>CAJQUW010009393.1:0-283584 GCA_907163375.1 Prostheceraeus crozeri
GGGGTGGTGGGTGGGTGGTGGGGGTGGGTGGTGGGGGTGGGTGGGGTGTGGTGGGGGTGGTGGGTGTGGTGGGTGGGGTGGTGGGGGTGTGGGTGGTGGGTGGGTTGGGTGGGGGGGTGTTGGGTGGGGTGGGGGTGGGTGTGGTGTGTGGGTGGGGGGGTGTGGGGGGTGGGTTGTGGGTGGGTGGGGGTGTTTGGTGGGTGTGGTGGTGGGGGGGTGGGTGGGGGTGGTGGGGGGTGTGGGGTGGGGGGGTGGGGGGTGGGTTGGGGTGGGGGGGTGGTGGGGGGTGGGGGGGGTGGGGTGGGGGTGGGGGTGGGTGGGTGGTGGGGGGGTGGGGTGGGTGGGGGGGTGGGGTGTGGGTGGGGTGTTGGGGGGGTGGTGGGGGTGGGGGGTGGGGTGGGGGTGTTGGGGGTGGGGGGTGGGGGGGGGTGTGGGGGTGGGGTGGGGGGGGTGGGGGTGGGGTGGGGTGTGGGGGTGGGGTGGTGTGGGTGGGGGTGGGGGTGGGGTGGGGGGTGGTGTGGGGTGGGTGTGGGGTGGTGGGGGGTGGGGGGTGTGTGGGTGGGGTGGGTGGGTGGGGGGGTGGGGGGTTGGGGGGTGGGTGGGGTGGGGGTGGGTGGGTGTGGGTGGGGGTGGGTGGGGTGGGGGTGTGGGTGGTGGGGGGGTGGGGGTGTGGGGTGGTGGGGTGGGGGGGTGGGTGTGGGGGTGGTGGGTGGTGGTTGGGGGGGTGGGGGGTGGGGTGGTGGTGGGGGGGTTGGTGTGGGGGGGGTGGTGGGGGGGGTGGGTGGTGGGTGGGGGGGTGGGGGGTGGGGTGGGTGGGGTGGTGGGGTGGGGGTGTGGTGTGGGGTGGTGGGGGTGGGTGGGTGGGGTGGGGGGTGTGGGTGTGGGGGTGGTGGGTGGTGTGGGGGTGGGGGGTGGGTGGGGTGGGTGGTGTGGGGGTGGGGTGGGGGGTGTGGGGGGGTGGGTGGTGTGGGGTGGGGGGGTGGGTTGGGGGTGGTGGGGTGTGGGTGGGGGGGGGTGGGGTGGTGGTGGGGGGTGGGGTGTGGGGTGGGTGGGTGGTGGGGTGGTGGGGGGGTGGGGGGTGTGGGTGGGGGGGGGTGGGGGGTGTGGTGGGGGGTGGTGGGGTGGGGGTGGGTGGTGTGGGGGGGTGTGGGGGTGGGGGGTGGTGGTGGGTGGGGGTGGGTTGGGTGGGTGGGGGGTGTGGGTGGGGTGGGTGTGGGTGGTGGGTGGGGGGGTGGGTGGGGTGGGGGGGGGTGGGGTGTGGTGGGGTGTGGGGGGGTGGTGGGTGGGTGGGGGGTGTGGTGGGGGTGGGTGGTTGGGGTGGTGGTGGGTGTGGGGTGGGGGTTGGTGGGGGGGTGGTGGGGTTGGGGTGGGGGGGTGGTGGGGGGTGGGTGGGGTGGGTTGGGTGTGGGGGGTGGGGTGGTGTGGGGGGGGGGTTGGGGTGTGGGGGGGTTGGTGGGGGGTGGGGTGGGGGGGTGGGTGGGGGTGGTGGTTGGTGGGGTGTGGGGGGTGGGGGTGGGGGGTGGGTGGGGGGTGGGGGTGGTGGGTGTTGGTGGGGGTGTGGGGGGGTGGGGGGTGGGTGGGGGTGTGGTGGGGGTGGTGGGTGGGGTGGGGTGGGGGTGTGGGTGGGGTGGGGTGGTGGGGGTGGTGGGTGGGGGGGGGTGGGTGGTGTGGGGTGGTGTGGGGGGGTGGGGGGGTGGGGGTGGGTTGGTGGTGGGGGTGGGGGTGGTGGGGGGTGGGTGGGGGGTGGGTGGGGTGGGTGGGGGGTGGGGGGTGGTTGGGTGGGGGTGGGGTGGGTGGGGGTGGGTGGTGTGGGTGGGGGTGGGGGGTGGGTGGGTGTGGTGGTGGGTGGGGGGTGGTGGGGTGGGGTGGGGGTGGGTGGGTGGGTGGTGGGGGGTGGTTGGTGGGGTGGGTGGGGGGGTGGGGTGGGGGTGGTGGGGGGTGGGGGGGGTGGGGTGGGTGGGGTGGTGGGGGGGTGGTTGTGGTGGGTGGGGGGTGTGGGGGGTGGGGGGGTGGGGGTGGTGGGGGTGGGGGGGGGTGGGGGTGTGGGGGTGGGGGTGGGTGGGGTGTGGGGGGTGGGTGGGGTGGGGGTGTGTGGGGGTGGTGGTGGGGTGGGTGGGGGTGTGTGGGGTGGGGGTGTGGTTGGGGGGTGTGGGGTGGGGGGGGTGTGGGGGTGGTGGTGGTGGGTGGGGGGTTGGGTGGGGTGGGGGGTGGGTGGGGGTGGTGGTGTGTGGGGTGGGGGTGGTGGGGGTGTGGGGGGGTGGGGGGTGGGGGGGGTGGTGGGGTTGTGGGGTGGTGGGGTGGGGGGGGGTGTGGTGGGGGGGGTGGGGGTGGGTGTGGGGGTGGGGGTGGGGGTGTGGTTGGGGTGGGTGGGGGTGGGGTGGGGGTGGGGTTGGGTGTGGGTGGGGGGGTGGTTGGGGGGTGGGTGGGGGGGGTGGTGGGGTGGGGTGGGGTGGTGGGGTGGGGTTGGGTGGGGGTGGTGGGGGTGGTGGGGGGGTGGGGTGGGTGGGGTGGTGGGTGGGGTGGGGTTGGGTGGGGGTGGGGGGTGGTGGGGGGGGGGGTGTGGGTGGGGGGTGGGGTGGGTGGGGGTGTGTGGGTGGGGGGGTGTGGGGTGGTTGTGTGGTTGGGGTGTGGGTGGGGGGGGTGGTGGGGGTGGTGGGGTGTGGGTGGGGTGGGGTGGGGTGTGGTGGTGGGGGGGGGGGTTGGTGGGGGTGGGGTGTGGGGGTGGGTGGGGGTGGGGGGGTGGGTGTGGTGGGGGTGGTGGGTGTGGGGGGTGTGGGGGTGGGGGGGGGGGTGGTGTGGGGGTGGGTGGGGTGGTGGGGGGTGGGGGGGTGGGTGTGGGGTGGTGTGGGGGTGGGGTGGGGGTGGGTGTGGTGGGGTGGGGTGGGGTGGTGTGGGGTGTGGGTGGGGTGTGGGGGGTGGGTGGGTGTGTGGGTGGGGGTGTGGGGGTGGGGGGGGGTGGTGGGGTGTGGGTTGGGGGTGGGGTGTGGTGGGGTGTGGTGGGTGGGGGTGGTGGGGGGTGTGGGGGTGGGGGGTTGGTGTGGGGGGGTGGTGGGGGGGTGGGGTGGGGTGGGGTGGTGGGTTGTGTGGTGTGGGGGGGTGGGGGTGGGGGTGGGTGGGTGGTGGGGGGGGTGGTGTGGGTGGGGGTGGGGTGGGTGGGGGTGGTGGGGTGGGGTGGGGTGGTGGGTGTTGGGTGGGGGGTGGGTGGTGGGGGGTGTGGGGGTGGGGGGGTGGGTGGGGGTTGGGGGGTGGGTGTGGGTGGTGGGGGGTGGGTGTGGGTGGGTGGGGTTGGTGTGGTGGGGGGGTGGGGGTGTGGGTGGGGTGGGGTGGGGGGGGTGGGGGTTGGGGTGGGGTGGGTGTTGGGGTGGTGGGTGGGGGGTTGTGGTGGGGGGTGGGTTGGGGTGGTTGGTGGTGGTGGGGGTGGGGTGGGTGTGGTGGGGTGTGGGGTGGTTGGGTTGGGGTGGGGGTGGGGTGTGGTTTGGGTGGTGGTGGGGTTGGGTGGGGGTGGGGTGGTGGGGTGGGGGTGGTGGGGTGTGGTTGGGTGGGTGTGGTGGGGTGGGGGTGGTGGGGTGGGGGTGTGTTGGTGGGGTGGGTGGGTGGGGGGGTGGGTGTGTGGGGGGGTGTGGTGGGTGGTGGGGTGTGGGGGGGTGGGGGTGGGGTGGGTGTGGGGGTTGGGGGGTGGGTGGGTGGGGGGTGGTGGGTGGGGGTGGTGGTGTGGTGTGGTGGGGTGGTGGGGTGTGGGGGGTGGTGTGGGGTGGTGGGGGGGGTGGGTGGTGTTGGGGGGGGTGGGTGTGGGTGTGGGGGGGGGTGGGGGTGGGTGGGTGGGGTGTGGGTGGTGGGGTGGGGTGGTGGGGGTGTGGGTGTGTGGGGGGTGTGGTGGGGGGTGGGGTTGTGGGTGGGTGGGGGTGGGGTGGGGTGGTGGGGGGTGGGGGGGGGTGTGGTGGGTGTGGGGGGTGGGTGTGGTGGGGGTGTGGTGGGTGGGGGTGTGGGGTTGGGTGGGGTGTGGTGTGGGTGGGGTGTGGTGTGGGGTGGTGGGGTGGGTGGGGGGGGGGGGGTTGGTGTGGGTGGGTGTGGGGGTGTGGGTGGGGTGGTGGTGGGGGGTGGGTTGTGGTGGGGTGGGTGGTGGGGGGTGGTGTGGGTGGGGTGTGGGTGGGGGGTGTGGTGGGTGGTGGGGTGGTGGGGTGGGTGGTGTGGGGTGTGGTGGGGGGGTGGTGGGGGTGGTGTTGGGGTGGGGGGGTGTGGTTGTGGGGTGGTGGGTGGGTGGGTTGGGGGGGTGGGTGGGTGTGGGGGTGGGGTGGTGGGTTGGGGGGTGTGGTGTGGGGGTGGGTGGTGGGGGGGTGGGGGGGGGTGGGGTGGTGTGGTGGGGGTGGGTGGGTGGGTGGGGTGTGGGGGGTGGGGTGGGGGTGGTGTGGGGGGTGGGGGGTGTGGGGTGGTGGGGTGGGGGGGGTGTGGGTGGGGGTGGTGTGGTGGGGGTGGGGTGTGGGTGGGGTGGGTGTGGTGGGGTGGGGGGTGGGGTGTGTGGGTGGGGGGTTGGGGGGGGTGGGTGGGGTGGGTGGTTGTGGGTGGGGTGGGTGTGGGGTGGTGGGGGGGGTTGGGGTGGGGTGTGGGGGGGGTGGGTGTGGTGTGGGGGGTGGTGGGTGTGGGGGTGTGGGTGGTTGGGGGGGTGTGGGTGGGTTGGGGGTGGGGGTGTGGGTGGGTGTTGGGTGGTGGTGTGGGGGTGTGGTGGGGGTGGGGTGTGGGGTGGTGGTGGGTGGGGTGGTTGGGTGGGTGGTGGGGTGGGGGGGTTGGTGGGGTGGGTTGGTGTGGGTGGGTGGGTGGGGGGGGGTGTGGGGGGGGTGGGGGTGTGTGGGTGGGGGTGTGGGTGGTGGGGTGGGGGGGGTGTGGTGGGTGGGGGGGGGTGGTGGGGGGGGTGGTGTGGGTGGGTGTGGGGTGGGGTGGGGTGGTGTGGTGGGGGGGTTGGGTGGGTGGGTGGTGTGGGGGTTGGTGGGGGGTGGGTGTGGGGTGGGGTGGGGGGTTGGTGGGTGGGGGGCAATGACAAACGATAGACGTTGCCAACCCTGAGTTACTGAGGCTAGACGAAGAAGGCCTGATAGCAAGGCAGCAACCGTTTGGGTGTTAAGCTCTTGAATCCGTTACAGGCATTACTCAGAGGGGATCTTATCCCAGCTCCAAGGCCTCGACCCACAAATCCAACCTCGGGCGGACAGAGCGTGCGTCATGTCACTGTGTTGGTATCCGGGCCCCGATTTTGACATAAAAATCGGTGGAGCTATTTACAAGAGGAAACATCCCAAGTCGTTGCTTTGATCAGCTTGATAGCAAGCCGTAGAGAGCTTGATTCACCGGCGTTTTGCAATGGAGATGTTTAGAGGCCACCCATGACAAGATAGCTAAGACTCAACCGATTGGCGTTCAAAGTGCTACGTTGAGAACTGTGTCAAATGCCCAACATGAGACATGAGTTGCCCCAGCGGTTTCGGTCTAAGCTATGACACACTCCCTTGCCACACTTATCACTACGGCATCATCCGCCGTCCCGAAGGAACACCCTGTCAGTGGAATATTACAGCAAAACTCTCCGTGTCTTGCTCGCTTTCAGTGAAAAGCTGCTTGTAACATGAAAAGATTGGCTCAGACATCATTAAAAATCCTTTCATTGACTTCAGGAGGGTCGAAAACCCCAGAAAACCTCCAAAACTAGTGAATTTAAATTTTCAACTTTTTAGCACTACTTATGAAATTTTATAAGTAGTCTATCACTTAAGGCAGGTCAATAGCGACCGAACCTTTTTTGAATCAAGTCAAACGGACTTGTAGAAGCAAAGTTACAAGCCTTTAAAGTTTTGGAGTCTTTTATGGCCTGGAGACGAAGGCCATCTCCTGGCAAACCTCTAAGTCTGACGCCTTAGCTGAGTTCAGCAATGAAATTTTCTAAGTCGATTTCTTACAGAAACCCAGAATTTGGAATGTCCGAAGCTATCATCGGAGCTCAGAGAGACGACCTACCTTTGACAATCTAGTCCGGGAGCCAGCGTGAAGTTGTGCATGGAACGAGGTAGTACATAAAACTTTCACATAGCATAGTACACCTCTAACCTACTGCAAAACTTCGCGTCTGCCGGATCAGATCATTTGCTTTTCAGAAATAGAGAGGATAACAAAATCCTATGTATTTCCAATGGTAAAATTGTGACATCTGAGGTGTTGACTCCATTTTTTCGAGTTTTTGCTCATAAAAGTTACACAAATTGGTATTTTGTTGAACTGGTTATTATAGAAATCATCTATAGATCATGATCTTTCAAATGAGTTATCATTCAGTGACAGAGGATGAAGTAAAGTGTACAAACAAGACACTTTTCGTTGGTGTAACTGCAAATTTTAGCATAGAAATTTCAGGAAAATTGTTGATATACTTTAACGAAAAGTGTCTGTTTGTACACTTTACTTCATCCTCTGTCACTGAATGATAACTCATTTGAAAGATCATGATCTGTAGATGATTTCTCTAATAACCAGTTCAACAAAATACCAATTTGTGTAACTTTTATGAGCAAAAATTCGAAAAAATGGAGTCAACACCTTAAATGTCACAATTTTACCACTGGAAATACATAGGATTGTGTTATCCTCTCTATTTCTGAAAAGCAAATGATCTGATCCGGCAGACGCGAAGTTTTGCAGTAGGTTAGAGGTGTACTATGCTATGTGAAAGTTTTATGTACTAACTCGTTCCATGCACAACTTCACGCTGGCTCCCGGACTAATCGCTCTCCTCTAAATGAAAAGTCTGTCGGCTCCCCGCTTATATAGTTTGTGGCGATCAGCTGATGACGTAATACCCATCATTCAAAAACTTAAAAACCGTCTATCTCCGGTTCCAGTGCTCCGATTGAGCTGGAAATTTACCATTTCAATGTAGAATTTGACGCTGAATCCGAATCTGCCCTCCATTTTCCCATCCGATGCTTCGTTTTGGCTCTACAGCCCACAGCCATCGCAAAAATTCTAACGTTCGTTTTTCGGAAAAATGATGAAAAATTTTTTCTCTCCGATGGCTTTCAAATTTACCATGCCGAAGCAGAATTTGACGCTGATTCCAAATCTGGTCTCTGTTTTCCCGTCCGAGGCTTGCTTCACCCGCTAGAGCGATTTTCATAAACATTCTAACTCGCTCGTTTTTCGTCAATGTCCCAAATTTTCAATAACATCTCACCTCTAAACGAAGGCAGAGTGGAACAAGCCATGTTTTCCACTGAATTTGTCTCACTCCCAGCTTTCAAACGAGCTATTGCACAACTTTCTACGATTTCTAACACCAAAGTTGGAAGTTTGGCAGGAGGGGGGGGAGGTCTTCAAAACTTTTTCTCTCCGATGTCGCTGGAAACATCCTTCCTAACCCAAAATTGGCCAAAAATTCCGAATCTGGCCTCCGTTTTCCCTTCAGAGGTCTCCTTCTACCCGAAAAATGGACTTTCTCATCCCAAAACATCCAAAACTCGACTTTCCCAAGTCTGACGTTTTCCTGCCATTTTCCTCCCTCAACCCAAGAAAATTAGTCCAAACTGAGCTTTTCGCTGCATTTTTCTCACTTTTACCTTTCAAATGAGCTATTGCACGACTTTCTACGATTTCTAACACCAAAGTTGGAAGTTTGGCAGGAGGGGGGGGAGGTCTTCAAAACTTTTTCTCTCCGATTGAGTTGGGAAGAAGTTCCTAGACCCAACATTGACCAAAACCTCCGAATTTGCACTCCGTTTTCCCATCCGAGACCTCCTTTCTGTCGAAAATGGACTTTCTCATCCCAAAACATCCAAAACCTGACTTTTTCAACTCTGACGTTTTCCTGCCATTTTCCTCCCTCAAGCCAAGAAAATTAATCCAAACTGAGCTTTCCACTGCATTTTTCTCACTTTTAGCTTTCAAATGAGCTATCACACGACTTTCTACGATTTCTAACACCAAAGTTGGAAGTTTGGCAGGGGGGGACGTCCTCAAAACTTTTTCTCTCCGATTTTGCTGGAAACATCCTTCCTAACCCAAAATTTCACGTAGAGTCCGAATCTGGCCTCCGTTTTCCCATCCGAGCACTCCTTCTGCCCAAAACATGGACTTTCTCATCCCAAAACCACCACACCCCGCCTCTTTCCAACTCTGACGTTTTCAGAGATTCCACGCCTTGCCTCATCACTCCTCCTTTCTTCCTTCCAGAGGGGGGGTAGGGACCTGTTTCCTCCTTACGGACCCATTCCTCCCAACACATCCTTGGCGCTCTCCCTTCCTTCCAGAGGGGGGTGGGGGTGAGTCAGCATGATGACTCATCACTGCACCGCACCGTCCTTGAATTTGGGATGGGCTTACTACTCGGGTGATTTGATGGGAAGTGCTTATTGATCAGAGAGAAAAAAAATCGTCCAACATTTGTTTTTACGTTTAAACTGTAGGGTGGGTTGAACCGTATGATATTCCTTTTTCTATTTCGTCGAGTCGATTCGTTTTGGTTGAATTTCATTTCATACAAGTGTCCACTCTTTGCTAATGCTTCTTGATAATGAGGTGCGACCTTTTTGAATTCACTTTCATTGCATGATAACCTTGAAATTCTTTGTTCTATCATTTTTGGTACTTGTTGTAAAATAGTTTTCGGATGATTTGATTCATTATGTATAGTCGTACATAGGAGTTCGCTATTTGGTTTATTCTGCGGTCTGTAGATTCCTGATAGATCTAAATATAAATCCAAGAAGTTTGTTGACTTTATGCTGCATTCGACGGTGATTTTCAAGTATATTATATATATATATATATATATATATATATATATATATATATATATATATATATATATATATATATACAGTCGTCACCAAAAGTCTGAGACCACCCTGTCTCAAATCTAGATACTCAACTTTGTTATAAAACTTTACCGTTATTTAAGATTCCATGAATTATAGTTTATGTTAGAAAACCAGTACACACATAGAATGTAACACAATGACCTATATTTAAAATACATTCACATGAAAACACAGAAAGATCAGTATTTTGTAGAATGTCCATGTTTGTTAACACCTGCTGAATTCGTCGAGGCATTGAATCGATTAGAGATTTGCAATATTCTGACGAAATTTCTTGTGTCCAGGTGGTCAAAATATTCTTCTTCAGAGCCTCCAAGGAATTGGAGTACTTGAAATGCACTTTCTTCTTGAGAATGCTCCAGCAATTCTCAATAGGGTTCAAGTCTGGGCTGGACCCCGGCCATGGCTCCAAGACTTGAAACGTTTGACGTCCAAGCCAGCTTCTTACCAACTTTGCCGTATGACATGGCGCTCCATCATGTTGGAAATACTTGCAGGAGCTTCTTCGGTCTCGTATGTTTTTCTTTGACAACAAAGTCTTCACGGCTGGAATTCTTGATTTGAGGTTGAATTTCACTCTCAAACGCCGTCTGATGGTGTTTTCACTTGGTAATGGCTGCATGAAGCGCAATTCGTTACGAATCTGAGAAGCTGTCCATTCAGGATGGTTAACCGCTAATCGTCGTATTGCATGATCAGTTCTGGTTGTGGTGCATCTTGGACGGCCACTGCGTTTCAATGACTGAAATTCATCAGTATTTTCAAACCGGGATATTGTCTTCTGCACTCTCGTCTTTGAGATGTTGAATTTCGCAGCAATTCGCCTTTGAGACCAGTTTTCTGAATGAAGTACAATTATTTGAGCGCGGAGTTCTGTCGAAAATTCAGCCATTGCGATTGTCAGTTGAAAGAAAGAATGGCAACTTTGAGGCAAGCATGTTCAAATTCCAATTCATATTCAGTCATGAAAATTCAAATTTCAAATTCAACTATCCACCACAGCAATTTGTTGAAAACATAACATAGATATCTTAAGTCAGAACACAGATATCTGTCGATTAAGTGGCGATATCATACACAGGCGCTGGTGGTCTCAGACTATTGGTGACGACTGTATATTACATATTATATATATATATATATATATATATATATATATATATTACATATCATATATATATATATATACAGTCCATTTCTGTCATACTGCAACGTGGAATTGGGAAAGCTTATTTCATAAAGCGAAACCGTTCTTCCACTACTACTACTGAAGTTCTCATTGGTCTTATCTTGATTAGCTTGGGTCACTTGGTCGGTGTGAGGGTGCTGAATTTTTCTGAAAAAATTTTCAGTTTCTTCTTAAATATCTATATATAATATACCAAAAATAGACCCAAAGAAAACTCGGAACTCTCACATTCCCAACCGGTTTCGCTCCCTAACTTGGGAAGCTTGTCATATTGACTTTATATTCAAAATTATCTATATACACAAATAAGATATCAAACTGAAAATTCAAAATCAATAGTCATTTAATGACGGCTTCAACAGAGTTATGATTCGGCGCTCCATAGATTCCCAGTCAATCTTTGTGCTTTCAGGTGACATCTGGAATAGAGGAGCAGCTTCAAACTTCGATGCTAGATCTTTAGCACAGCTCACAATATGTTTACTAACGCTCAGAATGCTATATTCACAATGAAACATCTGCTCATGAACTCATCTGGTTCATGAACTTTACAGAGATAACATTTCTACATACATAGCCAGCAACTAGGTACGCTATATTGACGATTTGTTTATTTTATGGAATAATAATCACGGAGACATAAATGATATATATATAACAATTTTGAAGCAACTTTTTTGTTTGTGTATAGTGACGAACGCGGTGAGATTGCCTTGTAATTATTTTAGACGTCTAAAATATTCAACAAATGTATCAGTATTTAGAACTGAACAAATGTTTGACTACCATATCTTGAATGTAAACCAAACTTGGTGTTATGAATTATGATAAATACATCAGATGTTGCATGATTTGTGTGTATGCTACGATATGTAAAATAAGAAGCCGAATGAGTTCAAAAAATACATGCATATTTAAATGCAAAAAATACAAGCATATCATAACAATATGTATAATCTAATAAACTCACTGTGTAAAGAAAAGCTTGAAAACAATTAAATTCCTCAACGGAAATTTCCATTGCTTTGGTAGGCGTTACACGGACTATCTTGCAATCATTTCTGATCTCGATGAAACTACTCAAGTAAATGATGAGCGAAGAGTTGGTGTGTTGTCATCCTGAAAGATGGAATCCTATGACGTGCTGATTGCATTTAGAAAAATTAGTCAATGCATTAAAGAAGTCTATTTCCTAAGCTGGTTAGTGCGTTCCGTGCATTACTTTTTTCTACTGGTAGAGCATTAACTGATGATATCTCACATAACATGTCCCGCTCTCACACTTAAAATTGCTCTTTTGCAAAATTCAAAGGTTTATCAGTTTCAGATATTGACATCGTCTTCATGGACAAACCAACACCAAAACCTGTCATATGAGCCACTTTTTCATTAGTTTTCTTCATTTTTTCTTTAACTTTACTGTCTTAATCTTTCTGGCCGTGTAAGTAGACTTGAATACAATTAACGTCGAAGTCAAAGCTTTCCAATATCAGTATATCAAATAGCACTCATAAAAATAAGTCGCAAGCAAACTAAAGAGCAACTTATTCTCGCCTAACAGCATTCTCAATGTTTTCATGAATATATTTAAGTGGCTTCTAGAAGTATCACCACGGATATTTGACAACGTTAAGCATGAAAAAAGGGACAAGTCGTTATCAGCAAATTATGGTGAAGTATTTACTACAAATGAATGAGAAATGAAAATGATGGTTTAGCGTCGCTACTCCCCCCCCCTACTCGACGTTGTGATCTTTTAGTTCGGATGCCCTTTCTGACGACTTCTATTGACACTTTCAGGGTTCGACCTCTGGAACGAAAGATCGCAAGGACAAGCACTTAACCACTGTGCCATGGAGACCACACTGTTATTTTGAACCTACTTTTTTTGACCGCACGACTTTTGAAGTATTTAATACAAAAGAAAAATAAAGTCAAATGCAGAGATCAGAGTGGCGAAGCCGTCTTCGGATATCATAATTAAGACTAACCAGGTCAAAATGTCAATTACATGACATTTTAGCACATCTTATCCTGTCTGTGGGTCACCACACCTGTATGAATCGCTTGATGCTAGTCCGATCTCATACCTGAAGGCTACGAATCTTCCATATCCAGATCGAAGGCGATTTAACTATGGACCTGTTGGTTTTTTGGCAGGTCACAGGTGAGAGGATGATGTTTCGACTCCTCGATGTAGCGACGCAATCTGTGGGTAGAATGCAGAGAGCGTAGTAGACTGAGACACCCTCCTTCTCCCTTCGACAGCGGCCCTGGCGTTTGAATGAGGAACACATCCATTTTGTTTTCTTGATTATGGATTGCGGGATTTGAGTCTTCTTTTTTCGGACGTGCGCCATTTTCAACCAGCTTCTCGTGCAGCCGATGATCGTTTGCAAAGGCCCTTTGATGTAATCTTATTGCCAACCGCTGCTACTGTATTTCATGAGATTTGATGCCGCTCACGACGTGCAGAATATCTATCGGCGTTCACACAGAAATTGATTGTTTATCTGAAGTTGACTAGAATGAAAATTGACTCATGGTCGCGTCAAAGCCGGGGAAACTAAGTTGGGGGATGAATCACCAATGAAAAGCTTAGAATTACATATGTGACTCACTCAGTGATTCAGCTGTTGACAAGTGCATCTAAGTGAAAATGCGTGCGATTTTTTTGCCACTACTGTGTGTTGCATTAGAGGACAACTCCTTGATCTTTGACGGTCTCTCCGTCAAGGAAGTACACGAGTTCTGCTATTTGGGTGATGTGCGGTAGCTGCGATGCAGCGGTAGGGTCCATAATTTCGGTAGCATGATTGAAATGGAGAAATCTTAGCAGCCTGCTATGCAATCAAGATATCCCAATGAAGTGTAGAGCTCAAGTGCACGAAACGTGTGTGCGATCAGTACTGCTATACAACATGGCCATTGACTCACCAACAGCCGACTTGACGTGTCTGATCAAAAGATGCTGCGCTACATATGAGGACAAAATGGTGAGACCAAGTCACCAGTGAAGAGATAGTGAGAATGTGCGGAGTGACACGCCTGAATAACCGAATTCGACAGAGAAGGCTTCGATGGCTTGGTCATGTCAGGAGAGCGAAAGAGAAAATCATCGGGAGAGTGGAATCCGTGAAGGTGGAGGGAAGGCGTCCAATAGGAAGACCAAAGAAGACATGGCGCAGCTGCGTTCAAGAAGACCTGGGTGCCCTCAAAATCAGAGAACATCTTGCCCAAGATCGGGACTAGTGGAAAAGAGCCATCAAACTCCGTCCAACCTCAAGCGATGGGACAAGAAGGACGTGAAAAGGGAAGTGAAGTGAAGTATTGGGCATCGCATGAAGCCTTTCTTCCATTCTGGAGATTTTAGTGTTGTCTATTTCTATGGGCGTTCGCCGTTCAATAAGCTTGAATGTAATGCAAAGTAAACCGATCGGTCTGTAGCTAGATGGAGTCTGGTGGCTTGATTAATTTGGGAATGGCGGTAACCGTGCCAGGTCTCCAGATTTTAGGAATTTTTCTCTTTTGAAGGTCTTCGAAAGGTTGGACAACTCCAGGATCTTTTATTCCCACAGAAAGTCAGAGGCGCTTGCTCAGATAACAATATTATAGTCGTACTATGTTTTGGAAGCAAGATACTCAAATGATGAACCTTCACCTATATACGTGCGTATATACATGTATACAGGATTGTCACAATCATCATGTTATCATCACCGTGCTCTCTGTTTGAGAAATAATAATAAGTCCCGATATTTTGATTTGTCTTGATATCTCGCATATTTAGAGTTCTCTTAATGCTCTTACATCTTATTTTTCCTCATGTTTGTAATTTTGCACCACACATGTGCATGTATTTACGCAATAAATTGGATTATAATCGCGTGTTGGTGACCTAATTAACTGAGATGGAGGCCCGCCACGAACTATGCATTATCAGTAACATTCATTACCTATTCAGTAACATTCAGTACCTATTCTGAACATGCATCTAGGCCTAGGATTAAGAGTGGCCTCATTGTGTTCTCATGCAGTATGAACAAAACAACCTAACATAGGCGCGTATAAAATGTTACTACATGATAGTCGAAGTAAGCTTATTCTCGTACTATCGTTCTAGTGACGTATTATATGCTGGATAATCTTCCGCTAGGTATGTCAAACGTTATTCAATCATAAAATCTTCATGTTTTGTGAGTGTGAAAAGTAGACTATCTTGACAGCTACTGTATCTGCATATGTACGAGTAGTGCATATTGTCACACCCATTGCCATTGGACTTTCAAAATAAAGCGATAAGCGATGAATTCAAAAGTAGGGTACTCTATTTTTACTACTTATATGTATTTGAAACCCTCTTTTCCACTTAAAACACCATATGCATGCACATGTAATATTGAATAAAATAAAAATACTAAGAGACCCGAAATTAACAATTTATTACTTTACAACAATAAACAAATCAACAAAATTTTCACAGCACAACATTACAGGCACTGTGTCTTTTAGTTATAGGATCTTTAAGTAAAGGGTTTTCGATTGTTTTCATTTATTAAGGACTATACACAGCTGTTACCTTGTTTTAGCTCCTAATCTTTGCATATGCCACACTCTTCTTGTGTCAAGTCAGAACTATTCTAATGTTAGATTGAAAAAATATATCTCTTATCCTTTGTCTTCAATCAATAGCAAAAACACTTCACTTCTATCTTCACTTAATGGGTCATAAAGCAGTTCAATGCAGTCTCCGAGACCATTTCAATTGAGGTTTTTAAACTCCAGAATCAGCGATATGAGCAGATTCCGTCTGCCAAATCATGTGAAATGGAAGACGAAACTAATTGTATAATGTTTGAAAATTTTTGATTAAAATAACAAGTAAAAAAATGTCAATAAATGTCTTTTTGTTTTCTACTTTATCACTGAATTTATCGCGGGAAATTTTAAAGCGATAAAATTTTCCGGTCTTTGCGATAAGCGATAAATTTTCGGCTAAAGCGAATCGCTTTATCGCTTTACTTATCGCAACGCCCACCATTAGCATTTACTTTAATTAGTCGATAGCAGCATTCATCAATTCCAGACGCTACACCATCTTTGGCATTCATATCCTAATAAGAGAAACCCATTAAACCCAATTGTTTGTCGTAAAATAACAATTGCACAATTCATCGTTTCATTTCTTTAATTGAAACTCAAAAATTAAAAACATTGGAATTTATAAGTTCAGATTTAGAGATTTAGAGAAACTCTGAGGATTTAAACCAACTTTGATGCTACATATATGATATCTAAGCTACATTTCGTAATCATAGTTATCGACGATGATTAAATTCAGTTACTGAGATCAGTCAAAAAATCGAAATTTCGACCGACGTAGTCTTTGCTGCGTACATGCTTTAATGGGTTAATACTAAATAGGCAGCCGCTCATTAATACCATGCATGCACTGACTGGACTAGCGTGCACAACTTTTGCAATGATGCTTCAGAACCTTTAAATTGTTCATGTAAAATTGTAAAAGCGTAGCTTACCCCTGATTCGCCCGAGCCCTGCACTCTTTTGAAGACCTGCACTTCGTCCACGACAATATGGATTTCGATCCAAAATAGACACTGGCGAAAACTAAGTTGCATTTGTAGAGAGTTCTTTGAAAAATGATATTTCCTTACTTGCAGCCTGAAAGTAACAATTATGAAAGTCGAACATGGTGACGAGGATGACATGGGCCACACGAACTTTGCTGTTTATATAACATAAACATCCGCAATCTCAATTTGTGGACCTCATAACCGTTCAAGAGGAATAAAACTGTTCACAATTAGTATTACATACAAATGACGAAGTCACTTATAGTGAGAATCTATTAGTAAGACAGTCCCTATTAAAAAAATTAGTAAATAATAAAATTAGCAAGAAAATATCTTTTTTATAGCACAATCAATCAAGTAATGTTCAATATTTGATATGTATAAAAGACAGGGGTTTCTACAGAAATAATTTGCAAAATGTCCTGCTTCTAAAATGCGAGTATTCCGCATCGATTAATCCAGTCGCTTCTTACGAAGAAGATTTCCACATGATTCCTCGTGGTCAATGTTCTTAGAGGAATTGCAACTTCATCCACTCGAAACATGGTCGAATTCCGAGAAAACGCTTTCATTTGTGTGACCCTGAATATTTGACCAACGAAAATGTATTCGGCGTGATTGCAACAATAATATATGATAAAATGATTTCTGCATGAATATTAAGTCAAAATCCTTTTAAACATTGAATTGAAATGCAAGTGTAGCCAAATAATTTTTCCTGCCACCGTCGTCTGCTTTTCTATTTTACTGTCATGCTGGCAAAAAGCAAGAGATTTTAATCCAAACGACTCGTTTTGTTCATTTTCAATGATGTTGAAAACTGTAGTACATCATTCATAAACACAGACGGAAATAAAACATGATTGCAGTCGCAAAGTAAGATGATTCTTCAAGCTTTTTTCTGAAGACTCTACATTGGTCTGTATGATATTGATGGAGATCTTATGTTTAATAGAGCAATCAAGCTGCTTTTTTACTCTAATGTTAGACAAATCTCGTTAGAGATATCTGAAAAGCTAATCAGTTGAGACCGATGAAATAAACACATTATTAATGGATGTCCTGAAGATAGATCAACCAAACAAATTCATGACCTACATCATGGAGTTCGATGCGAGTTCAAACGCCCATTTAAGTCTGTCTGAGTTTGCCTCGAGTGGCCCGAAGAAAACATGACCAATTTTGAAGCCATGCTCAAGCGCGGTTTCGAAACATTTTGATTAAAACCCATGCTTTCTTGCTTGAGTTGTAGATTTTTTAACAAATGAAGAGTGAGTCTAACTCAGTGACGCATAATCGCAATCAGAGGCCGAACGGATGTGGCCTTTAATTAGGCCGCCTTATAGCTCTTCATCTGCGGCCTTCGAGACATAAAACATGCAGATGAAATTATTCGTACTATGATTTCACGAATGAAATCCAACTTTCTCGCCAGATACATGTGAAATTCAAGAACAAGCTAGTCATTAAATGTCCACTGATGCATTTATTGTCAATTTTGCTATGCTCTCGCTTTCATAAAATATGCATGTATATTTTCTGAAATAGTTTTATCAACTTGTGTTAGTTATTATTGTTGATGAAATCGTCCAGGAGTAAATTTAGTAATATTGTCATGCATATCTTTTTTACGTAAATTGATTACATGCATGTGAAATTGTTTAGAACAAAGTTCATATGATCTTATGTCAGACCTTTGAGATCGCTTTTGGAGAATAGCATGCTCGCATATTCGTCACAAATGCTGATTTGGATTATGCCGATATAGTATATCAGACACACTGATTTTCTGGCGGCAACAGAATATAGCATAATTCTTGTTAAACGGCAGGGAAAGCAGAAATCAGCTAATGCAGCAGAATCCGGCAGAATTTTTCTTTCATTGTTTGTTAATTTCACCCTTTATGATTGAATAAATAGGAAAAACGGTGTGTCAGAATAGGTAGAGATATAAGATTTAGCCGAGAAAATGACGACTAAATTAACTGAGACATAAGCAACTGAGGAATACGCAGCTTTGAACAAGCATCTTAATAATCACTGACTATATTTATCATGAGTGCAATTTGCATTTCTGGTGCATAGGCATGCCTTTTTCTGTGATGAGAAAGTGTCCATCGCTTTTTCGGCATTAATATTATTAATTCTTATGTAAACATCCACAACGCAAATCCGTTGAGACGATGCCTACCGAGACATAATGTGCGATACTAAGTCAATAATGATGATGGCATGTAAATGTAACATAGCATAACACCAAACATAGAAAATACTACAAATTTCATACACGCTGAAGGATGAAAAACTCTGAATTCCAATAATAGGTTGAAAAACATGTTGAAAATGTGTCCAGAGGAGCAGTGACGGATACAGAGGGGGATGTCGGGATGCACCCTCACCGGATAGCTTTTTGCACTTTTCTTTATATAGTTATATAGGATAAGCTGGGATTGGGAATGTTAAAGAGATATGATGCTGTGATTAGCAGTTCCTTTTTCCTTGCAAGTGAGGAAGGGGCAGGTGTGGAGATAATGAAAGACCCTTGAAATTGTCAGTGAGTGTGTGCAGATTCCTTATTACTGCGGTGATTACTTATGCTTTAAACTTATGTTGATTGATAGCTGTACCTCTCGAAAAATGGATCTGGATATGGCTTGAAGTGACTGAAGCAATTAAGTAACCAGAGACTTGACAGACAATTGGTTACAAATTTCAACAAAATCGATCTTTTATGAAATCGAATATAATGAAATTGATAAAAATCCTCTGCACATTCCCAGTGATCACTTGCTCAGTGGATCGGTGGCATTGATGCATGCTCACCCCAAAGTTCAATTTGATGTCGAAACAGGGACTGACCCCTTTTCATTGAAGAAAAATTGAGGATCAACTTTCAAGCAAGTAATTTAGAAATTAACATCTTGTTATTTATACATGCACGTTGATGCAGTAAGATCATGTTACGGCAATTATGTTTACTTGCTGTATATTGAAATGAAGGATTCTAGACAAAATTGCATCTATATCTACTTCTAACCTAACATCGCGCTGACAATCATTTAAGATTTTTTGAGACGCTTAATGACATGCAAAATTAAAGTCTGTAAATGTGGTTTAACGTCACTACTTCTACATACTGGGGGCTTCGACGGTGCTGACACAGTCAGACTTTTAACTGGAGCGTTGTGATCTATTAGTTCGGATGCCCTTCATGACGACTTCCAATGACACTCGGGGCTCGACCTCAGGTCCTAAAGATCGCTAGGCCAAGCACTTAACCACTGTGGCACGGAAGGTTTGCAAATATATAATTTGATAAAACATGCAAATGTGTAGACATGCATTTACTACTGGTATTTCTTAAGTTTCAGTTCATTGATTATTGGCAAAATTAGATAATGAATTTAACTTTTTAATGAGCGAACCAGGCCTAAATTATTTCATTTCATCAGAGGTGGCGCACTCTTTCTACAGTTTTGTGACCGCATTCCAGTTTCGCAGACCTAATTGAGCTCCGCGCTCCTATATCGGAGATGTAACATTTGCGCTCCGTGCTCCGGAGAGCGGTGCGCAAAGTCGGAGCGCATTTGACCACCTCTGGTGTTCACAGATCCCACCGGAAATTCCTAGATCCGCTACTGCAAAGGAGACAAGACAAAATCAGCAAAAAGTTCCAATTCTCCGGTGGGAACTCAATTCTCCCAATATCCCTCTTTGGATCCGCCACTGCATTTGAATACTCCAGATTTCGGCAGTTACCTGATTAATCAAAACTTTGAATTGCTACAATGTGTGCCACATCACAATTAAATCATTATTTTTGTCAATTCATATAAAATGTGACACCTGAAATAGTCACATTTAACTTTGAGCTGATAACAGGTGATCAGAAGAGTTGATTACAAAGCTGATAACAACAATTACTTATAAAACACAACGTAATTTTGAGATTCCGCTTCAAAGTGGTAAGTCATTCACGAACGCATCCACGCGTATCTAATATCATAACTTAGATTGGATTAATTGCTTCTACAGAAGCAAATCAAATATTGCTTGTAATTGGTCAACATGCCTCTTAGTGTATTCTTTCATTTTTCCTTCGGAAGTTTTGGTAGGTCGAATGTTCATCTTATGAGAGATCATAAAACAATAATCCGTCGACGCTTGAATCGCTTATTGGTCAGTCTCATGCCAATTTGCATAAGTTCAACTGAATGGTTCGGCTGCGCTTGAATTAAACTAGCACCGAAACAGCCTGTAAACTGACAGCTTAGTCATGTAGACGGTCAGAAATGACTACAAAGCCTAACGATTGCTTTGATGATCATTTACAAAGGAATGTATCAAAAATCAACAGTAACAACAATTTTACCAGATTCTCAGTAGAAGATATTCTCCGACCAGAATTTGGCATCAATAAGTCAGTTACAGTCGAAAGAAAAAATGGCTCCGTTGTTTGGCCGGCATGGGTCTATTGTACAAGATATTCAGATCGCCCTTCTTCAGGTAAGGTTATAAATCCTGTTGACACATTTTTCAGAATTTAGAAGCTATTTTTTAAGTAGGAAAATTGTCTTATTCATATCTAAACTTATTTACTGAATGCAGCTATATTGAACACAAAGTAATAATAAAAGTTTAAGTTAACTTAAATAGCATTTAATGTGGATTTACTACGAAAGCATTGAGGAAAATGCACAAAAATGACCACTTTAATGTGTCATAACTGAAACTTTCAAAAAGTAGCATTTACATAAGATTTGAATTTCCAAGACTATATTTGATGTCATGGTATAATAGAAGATAATTGTATGAATCATAGACTCTCAAACTACTATGCTCATGTCCTGAAAATTGAAAATATAAAGATGATATTGAAATTGCTTGAAATTTATTGAATTTACATGTTGAAAATGATGCGCTTCGTTGAAAGTATTATACTGAATCAACGGGTTCATTTCAATAGTTTTATTCACATTTATCTGGTTGAAGCTGATCGCGAAACATTGATTAATAAACATCTATTTTCTCAGTTGAAGACTTATTCCTCCTCCTATCAAAATTATGCTGAATGCTTGAAAAAAGTGGCAAAATCGAGACCTTCGAAAATATTTTTCAAAATAGGTCACAAGCATGACTTTCTATTAGAATCCAAGGATTTTTTGTGAAAGGTTGAAAATGTGCCATAACTGAAAGTAAAGAAATCGAAAGTTTCGAATTAAGGCTTCGCTTTGAGACGATCACAGCAAGAATACGACAGGAGGGCAGAATCGTCCTCCGTGTGGATAGGGTTTCAAGCATGCTTAAACATGTCGAATTTTCCGTCTACCTATAGATCTGTCAACTATACATGACTACTAGTCTTTTACTTCTGACAGGACATTGGCATCATAATTAGGCCTAGCTAATGAACAACGTTTCACCATGGTATAAAAAGTACACGAAACTAAATACCCAAACACAGTGTATAAACAAACTACCACACTAGCACGCACCAATGAGTCATGGAAGCACGCAACCTTGACAGATAGTTTGCACGAGCGGACGGACAAATACATGATGGCCTGAGTCTACTTCAGTAAAACGACTGACACTGGAGTGAATAACAGTGAATCCCGAGCTAAACATACATCAAGAAATAATTATTGCGCTTCTAACATTTCTATCATTGCAATAATCGCATCATTTTAACATGGTGGTAATATCTAATAATGGGAAAAATTTGGATTTCTTTGAATAATGTGGTTGGTTTCAGAATTTCGCCACAGTTACGAAAAGCTGTACAGGTCTACAAACATGCTGTACATGGTTTTCTCTTATGCATGATTCGTTGTGATTTACCAAACAAAATACTTGCAAAAAGTGGCAAAATTCAGACTTTCAAAAAAGTACATTTCAAAATGGATTATAAATTTGACATGCCCTTGGACCAAATCCAACGATATTTTGTGAAATATTTGAAAATACGCTAAAACTAAAAATACCAGAAGCCTAGGTCAGGAAGCTTGGCTTTATGAGGACCACATGAAAAACGTGATGGTTGCCGAAGCACCCCATGACATGTAAGGGGTTAAAGTAGGCAACAAACTGCCGAACAAATTATTAACAATTTCCACAGAGAAAATATGAATCTTGAAATCGATATGAAAACTAAAACATTCATCTCATCAGAAGAAGCATGTTCATTCTGTAACATCTCTATGTAATAGCGGCTGCATAGTTGAATATTCACCTGGCATGCGCATGCTATCTAAAATGAAACCGACATCATTATTGTACGCTTTCTGCATTTCCATTTCAACCTCTATCTCTCTCTTTCACACACACAGACACAATCGATATCTCTCATAACTCATTCAAGTTGGCTTCATTGCTATCTTATCAAGTTTTACATTACTTATGTATTTACTAGTAATTTGATCTACACTCTAACCTTTTTATGATAGTCATTATTTGTTTACATACAGCATCTTTTATTTCATATTGCTTTCTATAGCATCTTATTGCATTTTATTGAAAGTTTTTTATGCTAGGCCTTGGTGGATACAAAATAATGCTACAATGGAATTTGCACCCTAGTCGATGACATTTCTCTTAAAACTTTCATTTAGGAATGTTGATATCCAGAAACCGCCGCACTTACCTACATTACTTTTTGACTCAAAATCCAATCAAACCTGATCTTCCGCCCTTTTTGTTGAATTTTTCTAGTAACTTCTAACAAATTAATGTAACTATGTAAAACTATAAAGCATTGTGCACAATCAAGCTTTCACATTGCATCATATAATAGCATGATTCTCTCAGGAAAAAATTGAATAAAAGATTTTCGTCCAAAATGTACTTATATCTGCCGGGTTGTCAACAGTCCGCCAAAGGATTACGCCAACTGCCAGTACACCGCCAGTCAGCCCACTTTTCATTCAACAGGTGAATTGTCTGAATGCGTTATTCAATTCCCAGTCTTAATCTGATCAAATGGTGATTGATTTCATAACATGACTATTTGTGAAAGGTTTTTCTGTGGTTGATCGCGTCTCTTTGAAATATATTCTTTAGATAAAGATTGTTATGATGAACTAGAAAAGTCATTGTCAGTCAGTTAATCACGCTGTCAATCTATCTAAGATAGTCATCATTATTATTGAGAAACCAATCATCTAAACTTGTTCATAAAAGTTGTGTAATTCATAGCAATATTTCGGCGATTTTATTGTCCTTAAACTTAAATTTCCCCAGCAAATAACTTGGACAGAGGCTCAACAAAACTGTATAATCTGTGAATGATGTAGAATCATCTTTTATTTGAATAGTGTAAATGTAACATTGATGTCAGTGATGAATGTATCTTATTCTATCATCACTTCTACAATATCATGAACGAAATGTAACTGAAACCCTAAAAGAACTTTATCTGATGTAATATTGAAAGTGCATTGACTATCTATAAGAAGTGGGTAATGAAACAACTTTTCTTAACATGGTTGACAGTTGACACCAATAATAAGCACCTTGCATCTATACTACATGGTGAAAACGAATTGCTTGTAACTCAGACAGTTTCATTTGCTTGGCATTACTCAAAGAAACACTAATCGAATAAGATATGCTATCAATTTAGTATTTATGCACATGGCATTATATTATATATAGTACTAATATACCAATTAATCAGATGCATTATCTATGCAAGCTAAAATGCACCTAACATATGCTTTTACATGTAGGTTCTGTTTTTGGCAAACTCTTTTACCGCTCAGTGTTGACTCATTGAGATAACTCAAGTTTCTATAGGATGGCCTAATGTCATGATTAATTTTTTATTTAGACAGAAACACTGAACAATGTAAAAATTGAGTGAAAGTGCGCCAGCTTCAAACCACTCACAGAAGTTCATTCACGACTGAAAGCGTGTTCAACTTTACGTATTATGATGCCCCATGTATCGTATGTCTTGCTACTTTAATGTCCTTCTGTTTGCTTATTGAGATGTCTACTGACAACTTATTCATCTAAACAACTTGTTCTTTCAATTTTGCTCTCTTATACTGAATGCTTCTATGCAACGAAATATCAATCGATCGGAATAGTGAATACAAATCTTCGCAGTCGTCGTCGGTTACCTTAGCCTCAGCTGCTATAAATTTAAGAATCATCATTTTGATGGAAGAAAAGCAATAAATAAGCTGAAGTAATCAAAAGCAGGAGGGAGGGGCAACCGCAGGTGTTTGGTCACAAGCAAAATGGCGCAAGTTTTCACATTATTGTGTAACGCCAGTGAAATGCATCGGCCGATAATGTGAAAACTTGTGCCTATTTACTTCTGACCAAACACCTACGGTTGCCCTGCAGTTCTTGATTACTATGAATTACACACATTCTCACATATTATTTTGATACGAGTATTCCGATCACTACTGGAATAACACTATACGAGTAAGTACTCGAGCAATCGTACCGAACACTAAATTAAATACTCTCCATGATGTTCAACCTATTGCAGAGAAGTCTTAGCAAAACCTATTGGTTAATGTGCTAACTAATTTGATCTCACTAAAATTTGGCTTTGATTCTTATCCCAAAACAAACACCTTTCGGTTTTCTTAAATAAACAAAAACAGTGTGAATAATGCACCGAAACGTGCATTGTGAGAAGAGAAATATAATTATAAAATCCATACCATGTAGAGATAGCTCCGCTGAATTTAAATGCATTTTCTAAGACATGTGACCTACTTACATCCCACTCACATAACCCTCAGTGTGTGTGTGTGTCAATCAGTGAAGAGCACAAAAAATTGCGTGCCATGAGCTTTTGAATACTTATCAGAGCACAACTAATCACGTCTATACGAGAAGTTTTCAAAGGAAACATTCTCTTCATTCGGACGATACTATGGGAAGCAGTAAGTGAAAGCACTGATTTGATTTCTGCAATCACATCACAGTGGAGTTGTTAAACATACAGTAGTGTTGCGGAGCGAGCGAAACGAAAACGCGCGGAATGAGCAAAAATGAGTGAATGAAACGAATACGAGTAAGAATACAAGTAAGGTTAATGCAGATTTCAAGAAATTCCAGCAAGTGGATTGTAAAAATTGAAACACGGAAATTGTCAACAAATTCTGACAATAACATGGTCACTTTCAAGACAATAAAAGAAAGCCATTTATACGACCGATCGATACAAACAAGATTACGGTGCAAATGCGATCATATTCATTCGTGTTCTACTTGCAAATCTCTAGTTGTTCACATAATTTTCGGAAAGAGTAACGGTCCGAAAATTAGTCTTCTCAAGCGATGAACTGAGCGATGTCTTCTCTTGCTATTTCACTGAAAATCTCCCGCTTTTGCTTTTACATTCTTTCAGCATAATTTTCTGGAACGTATCGATCAATGTGACTATTAATTCACTTTTTGACTTCCCCAATTCGTCTGTTTCCTGAATAAATAATATTGTAGTAGTAAATCTTTAGATTCTTGATTTAGTTACCGATTTTTTTATTTCGTTTTGCTAAAATCCACTTGCATAACTTCATTTCCTGTTTTAATTCGCTATAGTTTTAGAACACATTTAAGTATCGATAATGACATAACGACATATATCAATGTCCAAGAGAACATCATAAATTGAGACTGTTTTAAGTTTTGAATCGCGTGCGCTATGGAGTTGCCACGGAATTACTCATGGATGCACAACAACGTGAATAGCGAGAGAAAATCGGTTATCACGATAATCAAATTTGAAATTCAACTTTAGATATCACTTGTGATATGTTTAGATATACATATTGGTTCGAGATCAAACTGGTCCTGAAACTCGATTTTGATGATAATATCCCATGGAAAATGAGATAAAAAATAAGAAGCGTTCTTAACATCTTAAACATATAACACATGCGATAACAATTTAATGTTATATTGGTCGAATTTAAAACTTGCGGAATAGAACATGTACAAACGGAAGAGGGAAACAAACATTGGACCGAAAGTGGGTAAACAAGTAATATGTTCATCTTATTCAAATTTTATTTTAAACTTTCGAAGCCTCTCTTGAGATAGTTTTATCAATATCATTTTCAAAAAGGAACACTTTGACTTAATACCCATATTTTTCAGTCTTAAACTAAAGTTCCGATTTGTTCAACTGAATTCCTTCACATTGGTAAAAAAATTCTCGCCCCCCCCCACATGCTGCGCATCCAATCTAAAGTAAAGGGAAAAGTTCTTATTTGTATAAAACTTATTATTACATAATTTACTCGTGTAATTATTAGTATAATTTTTCAAACGGACATTTTGCTTACAATTAGCCATACTCTTTTTCCTGAGCATCCTTCGTATTCCTGCTAAGAGATGCTCATCTAAAAATATCAAAAAGAGTAGAAACCCACTATCCAATAGAAGCCCAGGTTTGAATGGTGTAAGTATTTGATATTTCAACTTGCCGACCATTTAAATAAAAGGCTGTTTCTAATGTAGTAAAGATAAGAAGAAGAATTGATGTAACTCAGAGAAGTCAAGCAATGCATAGAAATACTCGTAAATGTAGGTTTAGAATGAATGCATGATAAATTGTAGCATTACTTGCACATAGTAGTCATCTTTATAATAACAGTAATTCTTTGTGTATAGGGTGTTGCAGAATTCCGGCTATCTGAACGAATTCATGTGAACTCTGCCACATGGAAGATATATGATGCCTCATGCATGTGCGTGTATTGGCATTGGTGCCTGACAAAATTCAAATTTTCGAATCTGTCATATTCTAATTAAGTGTTCAATTTTCCTCTAAAACTGTAAGATACTTTTACTTTCGTTAGAACTAAACTGATTTTGATAATAATCGGCGGGGTTTCTTCTCCAGAAATAGCTTGAAATAGCATGAACAATATACATGCTCACTTTTAATGCACATGTAAGTCGACCGGCCCGGTCGACCGGTTGGGTTGTGTCGATGTAAGTCGATCGGTCGACCGGCCCCGGTCGAAAACCGGTCGGTCAATCAATCGGCCACAAGTCGTAGCTAAACAAAAGAAGACGAAAAGCTCCATTTCAGATGATGATCCAAGCATCAAAGCCGAATAGGTAGATTTCTTACGATGTACAATTCTGGTAATTTCAATAATAAGTCGAAATTTCAAGAAATTCTTGGCATTACATAAGTTTGCATTAATTTACATTTCAGGGAGTAATTGTGCATATTTTTTTAATGTAATTGCATGCCTAATGACACGTTAGCAAATTAACAAGTATAAACTACTAACACAAAATTTGAGACGATACATTCATTGCAAATGAATTGACATTCCACAACCCTATCATTGGTCAAGAAATGTTGCATTCTTCCGCTTCCGGACTTGGTAATTTCTAAGCTATTGATCTTACTATCTATTTTTTTTACTTATTGATGCTTCCCGACGGAAAACTCACAGAAATCATTTGCACATACAGAAGATGCCAAAAGTCTACTAAAATTCACTACGCTTTCACTTTTATTTACTTGAGTAGCTTTAACAGAAAAACCGTGCAACACGTTGGCTCACAAATCAAATAACTAAGTGATGCAGGGTCGCCGCTAAATGAGATACGAGTAATAATTTCACACAGGTACTCTTCCAGTAGCAGGACAACTTGAGAATTCCCTCATAAACGTTTATTCAGATTTGAAATATAACACTGCAAACCAAACTGTGCCCAATATGTGACCAATAATGTGCCCGACACATTTTCGCAACATCGGTCACATTTGGTCACGTATGTAACTCCCATGTGACAGATGATGAATCACCATAAATCATGCATATACGGAGAGTACTTGATGACAATAACTCAAGATGATTTTCCGAATACTTTTTGGTATGTTTTGTTCAAGAATATTATTGGCAAGAGGATGTATCGCATTGAATATAGTTTGATAAAAAATGTTTCAATCAGGATAATGTTGTGTAGTTTTCTTCGTCACATCGGTCACATTTGGTCACATATGTGACTGATGATGAATCACCATAAATCATACATATGCGGCCAGTGCTTGATGAGAATAAATAATTGATTTTCGGAATACTATACGGTGTGTTTTGTTCAAGAATACCACCGGCAAGAAGATGATATCATAATGAAAAGTGTTTTAATCAGGATAACGATTGTGTGATTAAAAAATGTGACACTTGTCTTCATTTAATCTGCTTGATCTCACCGGGAAGTTGTATCATCGTGTTGTAAGTGTAATGCTGTATTGTCTTGCTTAGACAGTGTGAAACAAACGAGCTTCAGGTCAATTGTCAGCATGTTTATTACATTGAGAATGACAAACTGGGAGAAATTATATAATGACGTCCTATTCCCAAATAGAATCTTCAATCGCAATGTCCTGAGAAGTGATTCCATACAAAATTGAATTCATGTGTAAATGTTTCAATCAAACAATTTTATTAGTAAAAACAGCAACAGATGCTGCCACAGTCATCGATTGTTTCATTAGCATACAGCTAAGGTGTTTATTACATCAGCTTATCTCTTTGTTTTTGAACATCAGGTGGCGGTCGGCGTTGAGCAACACACAATGATTAAGACACTCTGAATTAAGCATAGCAGGTTAATTTAAAAGTAAATGGAAAGCAGAATATGTATCTAATGCGTTGCAAAAATTTGCTGTTCTTTCCTTAAGTTCCTTAATTGAAAGTCTGGTCTTTTCTTCCCACCAGGAAGTGAAATCATTTAAACCATAATTTATAGCTCAATTAAATTTAAAGACAGAAATTCTACTCTGCAAAACCTTAACAATTGGTGGGTTTTAATTATCACAATAATTGGAAGAAGCGCTAATCATGCATTGTCGGGCACATATAAGTCACATATTACCTGTGTTGAATGTGACCGATTAAGGCACATTTGGTCACAAAAAGGCAGTGGCAAACGTCACATATTGGGCATAGTTTGGTTTACAGTGTAAATGTACATCCAAACAACAGATCGGATCTATTTATCATGAGGAACTCTGCTCTATTTCCCATTTGGGCATGTGAACAGCTAGCGGCCAAAATGCATGACAAGCCTCTCAATCAGAGTAGAATGTCGGACGGACTGGTTCGCGGTTGGACCTACAGATAGATCACTGCAAGAGTAATACATGTAGTTGTGAATAATTATAATCAAATAAAAATAATTACAATGTTATTATATTACTCCTTGTCTCATTACTCTGTTCTGTACACAAGATGATAAGACACCCTAAACAATTAGCGATAAGTTTCTGACTTTCCTTCAGTTGATATCCGTTACGTCTGGGAATCATGAATAATGCAGAAGAATCTTAATGCAATAGAATCTTTGGGTTATATCTTCCTAAAATATCAGGGAAATGTTATCATTCTTGATAATTTCTGAATGGTGTGCCGCTGCAGTCCTCATATGTCTTTGTAAACCGTTACTTCAAGGGAACTTTGACAAGCGTTGACATACTTACAAGCGATAACATCTTCATCGGACCATTGTAGTTAGGTTCGTCAACCACGCGACGAAATTAACACATGCTGGTGTTGGTTTTTTAGACAAGAAGCAATCTTCTTGCACTAAATTACTTTCCCTAACTTTCAATTTTCCTGAAGACTTGTACTCGTTGATGAGATCACATAACCTGCCCAGTAAAAATCATCAGCTCGCCACAGGGAATTTCTTATCGACCCCAACTATTTATCGCTCTTGTTTTACAACAGCGGTAGAAGCTGATTTAATGAACTTATTACTTGACGTACGCGTTTTGCAGCAATGCAAATGTTAGTTCAAAACATGCAGGTGATAAGCTGAACAAGCTTGACAGGGACAAATTACCACACAAATGTTAGATTCGGCTGTCCTGTCTATCATGACTTGATAGTTTACAACTTTTCCGACAATTTTAAAGGAATCATCCTCTTCGTTGAACAAGTTGTAACTCAGTGTAATGCCATTTAGAGAAAATTAGTCACACAGTGGCCTAATTTGAGCGGGCGTGAAGACATGCGTATTTTAAAGTGTGAAATACATGATTGTATAGCATCATATGCAAGAACATCTCAGTTCAGTTTTATTTCAAACATATCGGCATGAATGAATCATGAAGGATAATATGATATTTGTAGCTCAGACACTAATTTTCACATGTGAAACATGTCATGTCAACACGACGACACAATGTTTCGTCGGGAACGTTTGGATGCTGCTGCAGAGGTCAGAAGAGTATTCAGAAGCCAAAACTATTTTACACCGTGCTATTAGAAACAAACTTTTTATCTGTGACACGATGGGTGGGGATTTAACTGGTTCAAGATATGAAGAGGCGCAAGTTAGATTACAACTTACAAAGACATTTTTAATTGAAACTTTTCTTAATATATCATCCAAGACATGACATGAACACAATCTGATTGATTCTCACAGAATAGTTTCATTCAAAAATGTGTCCTTCCAGACAGTATCTTAATTATATTGTGAACTTCCCGCATATTGCATTATTATCACAGAACAATTAAATCTGCAAATTTTTTCATGCAAGAACAAGTTAGTAATCATGATATCTTAATAAAAAAAGTGATTTCTAAAGTCAGAATATAGCCATTTCATACGCATGCAAATGATCCTGATGCGTATTTAGATTTGCATAAAAAATAATAAGTTTCGGTTGGGGTCAAAGTCAGGGGCGGATTTAATGGGGGGGGGCGAAAGTGGCGGCCGCCCCCTATGAATCTAAGTAGCAGTAAAATTGCTTTTTAGTTCCGCTGATAACGTTCCTCGTCAAAAAATTCACTAATGGAATATTGAAAGATGGTTGCATTTGTTGCCCATTCACACACTGCGATTGTTCTTAATTTACGTGAATCTCTGAAAGCTTCTATTAATTTTGACTACTAGCCTACTTAAATTTCCACTTTCATCCTTCATCTGTAGACGACGAGGCAGGGGCGATGATGCAGGTGATTATATCATTAATGCACATGCATCCGAACATTTCAATTTCTGTTGAAGAAGTAATCGATACTGTTGCCTTATCAAAGCGTCGATTGAACTTTACATTTGAAATATAGTTACAGAAATTAAATTCATGTTATTTCTTCTATTGTAGTATACTTAGCGACATGGTAAGAGACCTTCAGCAGTGGTTAATTTTCCGCCATCCTAATATGTATTGTGTGACCGCCCCCTCTATGATTTATTCCTAGATCCGCCACTGGTCAAAGTTGCAAGAGTCAAATCATTTCAGGACAAGTAGAGAGCTGAGAGCGGTTATATGAAGCACAGCAAGAGGGGGAAAGTCATGTAAAATTATTTCCTTATGGAAAAAAATGGCCGGCCAACAAAATAAATAAATGAATGAGTGTGTTTTATGAAACAATGGTTTGCTTGAAATATGGAATCATTTCAATTATAACAATAGACGCATATTTGACCAAGAACGTCATGTGAAAACGAAACAACTTTGGAAAAATTTTGGGCGTGACTACAACGAAGAGATAAAATATCAAGTACATTACATGCTCACATGATATAGCACTTTACAAAAAGATCGTTATGACAGGAGAAACTAAATTAGAGTAAAACCACTCCTATACATTTTCGTCATTGAAATCAAAAATGATTTATTGCGATGTCACATTAGGTAGCCTAAATTTCTGAGAAAAAATCCTCAATGGAAAGTAAAATAAAGTAAATAGTGGCTTTCATCACAATGAGTGTCGAGAAACAATGGATAGCTCAAAGCGTGTCCATTTAACATGAGGAAGAAAGTTCGAGCATTTGCATAGCAGACAAGCTATTATTGAATGAACTCACCTTTGAACTCGCTCGGTTTGCAAATCTAAGTACCTAAACATACCAGTGAATAAAAGAGTCGAATGCTCTAGCATGCTTCGGATACATTTTTGATAAGTAATAACCGCCTTTGTAGTTGGCAAAATGTCATTTAATTTACCAAACAGGTAGAACAAATCTTTTTAGCGACAAGCTACTGGTTGACCACGGTGTGTTTTTTAGGGGTTATACCTCAAGTTTCATGCCCACTCTGGAAACCAAATGGAGGTTGTTCCACATGTCCTAGGAAGTGTGAAAAAACAAATTTGAAAAAAATCTATCGAGCCCTTTTCTTTCTGCAGCTTTTTTACACTTTTTTGCTTTTTTTGCTTTCATGTTATAATAGACTTTCCTTGAAATTATGTGCCCACTCTAGAAACTAAATGGAGATTGCTTAATATATCATAGGGAGTATAAAAAAGTAAATTTGAAAAATGTCCATCGAGCCCTTTTCTTTCAGCAGCTTTTTTGCACTTTTTTGCTTTTCCACATAATTTTTCTAATACATTTTCCTTGAAGTAATGTGCCCACTCAACAAACCAAATGCAGATTGCTTCACATGTCCTAGGAAATACTTTAAATGCAATTTGAAAATAATCTGTCGAGCCCTTTTTCAGCAGCTGGCTTCCACTTTTTCGCTTTTTTGCATAATTGTCATAGCACGCTTTCCTCGAAATTATATGACCTTGTCCATATCTCTGACATAAATAGTTGCTGAAATATCAAATATGTAGCTAGTTATTGATGATCTTACAATGAAGGGAACCATATTTGACATTAGGATTCATTGTTCGATTGCTATGATCTCCGCTTTGGTTTAGTTTCGTGATAAATGCCGAAAAAATCATATTGAAGATTTTTGTACTTCGCAAATGCTTGGATTAGGTCTTTTCAGCGAGCAGGCAAGTGAAGCAGTTCATCACAATTTCTCCATAACGTGGCAAAATTTCAAAGTTTCAAAATTTCTTCGATGGATAATTCAGAATACCATAAAAAGCTCTTAAAAGCTGTGTGCACTTACAACAGTCATCATATTTGACTGCTTTTCTTTATTCTTGAAGTGATTTTCCTATATGTGTGCGGTAGTTCATATGAGCAAATCGGCTTACTGTCATTCTAATTTTGATTATTCGCTATCTTTGGTCATAATCTTGTTATCATTGCTATATAGACATGTTAATATTAGGGGAATTTTTTTCAACCGCGTTTTTTCAAGGGTGAGCGATTATCATGGAAATATAAGCCATTCATTAGCTTTTAGGAGCACAACACAGTGACTATTCTTATAGGGTTCTAGCACTCAGTTTTGTCGATGAAATACGAGGCATAAAACAACGCAAATTAAAAGTTTCAAAATGGAAAAGGTGTTAGAATGCTATCATCAAATTAGTGTTTTCATTTAAACTTCCAATTGTTTTTTCATAGAGTAGATACGATGCAAGCATTAATTGGCCTACAGAATTGATTAGGCATGCATGCAAAAAGAGTAAAACAGCTTCAATAACATCAGTATAGCTTACCAGATAAAAATACATTTATCTGATCTCTATAACCATATAAGCAACTGTATGCATTTCAGCAACTATTTAGAGTTCTGTCAGAGATATGGACAAGGTCATATAATTTCGAGGAAAGCGTGCTATGACAATTATGCAAAAAAGCGAAAAAGTGGAAACCAGCTGCTGAAAAAGGGCTCGACAGATTATTTTCAATTTGCATTTAAAGTATTTCCTAGGACATGTGAAGCAATCTGCATTTGGTTTGTAGAGTGGGCACATTACTTCAAGGAAAATGTATTAGAACAATTATGTGGAAAAGCAAAAAAGTGCAAAAAAGCTGCTGAAAGAAAAGGGCTCGATGGACATTTTTCAAATTTACTTTTTTATACTCCCTATGATATATTAAGCAATCTCCATTTAGTTTCTAGAGTGGGCACATAATTTCAAGGAAAGTCTATTATAACATGAAAGCAAAAAAAGCAAAAAAGTGTAAAAAAGCTGCAGAAAGAAAAGGGCTCGATAGATTTTTTTCAAATTTGTTTTTTCACACTTCCTAGGACATGTGGAACAACCTCCATTTGGTTTCCAGAGTGGGCATGAAACTTGAGGTATAACCCCTAAAAAAAACACCGTGTGACGTGCATTGACAATTATTTTTTTCCTCTAATGCCACACCCAGGATTCGCATTTTCGATTTTAGTAGAGTAGAATAAGCAGTAATTGTTTCTTGAGTTATCAATTAAGCGAGGGGAACATCCTCTAGCTCTTGTTTTCTCCAATGGTTATTTGGTTCTTAATAGTCTAAGCAACATGGTCAACATTTTGACATCATGTTTTCTCATTCATAAGTTAACATTCCAACAGGCATGCTATCATGCACATTGTACATACAGGAAATTTTAGGTCGATTTATCAAAGTAAGAGATTGTGTAAGCTAGCCTTTCGTGACCAATGCCACATTGACAGAGAGTCTATGACTACATAATCCTCAATTCTAATAAACAAAGCAACCATTCACATGAATGCGTAAAATCTGAAAATTATTTGGGTTTTCTAACTTTACACGATTGATTGCACCGACTGAGTAACGATGTCCACCAGTTTTGATTGAATACAATTATTTATTGTAGATCTTATGTTATCACACATACCAAGATAAACCACTAACCATTAACACCAAAATGCACAGATTGTGCGTCGGTGCGTCATATCAATGTGTATTAAATGCACCATGACACACCGGTGTGTCATCAACCCAAAGCGACTCAATGGCGTGGAAGGATTCTCAGCAAATACAACCTTGAAGGGCTATAATGACGCTCAAGCTTGACGTGGTTTTGACAGCAATTTGTAGCCGACCAGAATAACCAAAATGAAGGAAACAAAGAATTTCGTGAGGAAGTTGAGGAAGTCATGTGACCAACTGCTTGGCAATTTGACATTGATCATGGGAAGCACCTGCCTTCCTAAAAAGGTGTTTGAAGAATCAATATTGCGTCAATATTGTCAGAGCATGAAGTCGCATCCAAGCTTCATATGCAGACTATGTCCTCACAAAAATGAATATCTGCAGCAAAAGAGAGTCAGTCTGGCTTGAACTATTTATAATTGTATGATTTAATTGAATACTATGAAGGAGATGCTATCACAGGGATAAATGCTTATTATAGATATCTAGATCTCCTTGTGAAATCATATCTGTATTATGATATTGAATACAATGACATCAATATAATAAAAATAATAATAAATATGCTTTATTGTCTCAAAAATTTACATATTCAGTGGGCACATCTGTATATCATTGAAATTTCGAGCAAAAAATCACAAATCAGATTTCGTAATTGGCAGCTATGGAAATCGAATACGATATGAAGAGAGTTTATTTTACGTCAACTATGTGATGATTCAAAAGTGGAGACTCCCTATAATTTTATGATAGAATGCTAACTATATCAAAATTTAAGACAAGAAATGGCATCTTTGATATGCAACTGCAACAAATCAACTGAATTTAATACATTGATGAATATTTTAACTGCCAAACTGGTACACTCCATCTCAAAGTTTCTCCATAAAGTAAACGATTTATGAGCGATTACTAATAAAGAGAACGTTCACCGATAAGCATGACATCTAGAAATTAATTTTTTCAACAGTACCGACCGCACGCTGTTTTCTTTGAATGAGTTGTGTTTTGACGCATACATGTATGCATGATTTTTGATAGAAAACCCAGGTAAAACAATGTGTTTCTCTTGATAACCGTCTATAATATGGAGGACAATATTGTGATCATGACCTGCACCTGCAGGGACGAAGGTCCTCCACGTCATGGACGGCTATCAAGAGAAACACATCGTTTTACTTGAGTTTTCTATCAAACAAATGATGTCACATGCCCAAGGCTTATTTACATGCATACATGCATGTTCCTGTTTTCAGTGCTCTTGGAAATATACATTTTTGACTTGACTTCAGCCAGAGCAAGGTGACGTGACAGATCTGACTTCTTGTGACGTAGGCCAATGAATTTCACAGTGACGGTGAATTGGAGTCATGCTGTCAACATTTATGTCCAATATTGACAATGAAATCCCACTTTATGATGACCGGAGAATTTGTCAAATACTGTATCTAGAGACTTGCTTGCATGTCAAAACAAACGGTTCTTTATCATTTATTAGAGACTTTACAAAAATTAGTGATTTTGCAGTTTACGGGTATCAAATCAATACTTCAAAAAAAGTGTTTTGTGTTCACGAAGGATGCAAGTGAAATATTCTGACTTCCTTTTCCATAAGTTAATTAGAATTCCCGAATCCGAGAAAAATAAAGTGCCACGCCATTGCTACCGCCATGTAGAAATTGCCATCAGGATTATGACCAACTGGTTTCCCACTTTTCCGCATTCCGCAAATACTGAGTGAATGAGCTCTAATTCACAAATGGAGGGCGAATTCGCATTGAGATTCCTATTTGTTTGCTTCCTACATTCATTTTTCACAACACTCAGTAACATTGCACATTAAAAATATTTTTGACTTCTTCATGGTATTCTTGAGAAGGCGACAGTAGTCAGATACATTCGTATTGGTACTAAAGGGGTAACAGCTACCTTTGGGCAATCAACGTTTCTTATCATGGTGTGTCGAAACAATCGAATATATAAGTGATAATATTCTCATTTCCAATTGCATACCTTAAATCATTTTGAAAAATCTCATCTTCAATCATATACTTGCTGTGCCATTTAGGAAGGGGGCTTTACAAAATTCGCCCGCCAAGAAGCTACCCGTTGCTAGTTTTGGAGACCACTGTAGATGACATCGGAGTCATGCATTTCAAAAATCGTTTATATTGCAATTAATAGTAATTAGGTCTAACAGCATCGTAATCATTCGCAATTATTTGCATGCAAATTGCAATTCATGGCGATCCACTGATAGCCTAAGTCGAATAATTTCAATTAATAAGTCGAAGCAAGTTGACTGCTGAAAGCCTGAATAAGAATTAAAACGACATGTTGTGTTTTTGCGAGCTAAACACAGAACAGGAAACGGGCCCGGGCCTTGGGAGGTCCGGGTCGGGCTTGTCCTGAGAAATTCTGTAAGCATCCGGGCCGGGCTGAAATATCCGGTGCTCAGGCCGATGCTTGCTATGTCTGAAAGTGAAAATATCTTCCTCATTTGATCATTTAAATTCATTGAATCAATTCATGTGATGGTTTATCAACATAATTCTTAAGCAATATGATGAAATAATTACCGGCATACGACTGAATAAGTCATATACATGCTTTCTTGACCAATATGTTTATTTAAGAGAATGATCCTCCTCCACTGACAGATAATTAATACAGTCAAATCCTAAATAAGAAGTTTTTTGTCTTTATCTGAGCTATTATTGTATTAAGACATCTCCTGAATATATTAAACAATTAAGGATGGTCTGGTCATGCAGCATGTTGATGCCTTTCGAATCTGTATGCTGCAGATGTGTTTTCTTAAATTCAAAAGTGCCAAATACATCACGTGCAGATGATGTCAAACAACAATTGATAGACGGCTATCAAGTGAAATTTTTCTGGAATTTTGGTCAAAGGAGTAGATTGATTATTTAGTGCAATTTTTGACTTAATGACTTCTTCAAATAGGCTACATGTCATCAGTGCTTTCGTTTTCTCTGCAATCGGTAGGCCTAGAATGATTTTCCAAACGATAACACTCAACAAACGTATTTTGATATTTTCATGTAGGATGGTATAAGTTACAAGAAGAAGCTTACTCCTCAAGAAGCTTGCACAATAAAATCAAATGAAGTTTAGTCAATTTGACTGAATACTGCCAAAATTTCATTCATAATTGACAATTCAAGTGGATAATGACAAACCAACTGAAGAATGTTATACCAGTTGCTCGATTGACTGATTAGAATTCAGTCCAAGTGAATAAATGATCAGTTCCAGAGAATCATTGGTGATTCAAGAGAATGGCAAGTAGGCGAGCAAGAATTCGAGATGAAGACAGACACAGACTTGTTGGGACATTCGAGAGAGGAGAAGATTATCTTGCTTTAGCGATGCAACTCTTTAATGTGAGGACCGCTTACACAATCGCAAGGCGCCATCCAGCCGGAGTATCAGCCAACAGTTGGGGTGAATTTCGACACAGAAAGATGGATGGGGAAAAATTGCCACCGCCGTAAATATCGTCGAACAATTCCCTGCCATGATGTTGAATCAGATTAACTACGAACTTAGAATCCGGTTGCCAAATAAACCACATATTGGTAGAAGCTCACTTTCAAAGGGACTCAAAAGTCAATTAATTGTAATGAAGAAGCTGGAAGACGCTCCACAGCAACGCAACACTAATGAAACAAAGCAAAGAAGGCACCATTTTGCGGAATAGTTGACGAATGATGGTGTGAATAGACAAGAGCTGGTATCTATCAACGAAACAGGTTTTAATCTACACTGTGTGGGAACTCGGGGCTTAGCCCGTCGTGGAGAGAGAGCAGTACGCGCTGTTAATGGTCGTCGTGGAGGCAATTTCACCTTATGTCTCGCAATTTCAAACACACGAGGACTTACTTTTCACTCTTCAAGATCGTGGAACGACTGCACACAAATTTCTTGAATTTTTAGAAGCCGTTTCTGTTCGGTCCTCCTCCGACAGTGTGATGCTGTTTGACAATGCGTCTGCACACCGACGTGCTTTGACGAACGATGGGCCTAGTCTTCAACTGCATCAAGACGTAAAAGCAATACCTCCATATTCCCCAATGTTAAACATCGTGGAGAGCGCAATCAGCACATTCAAGGCTTCTTTGAAACGTGAGCTGGAAGCTGTAAGACCAGAAATTATCTATAAAAGTGATCATGAACAAATGAGTCAGCTGACCATGTTGAGTGAAATCGCTCTTCAAAGTATTCATCCAGAGATGGGAGTCAGTTGGTTCCGTCACCTTCAAAGTTACTTACCCTCACGTTTTCTTATGCGTGACATTTCGATGTAGACATCTTCTTAAATACACTCGTTACATTTTCTGGAAATTTGGTTTTCAATATAGCCAATAATAAGAATTTATTTGTTCCGATATAAGATTCATTTGTATTTAATAACTGCCTTGTGAATTCACATGAAATTAAACATGTAGTCTGTTGAGGGAGAGTATAGCATGCACTTAATATGTCTATAACTTATCTTGAAATGTCTCATATTCACTTGAATGTCCGTTATTAATCATTAGAATTAAGTATTTAGCTTCTTAGGTGGGAAAACTTTATCAACCAGGCTCAGATACAAAATCTATCCGGACCTAGCAGGGGCATGGCCTGATATTTTGGAGTCGGTGCGGGCCTCCGGGCAGAAAAAAGCGTCCCGGTTGCAGCTCTGGTTAGGCGAGAGAATATTCTAATAAAAAGCATGACATTTTTGAATGCGATCAATCATGCCTTGATCAAATGGTCGATATTATGCCACATAATAATGCCACCACTCAGCATAAAAAAATATGAAATCTAGTTTTCATGGCGCACAAAATTTTGTTTTCGAATAATTTTTTCAGATACCTACATTTGTGGAAATCCCATAGATCCATAAATCTGCTAATTTTGCAAACCTTTAACTTGAATTCCGTCATCAACTTCTTAGAGGGATGGAGAGCAGAGTTCTAGACATTAACAAAATTCGACACCCGTGTGTGTCGTGAGAGGCGACTAAAGGAGGGCTTTTGCCAATGCAGCTCTGGTGTTGTCAGCTTGATGTCTTATTCTCACTGCCTTTCCTAAGTGGCTATACTAAGTTGATGTTGAGGGGGATCCTGACAGCCGAATCTTGGCTGTTACAATATGGAACAAAGCTCTTTGAGCTTCCTCCCCTGTAACATATCTGCTTTGTCCATCGTCCTCTCAGCGATGGCCGTCGCCCCTCTTCGGAGGTAAGGTGTGGGATGGGACCATTGGTGTTGCTATCTCCCCCGGTCAGTGCGATTCACCCTGTTTGAACAGCTCTATCTTAGGTATGGTAGCACCCTGATGGCATCGGAATGGCCATTTCTTCCCGGTGCACTCCTCGCCAGCAGGAGGCATTTATTTGATTACTGGGTGTGTCGTTTCGTGTTGTCGGATTGCCTATCCGCTAGACGGAGCCGGGTAAAAAAAATTCCTTGAAATGGACGTGTCGATGAAGTGCCCTTTTTGCATGGACATTTTGTCCATGTTGAGCTGTGCCTGTTGATGCATCCTGATGTTGATCTGTTCCCATTATTTCCCTGAGGATGTAACTCATCGTTTAAATATTCCATTTTTATTTACATTGTGTTTGCATTTGCATAAGCAGCATTTTTTTAAACTATTACAGGTGCACTAGCTTAAACAAAATGTCATGACTATTGTGCCAAAATTAAAATTTTATTAGCACCCGCCGAAATTTCACTTACATAGAAATTGCGTGTCTTGAATCAATAAAATACAATTTCTACATGAATAATGAATTTCAGGGTCGGGTCGGGTTGTCGAATAACATTTGATCAAATCGGGTTTGGGTACCTCTTAATTGTTCAGGTTGAATTGAGTTTGTCTTTTACTGCTAATAAAGGGTAGTTTAGGTTGTCTGCTTTTACAAATTTCTTGAAATTTCTACCTGTTGATTGCAATTAAAGAAAGATGAGTTAAGAACTGCTCAGAGTTATCAACACCTAAAATGGCTCACTTTGTGCTAGATAGTGACTGTCTATATAGTTTAGTTCATGGTAATGTGCACAGTCATCTATTGCGCAATCAGACGAAAATAAAGGGAGGGTAAAGACCAATTATTCTGATACATAATGATGAAGTGTAGGTTAAAGTGAGCTTTCAATATGCTTTTAGAAAAAGCGTCGGTTGATTTGATTAGATTAGAAGTCTGGGAAATTATCGAACTGCTGCAATATTTCGTTGACATTGAATGCACATGTAAAAGTATATCAGGAACTTCACTGTCAGTCATAAAGTTCTTTGCGACCCTTTCTAATCTCTTAGCCAAAACTTGTTGGCGCTGAATGTCATTTAATATCAACTCTGATTATCTCGTTAACGGACTGTTTAAGTTTTTTCAGACAATTACGCTTGTGGCATTTTAACCCAGAAGACGTAATGAAATTATCTAAGAAGTTGACCTGACACTTTCAGATTGTCCTACAAAATGCTACCTAATGATTTATTTGACTGTCGGAACTCAAGAATTAAGACCTATGTTGAATTGATTTCAACAAAGGCGCTGTCATGAGACGTAATGAATCCTCAATTCGAGTGAGATATGTTTCAGCTCAATTACAACTTTTATCATACCCTTAAGGCAACTCTTGTTTCCCCACCTCTTGGCAAACACATAATAAGCCACACTGATTCATTGAAACAATTAGGTTAAAAAGGGCAAAAGTGTGCCGGGTAGGAAAATGATATTCTTATCTAAATTGAATCTCTCTGGTGATGAGTGAAAAAGAAACCTGCAAACGAAGCGATAATTGTAGTAATTTCTCGCATGCAAACTTATCTCTGCCCAACACGCGAGGAAGATACGCAGATGTTGTGTGGGACAAGATGCCTGTTTTCTAGTGGGTAATTAGCCCAGTTACTTGTAACGGCAATTTGTGAGGCTATTGAACATTCTATTGCTGTGGAGAAATGTCAGTGAAAATCAAAACACGTCTACTAGGGTGGGATTCGGATTTTAAGGCTCATTAACAATGTACATGTTAGTATCAAACTGATATACAATGCCCGCAATCGAGTTGACAGTTAAAAGTTGTGGTCATTGACATAATGACATTTTGTTGATGACTATGCACTGGAAACGGCAGTTTTGGCTCGTTTATCTTGTCGATGGAACCAGTTTGGGGAACGTCCTGATATGATCATTGTCACCACATGATCTGTTGTGAAATGCACGAGCATTCATTATGACAATTAATCCGAAGAGGTAGTCTGAATTAGATGTCTGTGTTCGTGACGCGAACACGACACGAACACGGTTGTATTTCGCGTCGAGTGAAGCTTTGTCAGTATGTGTCGTGTTCATGTTTTTACATGTGCATGTAGAGTTGTGTAAACTTTCCGTTCCTAAACACTTCCAGCATTGATCGAATCCTTCCGAATAATAAGGCCGAGTGGCTTTGAACGCGGGATCACCAAGTTGGGTACCACAAGTAAAAGAATATTAAAAACTATTTCAGCCAACAGAGAGTCATGCTTTATTTTCCTGCTGACAATGAATAATTTTGCAGATGCTAGTTTAAGATAAATTGATAACGTGATTTGTTCTAGGTAAAATATATCTATGATCCATTTTGATGACTGAGCTTTTAATCCAAGCAGAGGCATATTATATTAATGTTTCTAATCTGCTATTGGTCATTTGCTGCAGAAAACTTCCGCCTTTAATAGAATGTCTGCAGCAGAAACCCAATATTTTTCAGATAAACTGCCCTCAAAAAATATTTTGTAAAAAAACTGCGTGTTATTTCAGTGTTAGACGAAGTCGACTAGAATTTCGTGTTCGCTTTTTTTTGCTTTGGTTGGAAGCTTTTGTATTGTGTTGAGGGCAAATTTCCGATAAACGTAGGCCAATAGCCTAGAATACTTGACAAAATAATCAAATAGACCTAATGTTATTCGTTACTATGGGTTCTACATGCATCCGCAAAATCATATAAGTTTGAGAATCATCTTAGTAATTTTTCGTGCACTATGACTACGAAATACATGAGCACAATTTTGAAAGTTCGATAATTTTAGTACGATTAATTTATTTAAGATAATTCATCCTTTATAGCAGACCCACTATATGTACACAAAGTCAGGTATCATAATAAAAGTCGGAGGAATCATCTAACTGTAGCTGAAGTGAAACTTAAAATGTACGCATTGATGAGCTGTACTCTGTGATAATTTCTGCCACTCAGTATGGAACACATGCGAGGATCGACACATTTCATGATACACAATCACGCAATTATTTCCGAAGAATTCTGCCAATACAGTTCATTGATCATAAGTAGGCCTACGAATTGCGAAAGATCGACCTTATTTGCTGAAATCCCTGATTTTTCGTACATCACCCGTGTAAGAGAGTAGACATATTATAAACGAAACTTAATCAGCCGAATTCAACAAAAATCAAATGCAGGATCAATGTATACTAGTATTTTGTAGCGTATTTAATTTTTTTCCTATGCAGTGGACTTTGTAACCTTTCTTTTGATTCAGGTCCACGAGTCAGAAAATCAAAGCACAGAATTAACGAAGAGAATGACAAGCGGCCGCGAACATCCTTTTCAACGGATCAACTCCGAAGATTGCGACAAGAGTTCGAGGAGAACAGGTGATTGAAGTTATTTTCTTGCATAATGAGCTATGGGATTGACCTTCCATCAAAATAAGTGATTTCATTCACGATTGATAGCATCGCCCTCAAAAATCCATGTTAATGTTGTATTGAAATGAACAATGATATCATCATCGCAACATCAGTATAGCCCTGAATTCCAAAAACGGTGGCCTCGATTTCTATCATTTTTAAGCCGATGGCGAGGCCAACTGAAAGCATCGATGTCGTCGAGGTCAATGATGAGGCTAAATATACTTACTCGTGATGGATACGGCTGCTGATTTGGTCGATTTTTTGGCAAAGTGTGAGTCCTGGTGTGATGAACAACTGCTCGCTTGAAAGCAGAATTGCAAATAGCCCAATATATTTGCAGACTTATCGTACGCTTATATCCTACGAAGGCTTTTCAGATTGTCTTTCGTCAGGAACACTTGTAGTCCGGGAGTTAGTACGAAATATTACAGTGTACGAGGTCGTACCTGAAACCTTCACATTGCGCACTTCATGACTACTACGAAAGTACTTCTGTCGGATCAAATCGTTTTTATTTCATAAATAGCTTGGATTGCAAAGCCCCACGTATTTCCAATGGAGAAATTGTGACATATTGGCAATAAGCAATATTTATTAGATTTTTTATGTTTGACTAATTGACTTCAGATTTAAGTAGAAGAGGTTATGTATTTCTATAAAATTATTTGGGTAGAAAGTATCTTCAATTGAACTGATGCAATTTCTTCAAAAGAGTTGCTCACTTTCTTCTGTTTAATTGGTGAGCTTTCGGATGATGACTTCACCCGTTCTCAGGCAAGTAAAAGTAAAGAGTTTACTCAGATATCTCTCACTATATAATCACTGGTCGTGAGAACACTACCATATTTGGCGCCTGGGTTGTTTGATAATAGATTTTCCGATCGTCATAGTTTGCGCAATTCTTCAGCTCGCTTGCGTCCTTTGGTCACTGCAGCTGCTTTTGAGTCTTTCTCTCCATGACCATTTGATTGATAGCAATTGTGCAGGAACGTGCTTTGTAGACACACGAGGGCGTCATGCACTGGATGTGCATGATTAATTATCAAATTTAATGACCTGCTTAAGTATTTTCTTTGTATCATTTTTAAGTACCCGATAGTAAAAAGAACAAAGATATTCCTTGAACGAAAACACACATGTATTTGTGTTACAGTTTCTCAACAAAGAATTTTATCTCACCGTCGGAAAGAATAATTATACAAAACAGTTTGGATGGCCTTGCAACCTCAATACTTACTTTTACTTTACTTTGCTTTTCCGTTTTTCGTCTCTTCTTCCCGATTCCACCAGGGTTGGACGTTGCTGGGATGACTTTTTTTCCATGCATTACAATCCAGAGCAGTGTCCTTTGAGACAGGCATACCACCTTTTCTTCGTTCTTCCTGGTGGACGGTGACCGTCAACCGATAGATGATATGCCCCACCGATGATGTTGTCGGTTGCTCTCTTTACATATCCGAACCACCGCAAGCGTTTCTGGCGTAAGCGAATAAGTAGTTCGGGTAGGCCACATAGTCTTGCCACTTCTTCACTTGGCACTTTATCCTTCAACTTTACATGTGCCATGTATCGCAGCATTCGCCTGTCAACGCCTCTTAGCTGCTCCGTCAATTTTTGAGTGATGGGCCATGTTTCGGAACCGCAAATTAGGACCGATCTTATACATAGCTCGTATACGTGTGTCCTGCACCGCAACGGAATGCCTATATTTGTCAACAGGCTGGCTCGTACCCTCCACTTCTTCCACGCTGCTGCAATACGAGCTCTGATTGCCCTTTTCGTTCCGGTTTCCCTGTCAAGGACATCCCCATGGTAACAAAACTCTTGGACTTCTTGCACTGTCATGCCGTTCAACTTCAGGGAGTCGTCGTCATCTGGAGAGTTTCCATTTACGCACTTTCGACAACGGAAACTTTGAACTCCATTGAGGGTGCGAACTCCAGAACACTTTTTGCGGCACCACATTCTGCACGAAACACAGAAAATGGAGTTCACCCAGACTCCTTTCATGCAGCAACTGTAAGGCCACTTTCTCGACTTTGTTCACTTTCCCAGCACTGTTCACTAGTTTCGAGCGACCACTAATTTTGAGAGAGAATGATCTGTAGATGCTTGCTATAAATCATATTGAAGAAATGTCTCTTCGGGTGTAATATGCAGTCAAAACTCTATACAATCGTGCACATAGCCAACATGACACAATTCCTCCATTCGAAATGCATGGGATTTCTACAAATGGGAAACATGAAATTTCTCAATCCAAGCTATTTATATGTATAAGAAAAGCGCACGGAAGTCATCCAGGTTTGTAGTAGTTAAGAGGTGTTGATCATGTGAAAGTTTCAGTTGCGAACTCGTTCCTTGCACACCTTCGTGCTAACTCCCGGGCTATTAGGCCTACTACATGTGGTTTGCAACAATGAATCTACAACCTAAAGATAGATCCCGTCGTCAAGAAAACACGAGCCCTATCTCTCCATAGTCAATGAGGTTGGATCATGTTTCAGTATGCCATCTTATCTTTTGAAAGTACTTAGAATTTAAAAATGAAAAAGTTAAAAGCATTTGAGGACTCGGAAATTCCTTCATGTGGCATTTTGAACTTAACTCCTACAACTTTTAAGCCAGACTCCGATTGACTTATTTTTAGAGGCACAAATGCTTCTGTGTAAGGGGAAATTTTCGTCTCGACCATAGACCAAATCTCAATAGAAAAAATCTAGCCGGCCTACCAAATTTTGATCATCGTTTAGGAAGCAATAAATTTGTCAATTAAAGGACTAGTTTTGGTTCGCTGACTACATTTTTTCCTTATTGATGACTACATTTGTTCCTTGATTCATGGTTTATAATGACCTCTTACCCTAAATCATCTTCACCTCAATGAAGTAAATCGGACGTCTGCTACAGAAACTACAGTACATGAGCCTAAGTGCCAGATGAAGCATGCTGTCCGCTAACTCGGCTTAATCTTTAAATTACACACATCTACTGAGTTTTCTACATTACTGATCACGAGCCCTGTCATCACATCGATAACGCTTGTCACTTGAGGGAAGTAATAAACCCCATTCTGATATTCACTAAATCTGCTAAAACTGTGTTAGTTTGGAGTCCGCTGTATTGTATATCTGTACACTGTACTGATATGATATCATCCCACTATCAACAATGAAAAAAAAGATTTATTTTGCCAAACTTGGGAGGATTTAGCTACCGATTTCGAGTGCACAGCCCTGGTGGTGGGTGCATCTTACTGATGACGGTACAAATAAAGTCAATGCAATTAATTCCTTCAATTCATTAATTAATTGATAAATGTAGGCTTCTAACACTGATTTGCATGTGGAGGAAATATCATCACTGATAAGGTCAGAGACAAGAAAACTCAATTAGCCAATGCTTTTCTTCTTGCGCTTTGCTGCATCTTGCCACCTCTATTAATAAACTTGGAACAGATCCCAACACAAATATATATCGACAATTCTTATTTGCTAACTACTATACATTAATCTATTTTAATTTGCTCATGTTCTAAGATTCGTAGCGATAGCTACATTGAAAGGTATTATCATCAATCCTGTTATCGACTGCAAATCTTGAGATACGGGATGGGACCAGTGTCATTACGTGGTATATTCAAATTTTTTAGTTATATTATACGTACCAATTTTGAGTCTGATTAGTTCTTCTATAACAATGACATCAGAAATTGCAGATCATTTAATTTGGCTCATGATTCTCATGTAATTATGAATGCCAGTGCTGTCAAAGCTCTCTTGTTTGTCACTTCACATGACTAGTAGACGGACAGAGCACCGGTAGGCTTAAAGAGCATGAAAGAACTTTGAACTACAAAAAGATCGCGCCCATCACGTCGTGTTAACTCAGTCTGCCGGAAATATTGATAAGTCAAGCAAAGCAATCCGATTACAAAAAACGGTATCCGTGGAGCGTGTTGACAGGACTCCTGTTGCAAATGTTAAATCATGCAGCCATTAAGAATCATTATAACTTATACAAAGTCTGTGTACCGCGCTAGTAACGGAAATATTATTAAGATGACTAAATTCAATCAAATACAATTCGTTATCCGTGTACATAATCAGAGCTGCAGAGCTGATCTGAGAATTCAAAAAATTGGCAGCATATTGTGCACAAAACTTTATTAGCGGCTACACATGTTTGAGATTGGTGTTCCGCTAACGTTTTTTTACAATTAGTCTACTATTTCCATTACATCATTTGATTGCAGACGCAGTTTGAAGCAAAAGAAGAGATACACTCAAGCATGCCGCACGTACTCAAGTATCAAAAATCCTCAAAGATCAAAATTACCCCTAACTGCTCCATTACCGTACCATCAAAAAATTAGTTTACAAGTGAAATTGCAAAAACAAAACCATTTAAATCAAAATTCAATCAATCTTTGAGTATTCCCACCACAAGCACACAATCGATCATTCGAGATTCGAGAGCTCACATACATAGGTTTTAAATAAGAAACTATGCAGTCGCATCGTGTTCGTGCATTCTGTAGAGATCAAGATAAAAAAACTGCTACACTTGAAAATCATGATATCTAAGGTATGGTAAATTATAAGGTGCACTATAGAGAGAGAAAAATAATTTTCTAGGCATTCTCTTGATGCATTGTCCGCTTGAAATCCTTGGTATCTGGAAAAATTGTGATATCATAATGCTGCCATAAATCTCTAATATTTGAGGCAACGCATTCTATCACAATTGGCTATTCGTCACAAACATTCCTCACTTTTAAACAAAAGGTGCTCGTGTTTGATACTGTCCGAGACAAAGTTGACAACACGACTTTTTAAAGCCATTATAAAGCAACATTGCTTTAAAACAGGTTAAATGAAAATGTTTTATCGCTTTTTCGGATTTTTTCAAATAATGACATACGAGATACATCTGCTTATGCTAAATAATCAACATTATTGGCTTCGATAATAGCAAGTCAATAATTGTACATTCATCAGGCTTGGCAAATGGAATTGTAATCCCATGGCACTTATTCCGACGTAGAACGGTTACGAGAGAAAATACTCGACACAAAAGTATTTTTTGTGTAGCCGCTTTTAGGTGAATACAGGCAGTTGGCAGATGATTCCGACCATGCGCACGCATACACTCGACTTCTTACAGTAGTTATCATTTTCCTTATCGCAAAGAAAAATCAAGTTGTTAGTACCAGACTGACACCTAACAATTTTGCACAGAAGTAGGGTTGGGTCGGGCCTGAGAATTCATTTTCATATATTCTGTTTCTTATGAAGATGCCAAAGTCAACAAATCGGAAAATGACTTAGGAAGATTTTGATGCAAATAAATACGAAAAATCAGATGGTGAGTCTAACACACATCCCAGTTGGGTTCTCAACACACTTGCACACGGATCAAATAAGTCACGCAAACCTCTTCGTGATCTAAATTAGCACAAATAATGCATTATAGATTTTCCTGCATCAGATATGCGAAAGATTAAAGAATCCAAAAACTAGTTTTTGCTAGCCAAATTGAGATGGACATATCGCTGGAAGGTAGCTGAACCGTTTGGCTGCAACACCTAACGGCTTTCTCATAATTTGAAAATAAGATGAAATATGACGAATCAATTTTACTTCGAAGTTGAATATGCTTGTACGAGTAGTTTGGTCATCTACCACTAAAAATAATTCATAGACCTAATTAAAAATTGCAAATCATCCTTAGCTTATGACAAAACATAACCCAGCAAGTTCACAGCTTTGAACATTAATACTTTTAGAAAATCAACCATAAATGCATAATAAATAATATAACATCGTAATATAATCGTATAATAAATGATACAATATAATAAAGCATAAATAATATGTACATCGTGCATATGTAATGCGGTTTATCTTAAAAAATTGCTGGTGCCGAGTGGGCCTAAATGAGCGGGCGAACTCTGTACCTAAATATTTCCGACAAAGCGGGCCTGAGTCAGTAGTCGACGACATGAGCTAGTAATCAGGGCGTAAATAGAATAATTAAATATTGAGTTGCATCCTCAGTTGAATGGGAGCAGACCTGAATGGTAATCAGGAAGTAGGCGCAATAGGCTTAAATCAAAACAATGTACACGAAAGAGTCAGGACGCGAAACCATGTTTTTAGATATTTGCTGGTCATTGCGGAGCTACAGCTAAAATGTTAATGTTTGGCCTAGGAGCCCTTCCTTCCGCTATTAGATAACGTAAAACACAAACATTTTCGCTTTTTAATTTGTCAATGATGTTATGATGTCAAGAATGTCATCATAACAACCTTGACAAAGCAAGAAGCGAAAATTTGGATAAAATATTTGTTTTTTACGTTATCTAATTGTGGAAGGAAGGGCTTCTAGGCCAAACATGAACATCAGAACGTAAAGGCTTTCTTCGAAAACATCACAACGCCAAGAATTAGACATTCCTGAAACTATCCAAATGTTCGAAAGCGAATATGGGACCAATGCTAGAAGAACGAAATTATATTTGTCTGCTTTTTAAATTTGTATTACTCTTATCGTAACTGATTTCAATTGATCATTTTAGTAATAAACTTAAATACTTAAATCATGAACTTTATTTTAGATGTTTTATCTCAAATTTCAAATCACCTGATCTTACCATCTAGGAAATTATTTGTCAAAGGCATCAGAACTTTCTTCGAATCTCGTAAGAAAACAGAAATATACAATGCTAGCACCGACAAAGCGACATGCAAATGCATAATTACGGTTGCTCATTTAGTAGCTTTACTGCACTTTACGACACAGACTGTCAGATATCAACAGACAATGACTATCAATTTTCATCTTTGATTTCACACAAAATGTTGACGGCGATATGGATTCATCAAACAGATCTTCATGTAACCTACGAAACATTTTCATTATCTGACCAGAAGATAGATAGAAGATAGACATAATTGACTTTTAAAAAATAATATAACCATTTTTGGATTGTTCATTAATCATAACTGACAATAAACTTCAATTTGATGAATCTCAAGCAGCGAACATATCATTTAGAATCTGTTTGCATCTTATCTTTGAACCATCTATTATTATCAGCTTGTGAAAACCACGCGCCGCTTAACCGCCTTGTAATCTTTTGTACATAAATAAGAAATGTCAACAGAACATGATTATTAGAATAGCGATCTTCAAGCTGTGTAAGCTGATTTTGATAATACTTAAGATATCAAAATCTGATAGAGACATCTCTATTGAAAATTAATGAAGCTAAAGTAATAAGATTTTTAATTCCATACAGGGCTTTCTAGAATTTGAAAAAAATTAAATGTTTGAAATATTTCATGGTGACAATAAAATGTGAAATACTTACTCAATTTATTACCCTGTCATATTTATTTTATCCGCTAAAATAAATAGAGAAAAATAGCAGAAAAATAAATAGCCGAAACTCAGTCGGCTCTCCACCTTCTAAGCCAGCGCTAAAGAAGTAGTGGAATTCTCGAGCAGTCGAATAGATATTTCCTGCATCTCAATTATCTTCAATTCATTTTGGTATAATAAGATGATCAATCACAAATTGAGTTAGTATGATCAATAATGCGTCTAAAGTCGAGGAAAATGTGTCGACCATCATGTACAATTGCCCAACCTTCGTTAAAATCCCTTAATTAAAGCTCGTTTATAATGTTTCTAGTGTTCCTTAATTCAATCTAGAATACATGTAATTTAGAACGGCGGTCTCATACCGTCACGCACTGAATATTCAGTCGCTTTTGATGCTACATCGGCTAGAGATCTACCTCGCTTAATATTCTATCGGCTAAATATTTCGTCCGCTACATACGCTCGTGTTCTGCCCACTGAATTTAGTAAGTGAACAGGGCCATGGAAGTATTCATTTGATCAAAATCTAACTTGAATTTACATGCATGTTGTAAAAATTAGTATTACTGAGTGAAAATCTTTCATAGATTTCGCATAAATCATGAACTCGAAATGACAAATTCGTTGTGACGAGGAATCAAAGAACCCAACATCTATTTCATCTACGAGTATTTAGGGATCCTACCAGATCGGATCACGGGCAGTTGCGATCTGTTGTGATCCTGATCTGGTGACCACATGATCTGACTCTGATCCAGCAATAATGTGGGATCCTACATTTTATAGGTATGATAGTGAAAACGGAGTATACTATAACTAGAGAATCAATCCTTTGGAGTATAAATAACCTTTTTTGGTTAATGTAAAAAAGATCTTGCGAATCGTAATTCTGCCTTTGTCAAGGATTCCGTAACATACAGAACAATACAAAGCATACAGATAACAATAAAAACTGCAACATTCTCTGTATTGCTGATAATGTACATTTTCATCAGTAATTTTGAACAACAAACATGATTTATGACATCACATCCATTTGAGTTTAAATATATTTGCAATGAAAGCGTTCTCTATTTCAGATATGTTTCCGAAGCACGGAGACGTGAATTAGCAAATGAACTCAATTTGAATGAGTCCCAAGTTAAGATTTGGTTTCAGAATAAACGCGCGAAGGCGAAGAAGGTAAGCATAATTTGCATAACTTACTTTTGAATAATTTTTTAATAAGAAGCAAAACAACAATGGAAGAAAACAATATAAGAAGCATGCATGCATGTCATAAAAAAGAATGTGAGTTAAGAAGGCAGTGTTAGCTAAACATCTGTATTTCTTGGCACTATGATCCTCATAAGGTTATTATGCTTCACTGTTTTACTAGACAATCCACATGTTAGAAACCAAAATTTGATTACATTAGAAATTGACGAAAGCTACGAACCGGAAACGAATTTGTGGCAGAAACAACCGACAGAAATGTAAATATTTTGTATGCGACCAATTCTTATCTATACAATGCAGCGGTTGAAACCCTTCAAAGACACATGTCATACGACTTTTGTGTCACTAGTGTGTATTGTATGAAACCAAAACTACTTTGGTGAGGTTCTAATGCTTAACAATGTCTATGTCATCGGCTGCCACACTTGCCTCATTCTAAAAATAGCTATTGCAATGTGAGATGAGTCTGTACATGTACAGCTGATGAACGAAGACTAACTCCCTGTAAATAGCAACATTATAACCAGTAAATTGAATTTTTATGAAATATGCCCTAGAAGAAGAGCGCCATCATGATTATTCTATGTCCTATCTGAGCAACATAGATATCCAAACTCTATTGCCTAATCCACTTCACTATTATTGGAGCGAACTGTGGGCGCAGTGAAAAACTGTTTTAATAAAGTTTAATCCTAAACGACGCTTCATTATCCAATCGGGTAACCATTAATGTGACGCGTGTAAAACACTAACTCGATAATGAACTGAAATGCCACTCATTAAAATTTTGTCAAAGATAAAATTCTGTCTCCTTAAGTCATCGAAATAGACAAAGTTTCTCTTATTTTGGAGACAAACGTGTCCTGAAGTACTTGCGATGCGGTCACCGTCATCATTTTACCTTGTCAATGATTGAAATTTTTATGGAAAGTGTCAGAAATGTTATCTATGTAATTTATCTACAAGACAGGCAATTGGGAAAGTGTCATTTAACTGAAATCTCAATCAACAGTCAATAATGTAAAGGTCAAAAGTGATATAGGAAAAAGATTATACATTAAATTTTATACTCGTTCAGATATGTTATTTTTAATGGTTCAAAAAATTTCATTTGCGGCAATTGAACATCCAGCTGGCTTCTGATCCAAAACAAAGCAAAGAGAGACAAGGAAATTTGAATAATCTATATAATTAGTGGGGTTAACTCCAGTGACAGCCGAAGTTTGTTAAATGCTCCCATACGCTTTCTTATAGGCTTCAGTTGAAAGGATAAGAAACTATCACACTTAAACTTAAAGTGCAACGATATCTGTTTCATAATGTTATGACTGAACTTTCTGCGATTGAACCACAATAATGTAGCAATAATTCCACACCTAGCTATTAAGCTGATTGTTATACATAACACTTCCTTTAAATTTCATAATGATTAAACAGTGAGCATAAGGCACAATTTTCCGTGAAGAATGAATATGTTTCGCCAGTACTTGAAATATGCAGAATACCATCCATTACGGTATTCCAGGCCAATGCAGCAGCAGCATAGGCGCAAAAATTTTATTAGTTTTTTTAAAATTTATTATTACATTTTATTATCTATTTACGATATTTGCATTTTCATACATAAGTTAATTCATATCTGCTGCATCAATGGTTTTAGCGAACGATTTCTGCATGGATCTCTGTCCGAAATAGGAAACGTGTAGCTGGTGGCTGCAAACGTCCCATATATAATATTCTAATATATCATATCTTTAAGTTCTAAAGTGGGATTATTTATCATAGAAGTATAAAACATCATTCAAATTGCGCTTCTTACCTCTAACTAATGAACTCAGGGATCGATGTCGTTATCAATTTATATTGATCGCCATTCAACAGAAAAATAACATCGTGGCAGTCAATATTCAGTAACATATCTTAAAATTAGATAACTGGCGTGAAGAAGTCAGCTAAAACCGCTTAGACATAAGCATTTTCATATTCAAGCCAAGTTTCTTGGAAATGTAGAAAAATATTAGCATACTTCCGTTGTCACATGATGGTCTACCCATGATTCTCCTGATTCTCGTGTCGCGTCCTTATATATCACTAAGGTTCATGGTTCATGTGTCTACTTTTCAGAACTGTTATCGTGCTACCAACCAATAAGGTCTCGTAATTATGATTTGGCTTTAATCAGCAAGAAATGTATCAAGCAAAGAAACAGAAAAAGATGCACAAGCTTTTACACATCCGAAATGTAATTTAATGTACAAATTTCATACAAATCTGAGGAAAACTCGTTGATATTGACATTTGTGTTCCATGAAAACTAGTGGTTGTGTGATTATATTTCATGACATCGTATAAATGTGCAATTAATTCAAGATAATCAATATTTCTAATATTTTCTTACAGCTGACGGGCAACAGAAATCCGCTGGCCATGCATTTAATGGCTCAAGGCCTTTACAATCATTCTGTACAGATTAAAGGCACGAGTGATGAAGTTTAAGTAGTCAATCAGCTAACTTGAACATCTCAGTATTCAAAAGTTCCTGAATCCTTGTTATTGTCCATATTTTATTTGTACATTGATGTCAAAAATATGATGATTTTGTCTTTCCCACAAGACTTTTTTATTTTCAATAAGAATCATTCGACTTACTATTTATCCAACTAGAAGTTGTGAAGATAAATTGATTCAGACTTTGATTCATTCATTCCATGCTGTGTCCCACTTGTCCGCTACAGAAAATAAATAGACCTGAAATTTGCAGAAAGCACTTCAATACACCCGCTTCATAGTTTTGCATATTCATGCTGCAATGTTGTTTCTTTTGTAGAAAGGCAGAAAATTAACCAATACGGAAGCAAATTTCAAAAAAACAGTCACTTTTTCGTCAGAATTTCAGAACCACCACTTGATTGGTCAGTCAGACTTACTATACATAGGTCTACACATTAGATTATTTTGCTACAGAATAAAAGCATTTATTGTTCTTCAATGATCTACTTTGCATCAGTTATCGAAGCACCGGAATTTATTTGGTCCACTGGTGAATTTAATCCAAGAAGTACCGAGCAAAAGCGAACATGTATGTGCATTGTACATCACCACACGAATACACAAAAAAATATAAATAAAGTCGTCACTTATATGCTTGACTAAGACGTTATGATTTGATCATACATGACACTTTGCAGGATCCTATCTGTAATGAAGCCACAATAAATTTAAGATTGGAAGTCTGTGTGCATAGAATAAAGCTCCTAAAATTCAAAAACATCCGCACAAGAAAATGTTCAACGAGGTCATTTGCTAATGAAACGATTATTTGATATACAAGTGCGTGCATGTAATGATATTGGAAATCAACTGACGACCGCTCATTATGATACTTCGCAATTTAATTAAGTTTGGTTTTAGTAAGTTATAAAGTTTAAGAGGTTTTATTAGTTAAATGCGAATAATGTGAACCCAAATGCAACACCAAATGCAAACATCGTCATCACTAGCAGAAAGCAATCAAAGAAAGTTACTATAACACAGCGGCTCGTAGCTCAGTCGGTAGAGCACAGGTCCGTAGTCCGGTAAGCGAGTTTCTGCAGGGAACGAGGCCGAAAATGAGACTTTCACAGAATGGTGTGCTTCTATGAATCTGCACGTCTGCCGAGTTCTAATTAGTTCCTCTTCTTGTCAGACAGGATCAAAGAAAAAGACACGTTGATCCAATTGGACACAGATTGCTGTTTTTAGTAAAATTCAAATTTTCTGTGTTCTCTGCGATTAAGCAAAAACTACTAAGCCATGAGTCATAATTTTTGGATTTTTGGTATGGAATGTCTTTAGTTCATTTCCTATCATGTTCATGTGCACCTGTCTATGAAGTTATGCACATTTTGATTTGGCAGACCTCCTAATGTCGGCAAACACGAGCATTTTGAGCAATTTAATCCACATTCAACCCCATTGTCGCAGACAATGTCGATCAGAATAATGATAATAACACATGCACATCATTGGAAATGACCTGATGACATTCTATGTCAAAAAATAAGGCTCTAGACCAGTGTTTCTCAACCTTTAATTCGCGGTTTCGCGACTAAGCGCTTGCACCAAGTGAACTACGTGGACTAAAGCATATTTAAATAAATACGGATCTATTGCACGCAACGGCGTCTATATAATCGCGCTGAAATACAATTTAGCATTTTTGTCTTAAATTCGCAGACATCACAGATGATGTCCTGTGAGTCCTGTATAAAGAATGATCGCGACTCATGTTACTTGTAATTACGAGACACCTGGAAACACAGAAAAACACTATTTATGTAGCCTATACAACATCAGTATTCAAAACACTAGCACATCAACTGAGCGAGCCAATTGGAATGACGCATTCCTTAGACAACCGTGAAAAATCGATAAACACAGTGCGTCACCCTAGTGGTGGATAACTGACGCTGACTGAATCGTAACTTGCAGTAAAGTAGTGTTATCATTAGTACGTAACTGTATCAGCGTAGCCTCCTATGAAGGCACATGCCTTGCAGATGCTTTCTATGCTATTCATATTGAAAAAATACGGTACTTATGGGTTATCTCCCTTCCAGGGTTTCAAATTTGTCTCAAATCTGCGAAACTTAATCAATCGTCACCAAACTTCAGGTAGACGCGCTTGTGCATATTTGCCACATACAAAAATTCATGCAGATCGGACAAGTACTTTTTACATTAGAGACGATAGCGTGAAGTGCAGCGATGTCAGCAGCTTGATCTGACTTTGTCTGTTCGACGCATTATTGTTACTCGTGTGTGCATTAGAGATGCACCTAGGCCGAGCCGCAGCTTAGCCGAGCCGATGACGGCTCGGCTCCACTTCCTCGAACCAGTCGGAGCCGCGGCTCTTCGGCTTGGTTTAAAGCATATCATCGTAAGGTGTAATATGGGTGTATGATAGATTATTATTTAATTTTTGTGGCAGGCTAACTAAATTTGGTAATATTCAATAAGTAGGCGTAATATTGTCATCATTGTAAGGTGGGTGCAAGATAGATAATTATTAAATTTTTTGTGGTAGGATAACTAAATTTGGTAATATTTAATAAGTAGGCCTATTTAAAGTCCTAATCGCCAAAAAGAAGGCGATAGTGGTACAATCGAGAAATCTAACATTAAAAAGTTGGTAAAGAATGACTGCTTTTGCTCACCTCCGAGCAAGCTTCTTAATAATCTTGAATTACCGCATGTATGTATGGGTGATGGTGCGCTTAAATTGTCAACCCATATGATGAAACCGTATCCAAGAAACATTGCCCAACTTGACATTTCAAAGGCCATTTTCGGTACTTCTATTCTTCCCCCCTCCACACACATTTTCCAATGTTTCCCAATTCATCAAATTTCGTCAAAGTTGCTCACATTGGATTTAGAGCAGACTTGATGTCACTGAGTGATAGCGCAACACCACTGAGAAGTCTTACTTGACCCCTGGGATGAGGGATTGGTCCCCTGGATAATCAGTTAGAATACAAGATACAGCTGTTCTGTGATCATGAACTTCGTGGGATATGTTGTCTACACTGCAGCTACAGTGAATGGCAAAGCAAGTGCTGTGAATTTTTTACAAGCCAGAGGAATTTTACACCCTCAACGCTTTTGCGACGGTAGTGAGACTGCACTTAGGAGAAGGAGAAGATCGCTGACGATGCAACACTCCAGGGTGTCAACAACAAAAATTTGGGGGGGGGTGAAGAATAGAAGTACCCCATCTTCAATTATAGGCTTTCCCGTGCAAAGAGAGTTTCTGAAAACTCTTTCGTCCTTTTGAGTCAAGTGTTTCGAATATTTTGTACACTCACAGCTGTGAATATTGAAGTCACAAATGTAATGATAATGACAACATGTTGCCTTCACAACTTGCTCAGAGATGCGTACCTCGAGAGGAATGCTACTTTAAAGTCACTTCGGAAAAATCTCCAACTGAAAATTAGATTTCTTAAAAAGCAAGTGGTGGTAATGGAAATTTTGAGGGCTTCGATATCAGGGAGCGCTTTTCTTATTTTACAACTTCTGAGCAACTTCCATGGCAACTGAAGCACGTAATGAGAACTGATTTGGATGCTGAATCATGAAATGCAATTGAAAGATTTTACTATTTTCAGTATTTTTATTCTAATTCCACTATCTAAATAGATGAATATGATGACTGACTTATCATATTCTTTAAATTAATACGTGTGAGCTTTAGCGCTATTAACGAATGGGCTCATAGTTTTAACTTCAAAGATAGAAATATTAGTAGGCTTACAACTTAGAATTAGCCTGAATTTGAGAATACACGCAAAATTGGTTTTACGGAGCAAAAACTGTAGATCACCTGATACTTTCATGAGTTTCATTACATCAGAAATTTCTTTCCATTACATTATCACGCATGTTGATATCTTTGCACTGTGAATTCTTTACATCACAAGCATGCCTGTCAAGTCACCCGCATTCTGCGGTGACACCCGCAATCAGGGGGTTTCTCAAGCACATCCGCAATTCAATAACTTCCATCCGCATCAATTAGTGATGCTGTCGAAATATCGAATTTAATACACTGACAGTCTTTATGCGCGCTAACCGATGTCAGTCATATTCGTTGTGCAGGTAAGCTATAAAATTAGCGAGGTTATCAATCTTCCAGAGTTCTTCATCACCGACATTATATCCCACACATACGCGATAACGTAAAAAGAATGATTGCTTTATCAATCCGAACGGTGTGACCAAAATATTACTTGAAATTGCTTCGAGGATTGCAACACAAAGAATCATTACGAAACAAATAAACAGCCTGTCCTATAGAGTCTACGGTTTCATTCAGATGTCTGATCAGCTGTTTGTGTTTTAATCTTCAGAACAGCTTTAATTTTCTATGTACTTTTGTGCTCCAAATATAAATTCATACAATAAACCCGTTTCGACTTGTTTTGTCTTATTCATGTATCGCTGAGTGAAATTGTATTTACATACATAACATTGACGATCGAGGATGGGATGCTAAAAAAAATATTGAGTTGCCAATTTTATTGCAAATCTTTACTGTCATATAATTTCTGATAATCCGTACAATAGTTAGTCTTGGAAAATGAGTTCACGGAAGTTTGTTGAGTTTAGTGAAGGAGAGGAAGAATGGCCTCAGTATATAGAAAGATTTGACCAATTCTTAGTTGCTACAGATGTCACAGACGACGCTAAGAAAAGGGCCCTGTTTTTAAGTAACGTTGGTTCAAAGACTTACTCCATGCTGAGAAATTTAATCGCTCCGAGCAAACCAACTGATTTAGATTACGCCGCTCTAGTAGATACACTCAATAGCCACTTCAATCCTAAGCCATCACCTATAGTACAAAGGTGTAGGTTTAATACATGCTTTCGGAAGAGTGGTCAGTCGGTAGCAGATTTTGTTGCAGAATTACGTCGTCTAAGCGAATTTTGTGATTACGGACCTACGCTAAATGAAGTGTTAAGAGATAGGTTAGTGGCTGGAATCAATGATGAAAATATTCAAAAGAAATTGTTGACCACTGAATACAAAACACTAGATTTCAAACGCGCTCTAGAAATTTGTGTGGCGATGGAAACGGCATCGAGAGACGCTTTACTTTTACAGAATACCGGTGCAGCTACTACGGTAGCTATAAACAAAGTTGAAAATAGGCAAATAAATTCTCGCGCACAGGCACATTATTCGAGTAGGTCTCAGTATTCCAGTCAACCTATGCGAAAAGTACCGCAACAGTGGAATCCATGTTATCGGTGTGCCGAACCACACGACTGCCGAACATGTTCGGTGAAAGACGTTATTTGCCACAACTGCTTCAAAAAAGGTCATCTGAGTAAGGTATGCAGATGCAAAACAAACCTATTACATTCCAAGTAGATACAAGAGCGTCAGTCTCTGTTATTTCTAAGGTTGATTTTTTGAAACATTTTCCAAATAAGATATTGACTCAAGCAAATCCACGCTTAAGAGCCTACTCTGGTCATTCCATTCCAGTCGAAGGTAGCTTTGAAGCAAACGTCTGCTATAATAACAAAACAAGAGTAGTGATGTGCTTAGTTGTTAAGAATGACGGTCCAAATCTACTAGGTCGAGATTGGATGAACTTGTTCGGCGTGAAAGTAGATTTTCCAATAAACATGACGTGCACTTCAAATGAAAACATGCTGTTGGAGACAATCTTAGATAAAAACAAGACTGTTTTCTCCAATGAATCCCGTGTTAAAGTTCAATGTAAAATATCCGTAAGTCCAGAGGCCGTCCCTAAGTTCTTCAAACCAAGATCCGTGCCCTACTCGTTAAGGGAGAAGGTAGAACAAGAGCTGGCCAGCCTAGAGGATCATGGAATCATTGAAAGAGTCAAAAACTCAAGATGGGCGGCACCCATTGTTCCAATCGAGAAGACGGACGTTAGCATTAGAATTTGCGGAGATTATAAGGTAACTATTAATCCAGTTCTGCAACCGGAACACTACCAGCTTCCACTCATAGACGATATTTATGCTAAATTGAGCGGAGGGACGAAATTCCCAACGTTGGACTTGCAAAGTGCGTATCTTCAGTTACTTTTAGATTTGCAGAGGCGAGAGCTAACAACAGTGAACACCTCGCGTGGGTTATTCCAGTATACTCGGTTGCCATTTGAAGTAGCTACGGCCCCGGCCATGTTTCAAAAGTTCGTCGACGACCAATTTCGGGATATGAGAGGAGTTTGTGCTTATCTCGATGACATTATCGTAACGGGACGGAATGATGAAGATCACTTGGAAAATTTAAACGAGGTCTTAAAACGATTATCACAAGCCGGTCTACGATTGAGAAAAGATAAATGCGAATTCTTTAAGGAAGAAGTTGAGTATTTGGGCCATAGAATCGACAAGCAAGGATTGCAGCCAACAAAAAGGAACCTGGAGGCCATCCTGAACGCACCAACTCCACAGAATGTCACACAGCTGAAGTCATACCTCGGGATGATCAATTACTATGGAAGGTTTTTGCCAAATTTGTCCCGAGATTTGCACCCATTGTACGAGCTATTAAAAAAAATTGCAAATTTGGATGGGGGAAGATGCACCAGGACTCGTTTGATCAATCCAAGAAAATGTTGATGGAATCACAAGTCCTTGTATTTTATGACGCTAACAAACCGTTAGTCCCCACTACTGATTCCTCAGCGAACGGTATTGGAGCTGTGTTATCACACACAATTGAGGGTCTAGACAGACCTATCTATTGCGCATCACGGACCTTGACAGCCGCCGAAAGGAACTATTCACAAATAGAAAAGGAAACTCTGTCAGTTATATACGGTCTCAAAAAGTTCTACCAATTTCTATACGGCAGACCTTTCACAATCAACAATGATCATCGACCACTAGAATCACTCTTGGGATCAGATAAAGGAATTCCCACAATGGCATCTGGTAGAATTCGTCGATGGGCTCTCACACTCTCTGCTTACCAATACACATTTAGGTATAAGGCAGGAAAGTCAATACCAGTGGCTGATGCATTAGGCAGATTGCCTCTTCCGGCACCTAATAACGAAGTTCCAACACCAATCGAGAATGTACACTCACTTGAATTTCTAAGCAGTAGTGAGCCTCTGACAGCAACCCAGATAGGAAAGGCGACAGCTAAGGACCCAGTTCTTGTGAGAATCAAGTCGTATGTTCAGTCAGGTGACTGGCCGGATTGCAGTAATGATCCGAAACTACGCCCTTTCTTTCACAGAAGAAACGAGTTATCGACAGACCAAGGTTGTTTGTTATACGGAGCAAGAGTAGTTATTCCCTCTTTTCTGGTGAAGCATGCTTTAGAAGTATTGCACGAGGCCCATCCAGGTATTGTGAAAATGAAGAGCATTGCACGTAATTATGTGTATTGGCCGAATATTGACAGTGATATAGAATCAACAGTTCATGATTGCAGACCTTGTCAGCAATCTAGGCCAAACCCTCCAAAGACTCCGTTGAACCATTGGCCATTTCCAGAGAAGCGTGGAGTACCCTACATGCTGATTTCGCGGGACCATTACAGGACGGAAAGATGATACTTGTAATTATTGATGCATTTTCCAAATACATTGATGGTTATGTGTAACGGATCAACTTCTCAGATAACTATATCTAAGTTCATGCAAAGCTTCGCCACACATGGGCTGTGTGATACCCTCGTTACTGATAACGGTTCAAGCTTTTCAAGCTCTGAATTCGCTCAATTCTTGGAACCTTAAGGAATCAAGCATGTGAGATCAGCAGTCCATCACCCAGCCTCAAATGGGTTAGCCGAAAAAGCCGTTCATATAGTAAAAAGTGGAATATCCAGAATCTCGGAAGGTGATGCTTCTCGTAAGCTAGTCCGTTTCCTCTTTAAGTACCGCACTACACCACACACCACCACACTTGAGACTCCGGCCAAGTTACTTTTCAACAGGGAGCCTAAAACGCCCTTAGATCCTGTAAGACCCAGTTTAAGGAACAGAGTAGAGGCAGTATAGGGAAGGCAAAAAGCGTCATTCGATAAGAAGACAGTAAGTCGAAGTTTTGAGAAAGGTGACAAAGTATTTACCATGAACTATGGGAAAGGTGATAGATAGTTATCCGGGACCATCAGGGAGGAGCTGGGTCCCGTGACGTTCGTTATTGAGACAATCGAAGGATTCCGTCTCAAACGTCACAGCGATCAAATTCACAAGAATCGTTCGGGAGATCAAGGTGGAAACCGATCCACCACGACCGATCAAGGAATGGAGAACTATTCGGGAAACGAAGTATAAGAAAAAATGTCAGAGCGATCGGCCAAGGACCAGGAAGACGAAGGGAAGGAAGAGACTCTCACGGCTGGCGAAGACGCTTCTTCGAAGCCGGTTATGTTACGCCGATCTAGCCGAACTGTGAAACCCCGTGTTATGCTTGACATTTGACTGTTTTGTTCGATAGGCCAACGTCAACTTACTTCTTAGAATTCGAACATTCTAAAGTGACTCCTCATCTTTAGAAGGGGAGATGTCCTATAGAGTCTACGGTTTCAGTCAGATATCTGATCAGCTGTTTGTGCTTTAATCTTCAGAACAGCTTTAATTTTCTATGTACTTTTGTGCTCCAAATATAAATTCATACAATAAACCCGTTTCGACTTGTTTTGTCTTATTCATGTATCGCTGAGTGAAATTGTATTTACATACATAACACAGCCTTAATTATAATTTCTAGAAAATCACAAGCCACATATTAATGATAAGATCACCCGCATTCGGCCTTGCAAACCTTCACAGGTTTGCATAAGTGCAAGGATGTTGATGTACAGTGGACTAATTCAATCAACTTCGTGTCATCCATAGTCTTTCCTTTCCTGTCTCTGTCGTGAGTCACTGGGCAGTTACGAGTCGCGAAGACTATTACCAATTGACTGCTTCCGAAGCGGCTAGCGTCGCGTGCTAAGAGTCGCGTTGCTACAGACGCGTCGACTGTACGACTAGAACAGGGTCATTCGATACAATGGAAAGCAGTGAAAGTTGAGAACCGCGCGTTGACAGTCCCGGGATTAGACCCCCAATCCCATGATTGGAATCCCTAAAGGTAACATCAGTGATAGATTTTAATAATTTCATACAGTAAAATCGAAAATTTATTGATCATTATTTTATCTATGTCAGGTTAGTAGGCATTGCTTGTTAATCATTATGTTGCATCATTCTTTGATTTCATCAGTAAAAAAAATTGTTACTTAAAGAATCGAACCATAGACATGTGGTGTACATCGTCTATAGATGGACACCATCTATCATCTATTTTGCATGAGAAAGTTGATCATGGAAGTTGAAACAATTACTAAATTCTCAAAATGTGCTTTAAAAGATTTCGATCATTTCTGTTTTAAGGTATGGAAGAACATCGTCTGCTTGGATCAATTCCCGATGAGCCCATCATTCTGAAGACGAGCTTTTCCATAGATAATGAATATTATGTCATGCTTCGTGTACACAGTTGGCAACAGGTCGTGGGCAAACGAAAGAAAACTTCAAGTGCCAAGCGCGAAAGTGCTCTTCCATACCTTAAAACAGAAATGATCGAATTCCTACAGAACAAATTTTACTTAACAAAAATTTAGTCAACTTTACGAATTTGTTTCCTCAAATTTCATCAGACATCAATTACTTTCAACATTTTGGCTTTTGGTTCGATTCAGTTATGTTATTTGACTTACTTCACAAGAGCGATCACTGTTTTCTCAGAAAAAACTCACTCTGGTGGTTTCTGGTGCTCAGGACAGTATGTGATTCGTCGCAATAGACACTTTTGGATATATCCTGTACATGAATTGTTGTTGCTGTTGCTTGCCAAACTTTGTTCAGTTCTGTTGATGGAGAGTTAGCCTTTACGGTTGATTATTCTCATGACATATTTGAGTTATACTTGTAAGTATTCAGTGCTTGGCATTTTTAGTGAAAATTTTCACGCTGAATGAAAAATACGAAGTAGTAGGTAACTATCAAACATGATAAATACCCCATGAGCATCTTGTGCGATGAGGTCGAAGTCCAATTAGTTCGCTTAGGTAGCACATAAGAGCCAAATAAAAAATGGCCAGAAATCTGGGACACCCTGCAGCTTTCCGATGACATCAAAATACTGGATTTCTCTTCGCCATTATTCATGCTTCCACGAAGTATTTAGCCGTTTGCCTCTGTATATGTAGTGTCAAACGTTAAACCGTTTTCATTTAACAAACCGGGATTTTTCATCGAGAGATTTCTATTGAACTTTCTTTACTTGCGATCGCTAAAAATTAAAGTTTCAGCCATACAGAAGGAATGTGTTTCCAACCCAGGGTAGGATGGGGATGAAACGTGGGCAAATAGTGGCAATCGCTAGGTCCGTCCGCGAGTCTGCAGACTGACGAGATATTGTTGCACCATCAACCTGGTTTTTAAACAGTCTTCATTTGCTTTTTCCAATGCAGAACTAATCAAGCTTTTAAAAGTTGAGTGATGGCATGCTATATCTGGTTCATAAGCGGTCTTCAAAGTTTAATTAAAACAAGATTTGAAGTGAAATATTTGAACGTTACAGTTGAATCGTCATGAAAATTATCAGAAGCAGCAATTTTACAGGTTCTGTTCTTTTCAAGTAAAATGAAAATGGACAAGTCAATCCCTTATATTTACGACTTGCATACTTGTATATATTACGTCGTAAATAGAAGGGTGAGACCTGTCTACTTTCAATTTAGCATTCGAAAAGAATGGAACTTGAAATGAACTTCTCTAATCGACACAAAACGAATGAAGTAATTTTACAATAATTACATTTGTTCAAAACATGAATAAAATATCAAAAAGCAAAGGGCTGAATATAAAATAATGTAAAAATTGTGAAAACATTGGCACTTAACAAAATACAAATTGCTCACCGCTGTGTGGCATTTTCACATTACTTTGAAATTTTCGTCCGTCTCATTTTCAGTGCTGTGAATTCCAGTTTAGGTGACACCAGTTGATTATTCATGTAGAGAAATGATGTCTCGCAGCTTTGCAATTAAGTGATCACTTTGCGCGTTAATTCGCAATACACCATTTCACATCAATAGTCGGTGCCATATTTGAAGGCAATCTTTACAATCAATTGTGGATTACGTCCATTTATCAACTGTCACTTATCTTAATCAAGTTGAAATGCTTAATTATGTAAAACACTGATTAAAAGAATATTTTGATTTATAAGACATCAGTGAGACAGACGACTGAATTGTGTCTGCCGACAATGTACTGCTGTTTAGAAACAATTCAAACCAGAAGATGCTGACAGGTCGGTGCGCACAAATGTTAACTGTGACAACTTGTCCACGTGTTTTTCTGATGCTTCGTTTAATAATTGCAGGCATAATGAATAAAATTTTCCATTGATATTAGACATAATGCTATTGATTTCCCATGAATACAATTAATCACAAAGTTCAATCAGAAACGTTTTGCAACTACATCAATATCCTTCGAAAACGGATTTAATTTGTGCTACAATAGCAATAGACCATTACAAATTGAATAATAACATATCCATCTTCAAAAGAGCATGTTGAAGGGCATTCTTTCAGCTAGGTCTGATGTTATCAATAACTTCAGATCATTTACATTGTCATTATGTCAACAATACATTAAAAAAGCATCCAAATATATTTTCACTTACAATGATTTATCTATGCGTGAGAGAGAAACAATCTTATTTTTTATGTTCTTTAAAGCACCGTCGTCGGTTCCATTTCAAACGTGTGACATCCTATTTACCAGATGACATATGGAAACGCCTTTTAATTATCTTCGTGGTGCAATAAATATTGGAGTGATCTTGCTGTGATAATGAATATCACCATTTTTGATAGAATTCAGTTACAAACAAGAGAACACGGTATATTTTCATCTTTGACCCTGTATAGTTTACAAACGTTTGAAGTAGATGATCGATGTGCTCAGCTGCAATTCATATGAAATTAACCTTACCTTTCTCACACGATCCAAATAGAATCAGCAATTCAGTCATGCAAGTGATAACTGCACCGCACCGATTTACACGAAATACTCAACTATGCATGTCAGGTGTAACTATCAATTCAGAGCAACAAAAATGTACGACAGATCTAGATTTTAAATCCATTTATCTATCTATTTATTTGATTATTCAATTTGTGGTTTTAAATATGATAAATTACGGCTTGCAAACTATTGCTAAATCGATCTTCCAAGCGTCGTCTGGGAAAACATTTACAACAGAATCATACATTGCAATAAAGTTCTCGAGGGCCCAACATGGTCTGCAGGCTTTATGATCTCTAAACAGTCTGGGACAGTTACAACAAAACCCTAAGGAAGACATGATCACCGGGAGCACACTAAAGTGGCCCGGTCCCTATCGACCCGCATTTCAAATTCTTTGCTGAGAAGTATGATTGAGCGATGCTTATCATAACCATCGCAATACGAGGAAGACAAGTCGCTCAATGTAGGATTGAATTGAGCTGTTACTAATCATTTTATGCAATTCAAGTAATAATTAGATTACTCATTGAATTGTAGATTATTTTATGGCTCACCTTAAATTAATCAAGGCTTTATGCTTGTTGGAGATTTCATTCTTGTTGCCTGTCCCCTTTCAGAGTTTAGTTAGTTTTGTCGTGATAAAATGTACATTAGAGTGACTTATTAAGGTAAAAATACACTAAGTGAATTCAGAATAGATAATATATTTCGTCGAAATATCTCTGAAGTTAGTTCCACAGCAGTCTTGCAATATTGATCCGTCCGATGTGGAAATCTCTCCATGCGAAATTGATCGACAGCAACAAACTGGTGGCTAATTATGTATTCCTAAATTGAAGACCCCAATATTTTAATGACCAAGGTGACTCACCACTGATTGAACAGACTTCGATGTCACTGTACCGTCTACGTCCGAGGGATAACTAACGCTGATTTCTCTTTGGGATTATTATATACAGTATGATAATATTGTTGATTACTCGTATAATGCTCAGGTGCAGCCTAACTTCAACTAATCCTGCGCGATGCCTCAATGCTCCGCTATCTTCATGTTGCATTCATAGACTGAGGTGGGGTGTGCTGCGGATATCTCGATTTTTGCGGGGAACGGGCATTCACTTGCGGGCACGGGACGGGCATGTACAATAATGGCTTAATCTGCGAATTCATACCCGGTATTGGTATGCAATGATCGCGGACAGCGGATATGCAGGTATGAATTCATGGCGGCATACATGACGTAGGCCTAATGTAGGCTAAGCTCAGCATATAATTGAATCTAGTCAGCATTTTTACAGTTCCAGTCGTGTTTTGCTTTCCTGTTGACAAGGATTCATCGTAAATTTTCAGTTTGAGAAAATTTGATAAATTAACTTGTTCTACATAATGTCAAGCTTTCTAGAATTCAATCTATTCCACAACGACGTAGGATAAATTCATAGCTTTCTTATATTGCACCTGTACAGCTAGATCGGCAAGGGACAACATAGCCGAACCATGAGCATCAACCGTCTCTTGTGCGAACCCTATACAATGGTAGGCTGCGCACTGCCTAGTAGAGGTGTGAGGTCGTCGGAAATTTACCCTCAAGACGACACCAAGTTTTTTGGCCAAAACACGAACACCTCAATACATTTGTTGCGCTGCCTCAATACAACACATCATGAACACGAAATTCAAACCGCCTACATCTAGCACGAAAGTAACACGAAAGTTGTATTGTGAGTAATTAATTTGAAATATATCACTTAGTGAAAAACAACAGTTCACTGGTGGAGGAGACTACACCTGCTTAAGCAAATTATAAAGTCATTGGAATTATATTAAGAGCTCAGTGATTAATGTCAAAAGGCTTTCGACCGGTCAGCGATTTACCAAAGGGCTGCTTATCAATCTGCTCTGTATTCATGAATACACCGTCTATTGTCTGTGACAAATCCCGTTGTTATAAATCCACTTTCGCTTGTAGCGGAAGTGGCTGGGCTGGTACCAATGAGTTGCACTGTTCAGCTATAATTGTGGTACTGGACAGCGCACTCGACCACCACCAGACCGAGGGTTCGCACAGGAGGCGGATAATCCTCGCGGTTCGACCAAGCATTGGCCAATTGCATACACAAACATGCATCGGTCTTTAGCCGACCTAGCTATGTAACTGGTGTACATTAACATAATGCTGTTTATTTATCCTTTATCGTCGGGGAAGAGGAGCTTGCTTGTCTTACATATACTGATGCAGAAACTGTCTAGTCTGATACAGTACTTGTCTTGAGCTAAACAAGCTTAGTAATCAAATTATATCGATTGATAATGTAGAGTTTTCAAAAATTTATGTAGAGTTATATGCTGCGAGGCTTCAATGCCACTCAGGGTTTGTACGGCTTCCTAAATGCAAAATTCACAAACTTTCACAAACACACCAAGCCTTTTTAGCAAACCTTCCTTTTATTCGCAAATATAGTGGATAGATGCTATTTCGATAAGGGAAGACCCCAACAATTAAGCTACAAGACACTTTTGCCGAATAATTATTGAAATTTATGTCAACATTCCACTGATAGCGACTAAATTCATTTCATATATTGACCCATCATGAGAAAAACATTGAAGTGCGAAATCCTACGTGCATGTGTGACTTTATATATTCAAAACATATCTAGGCATATGACATTTACTGATAGAAAGACAAGCAACAATTGACATTTACTGATAGAAAGACAAGCATTGAAAACGCAGATATGTAAAACAAATAATTACCTCTAAAGCTAAATGATCGGTCCATATCGATTTCATAAAGGAAATACAATAGCAAGCAACAATAAATATGCTTGCTCTTGAATACTTATTTACTGACATCAACAGTAAGATAGATAGCAGTGTTGCCACTCTCGAAAATGGAAAAAAATACTCCGCCACAACAAAATATCTCAAACATGAAATGCCCCCACAACAGATCCACAAATCTTGTAGAATGCATTTAAGCCACTGTACGAGTATGCATGCGTGCACCCCAGCACAGTACATTCTGGACAATCTAACATAAAATTTCCGGGAAAACATTTGCCGCTATCCCCGATTACACGTACAAAATTTGCTGATGATTCCCATAATTACCATATAGATCAACGCATGAGCATCCCTACCCGACTTCCAGTCCCTAGCTCTGAGGAGACTCAACTTAATTGGCTCTATTCGCGGGGGGGACAACACTTATTTTCTGATGTGCTTTGGAACGGGAAGATAATTGACGCCAGAAATACCCGAAAGGTTTTGCGTTAGCGCACGAGATAGGAGAATAACTTCATGCTAGACGGGCTGCTTCTGAGAATCAGTGTTGCTAGAGTTACTGTTGGAATTACCGCGATCATGAGCCCTGAAAAGAGGGCGGAATAGGCGCTCGCGAAAGAATATGAGGTGTGGAATGCGAGTCATTGTCAGAGTCAGGTTAACTGTCTGCTAAAGGATCGGGATGCAGTCCACCGATGTCACAGAATCTGGGGGGGGGAGGGCTGCTGCTTTTCATCAGGTTGTGGCAATGCATCCAAACCATTCGGTCCGGTTGATCCTGTTGCTCGGGTTTGGTGCCTGCTTCAGAGCCTGTCTCGGAGATAATGATGTCTTGCTGAAAGCAAGGTTCGTTTGAACAGCACTTCTGATTTGATCACTTACCTGCGCAGCATTTCTTGTGATGATAATTTTGCTCTTATCTCGTTGGATGTGGTCAGACTGTATTGCATCCTTATTGATAATGCTCTTGAAGTCATTGATAACCTTGCCCAAAGATTGGCAAGATATCAATAACATCTGCATGACTGTTAAGGAATTTATCGATTGTATTCGGCTTGTCTGAACGAATTTATCATCTTCTAAAAAATATCTCCGAAAATCATATATCTCAGAAAAATATCTCTTTATCTCCAAAATTTTCACAATATCTCCGTGAAGGAACTATATCTCCGGAGTGGCAACGCTGAGATAGTTAGCGTAAGAAAAACAGAAAAAACATGCATCTAGAGCAAAAGAAACAATATTACTATGAAACAAATATTTACATCAAAACAACTATAAGCATTTGCTCAGACGATCTGGATTACAAAAATGCATCTTACAATAGTATCAACAATGCAATGAAGCTAATAATAATATGCATGTCCAAGGATTACCTTCCTCAATTGTAACAGAAAAATTGCATACGGGTTAAAGTTCTCAAGATAAGCACCACTAGATCAGCGGAGTGCATCATTTCTATCTTCTAAAAAATCATTTTTATTCTTCATCCTTTCCTTCTACTCATTAGTTCCCAGGCGTGACGCGTTTGACTGCATTAGAAGTTGCATACTTTGCTGAGCTTCAGCTTTCATCGCTTCGCTGTCAGTCCATTGGCTGCAACAGTTCAATGTTATTGGCAATGTGCGAGCATGTGCAGAGAGTTCAAATAGTCAGGCAAAGCAAATACATTTTAGGATTAGTTGTAGATCACTATTTGGATACCTACATGTTATGTTAGTATAAACTATAGTTAGGATCAATTTTATGTCAGCAGAAAATTGTCCCTTGCTTTCAAGATCTTTAAGTGCTGAGTGATGGTCTTTTTCTGCTCGATAACCAAATAAGTAAACTGCTTACTTTCCGCAACTTCGCTCGAGAATACTTACTGGAATTTTTAATGTCCTCGGGGTTCTGAACTCACATCATGAACTTTCTCCTTCGTCACTTAGACGGCTAGTTTCCTTTTTGCTATTTTGTCCGGAGAAACTTCATTTTCACGTTTTATTTTCAGGTCAGGCTCTTCCATTTCTTTTCTAGCGATAATCTCTTACAATATTTTCTTCTCTTTAAATGCAGCGTTGAACTCTTCAAAAGACTATTTGACTGAAAGCATCCAGGAATGGGTGATTTTGATGCTTATGCATCCGCCTGCTCCAATGCATGAGTCCCTGATTGTGCAAAGCACCACGAGCGCTTCTTCGTCAAGGGAGCCGCCGTGAACATCTATGATGGCCTTATTTAGCAAGAAACCTAATTTACGAACCGGACCGCATTGCCGTGACGTCCAATTCACGAAATGCTTCACACTTTTCTTGAAACAGTTATGCATTTTCTGCAATGGACATGATTCTAAGTAGTGAAAACTGTGCCCTACTTGAGAGGGATAGGTACATGGATGGGTACATGTAAAATTCAGTGTTATCAATAGGAACATGGATAGGTACATGTATAATTCAGTGTTATGAATAGGAACATGTATGACTTCTGTTTTACTGGATAGGTACATGTGTTTGGTACACTCGGTTGAGTACATTGTGTTTCGGAACGTCTATGAGCGAACTTGCGTGACTTGGTTCTGAGTACTTGGGTACGTACCGATAGACGTCCTCTGTTTGATTTTGAATGAGTTTGCTCAATTGCGACTATTGTGACCATTGTAATAATTATCGAAAATATGAAACCTTAATGTGCATTTATGATTTTATTACTTCCCAATATGAAAATCAATTCCGGAAATATGTTTAAAAAGAAAAGACAAGAGATTTACGATGTAAATATTATTTAAGATTGAAAAACAAGTGAAGTGTAGAAGTCTTTTCTCGTAGGGGACTCTATTATTTTCAAAAAAATCGTCGCTCCATTCCAAAAAAGTTACATTGCTTGTGAACTCGTGTTCTATTTGATGAAGCGGACACTTGACTGATATTTGGTTGCGCCTTTGAAGTGCTGTTACGATTAATAGCCTCCAAAGGGCCAATTTGCAGCCACATGAGAGATGAATGTCCATGTCCAATCGTCCACCCATGATTGTTTCACTTCCATTTTCAAAGAAGAAGAGTTTCGACATACTTTTGGATAAGAAGTTGGAAATTATAATCTCTTGAGGAAATAAACTATAAAGTTTGGTACAATGACATCTTTACATGTTAATAAACTTTAGGGAAGTTCGGTACCTCTCTGATTGGCTGTTAGAGAAATTAAATTCTTCCTTTGTTTAAAAAGTATATAAGTCCGAGGTTTGTACCAATTCTTATCAAAGGTTCTAATCCTCACGTTTACAAGTTACAATTATTTTAAATCCAGAAGTCATTATGGATCGCAAACAGGAAGCTGCGGTTGAGAACGGTACTACTGATCGCACCACTTCACCTCAATCGCCAATGGAACGATCGACAACACCAGACGAGCCGGTGGTGTTCACCCAAGCCCCTGCATCGCCCAACTACTCGAGTGATGATAGTGACGTATCAATCGAGACGATGCGGCACATGAATAAAAAGTCCATGAAAACGCCACTATATGGAAGGGTCACTTTCAAAGTGAAGAACGCGCCGAAAAAGTACCACACCAAACGGGTCTTCATGCGAATGGAGCCGAACGAGCGGAACCTCACAACCGCTCTCGAATTTTCAATCATCGACCTTGACACACCACGTCGCTGTCCCTGTGCGCCCAAAAAGACCATGATCCATGTGCAAGTGGACTTGAAAAAATTTGTACCCTTTCCTTACTTTGATGACATTTAGTGTGTTTTTCTTAATCTCTTCCTTTAATATTCATTTGTACATATGAACAGACTTGTTTTATCATTTCACAAATCGGCCTTCAATTAAGGTCTGAATGGGAAAGGGGAATAACTATCTACAATTAATGATGTTCAATAACTGAATTGAAACAAAAAAATCAAATATGAAGACTTCAACTTGAAATAAATAGGAACATATAACTTTTAAAGAAACAGTTATGTTGTTAATTTTAAAATGCTTGTAGCAGTCCAGGATGATATGATAAATGTGTCATACACGACACCATAAGAATGAGAATGAAAAGACCATTCGAATGATGTAAGGTTTGTACCCATTCGATGAAAAAATCCTAGTTGTATGCAGGTGTATGCAAAGGGAAAAATGAATTGCTTCAAATTTACTAAGTTTTTACACTAAATTTAGCCTGTTCTTTAAAGGAGTCTAGCCGTCTAGGATGATGTCATACATGTGTCACACAGGACACCATTAGAATGAAAATGAAAAGACCATTCGAATGATATAAGGTGTGTACCTATTTGATGAAAAAATGTTCGTTGTATCCAAGTGTATGCAACTGGAAAGATTCCAAGTTTTTTCAGGAAAATGACAAAGTTTGCAAGATTTTGATAATTTTCAAAGTTAAAGTTCTACAACCAAAAATGATCATAATACATAAACCTACACACATGACCTTGACCTTTGACCTTCATACACTTCATACACGGCGGGGGTTCAAACATTCTCGGGCGCTTCGCGCCCTCCAAATTTTTCGGATTATAGGGTAAATAAATTTTCGAGTGCGCTACGCGCACTCGAAAATTTATTTACCCATGGGGTCCGGGTGCCATAGCTACCTTTTTTTGTTTCCTAACCCTAATCCTAACCCTAACCCTTAACCCTAGTATTTTAATTTGATTATTTGAATTTTGGCGCGAAATTCGAATTTTCGAAAAAGTCTTTAAATTTGATTATTCGAATTTTGGCGCGAAATTTGAATTTTCGAAATTTAGCGCTTAATTCAAATTTTAATGTTCTATTCAATTCACACGTTTTATATCTTCAAATATGAATCATTATATGACTATTAATAATAACATGTATATCAAAATAATATATCAGTCCATCAGTTCATATTACTTTGAATTCAATCTACTGTTTACATGTAGAAATCTTTCAACACATATGATGGCACTTCCATTTCTAAGGTTAAAAATATACCAGCTGTTCCAATTCTTGTTTGAGTTATCAATTTTGTTTAACTGTACTAATGCGATGATGCGATGATAATGCGAGGTCTTTGTTCATAGTTGCTTTGTCAATTTCATATATAAAGAACTTGCACACATCAGATCTTCACTCATTTTTTAATTATTCAGTGTCCATGGCAGACGTCGTTCTTCGTTCCTCCGTTCTCCGATTCATACTATAATTCTGAAGTAAGTTTCATTGCCATGTTGTGCTACTTTATAGGATATTCGGGAGTAGGAACATTATTAAGTTCTTATAACCAAATAGCTTTAAATATAGAAGCCTGGGTTTTAGGATAGGAACACTTTATGTTACATTATTAGCCATGTTTTTTTTTATTTTCTTCCTATATTAAATCATCCAGAAGAGACATGACTGTATAAGTCTGAGTAAAAGTGCAATTCACATCCGTATTTTCACACATTGTTTCTAAATAATAAGATGCTTAAATAAAGATTCAATGTCATCTGATAGCAGATGCATGAGATTCAAATTTGTTTAATCAAACGAATTGATTAACGGTTGAAATTTTCGAAAATTTTACTTTGGTTCTATTGTTTATTTCAATTTAAAAGAAATATAAATCAGCTGCTTCCATAAAGTTCAAACTTGTCTAATTAAACAAATTTTTTTAATGGTTGAAATTTTCGAAATTTTCATTTTCTTTCCATTATGTTTATTTCAATTTAAAATAAATATAAATCAGCTGCTTCCATAAAGTTCAAACTTGTTTCATTAAACAAATTTTTTTAATGGTTGAAATTTTCGAAATCTCATTTTCATTCTATTATTATTTCGTAATTAAATAATGATTTATCAGCTGCTTCCAAATTTTATGTCTTTTTATGAACAAACCCTTTGAAATGAAATTAAACTTTCGAATCTCAGTTTCTATTTCATCCATAAATTTATTTCTTCTTAAGATTTGTCTAATAGTAATCTAGTACTTAATAAAGCTTTGAAGGTGGTACATAAATGATTTCTCATTTAATAAGGGATTAAATTATAATAAAAGTTTTTTTATCCTCTACAGAAATGGTTCTACATGAAAGTATCGCACGGCAACGTCTCGTCTTCCATTTTTGTGAGACATGTCAACTGCCCGTTCGACATGCCAACAAAAGCGGGCACAAAGAGTGCTCCTTCAGAGAGGACTGCTCCTACATCTACTGCCTTTCCTGTAGGACGGATGAAAGGAGTGATATGAAGGCTAACAGTGATTCGGTGAAGGCCTTCATTGTTCGACATACCCCCTGTGCTCTTCAAAATGGGCGGTAAGGGATAAATTTGACTTCAAGTAATGAAAAAAGAAGTTACAACGCCTCTTTTTGAAGGACAGGCCGATGGAAGGTGTTTTGTCTCAGGTGGACGAACCTCAACATCCTCACAAGAAAGCCCCTAAGTCTCGCGCTCCCAAGAAAGCCCTTAAGTCCCGAGAATTTGTCGACGAGACTTTTAGCGATTTTGAGGTAAGTGATGTCAATCCTACATCCTAGCTTCAACGAATAACTGATCCACTGGGGATAGATAAAATGCTACTTCATTAAGTCAATATAAGCATATGTCGTTTACACATTTCAGAACTTGGTGATGCCCCCACCGAAGAAGACAAAGGTGTTGGTGCAGAAGAAACTCATCGTTAAAGATGTGAGAATCTATTTACTTGGGTTATTATTCATATGCATAATTAAATCAATGTTTTTAAAACATTTCAGACTGAACCACCTCAAGCGATGACAGTCGGGTTTGAAGATGGAAATGTGGTGGAAAACTTGCGAAAGGTAACAAATTAATTTGCTTAATAGTTTCTAAGGAGAAATCAAATATGAATTTCTTTTTCAGCTGTTTCCAAGTGTTCAACCAATCCCCACATGCCCGAAGCTGTCTAGAGGGAATTCCCCAGGAAAAAAGTCGCCTCTAGCCCCGTAAGTGTGATTGCTGTGGTCTACGCTCAGATAACAGACAACAACACCTTGAAAAACTGTCTATGTCTATCTCTTTATATAAACATATTGTCACATTTTTCCGCTGCAGCCTGTGCGATCTCTATCCCTTAAAAAGCATAGGAGCTTTTTAAGCACGCCAGCGACTACCACGTCCATTGAGGACAATGAGGAGAGGCCCTACTCCATACATGAAACATTATCATCCTCATCCGACGATTCTCCAACATCGTCATCCGATGATGACGATGAATCTGTTACTAATGTAAGTATGAAGCTTGGTTACCTGCTTCAGTGTAGAATTTTCTATTAAAACATTTTGAAACTGAATTTGTTGACAATTGTCCTAATAAACAATTGTTTCCTTTGTTTACAGGAGTCCGTCATGTGTGCATCACAGGAAGAGGTGTCCTTCAGCCACATCCGGGCATCCCCCAGCTGGAGCGTCCGCCTGCCGCTGTCCCCGATGATGACGCTTGCTCCTCCATCCCCTGTGCGTCCTCTATCGCTCGCAGTTCCTTCTTGTCCGGCACCTCCGATCCCAGCCCCTCCATCGCCTGTGCGTCCTCTAACGCCCGCAGCTCCTTCCTCTCAGTCACCTCCCATCCCCGCCGCAGCTCCTGCTAAAGTTCCCAAGGCCCCTCTCCCAGTGCGAGAGTATAATGTCGACCTCGACGCAACGACGGAGGAAGACATTTACTCCAAGCTACGCCGTTGCCAAGAGCGTCTGAAGGAGTCCGAGGCTCGTGAGGCTCAACTAATGGAGGACAACAGAGGTTTGGTTGAGTCCTTACAAAATATAACTCAATCAAACCTCCTGTTGGCCTCGCAAGTGACCAACATTCAGAGGCATGACAAAGCGATATTGGTGCACATCGAGTGCAGAGACAATGTAATTAAAAAGGTGCGCCTAACGAGGATGGACGACTTGGGTGGCTGCAGTGAAAGCTGCAGCCACTTGAAGCTGTATCACAATGGTTTTGTGAAATGCGTGAAGCTTTGACTTTATCTTTTATTTTGAAAAATTAATTACTGAAAATTTTATGTGTTTTCTCTTTACAACAGATCGGAACATATGGTATTGGCTGGTGATGACGCTGACGTCATTAGATGGTAGATGTATATAAGGGCTTGCTAATTTCAATCCTCATCAATAATCATGGTTGTCTGCACCAGGTGTGGAAAAGTGTTCGCTCTCATTGGCAATTTGCAACGTCATAAAAAATTTTGTAAGTTAGGAAAAACGTATCAATGTAGCAAGTGTCCATATAAGACGAATAGGATAGATAATCTTAAGAGGCATAAACTTGTATGCAATAATAAACCGAATGATAGCATAACAGAGTCAAATTCAAATAATCAAAATAGATCTACTTCTAAGCCAACAACCAGCGCTTCAACTAACATACAAAACTTTATGCAATACTGCTCTCGGTGTGGCAAAACGTATAACTCTATAAGTAGATTTCGACAGCATATGAATGTACATAATACAAATAGTGAGATGAATATGCATAATAACTATGGAACTGTTAGTCTCAGCGAAAGCGCACTCAATGGTCATGCACGTGTGTATGATATCACGCCAACAACAACTACTTTGGACATAACATCATTCTTAGAGAGCATGCGTTCCATGTTAGGGAATTTAGTGTCTGACTTACTAAGGAGCTATCAATTGCGCGGTCGTCTGATTGCACAAATTCGTTATGTCCGTTCTAATTCTCAAGAAGAAGAAACTTTTCTCGCACACTTTACCTCATCATCCTCAAACTATATTTATGACTATGATGCTTGGTTTCAAGATCATCTAAATAGTCTAATAAATTATATTGAAGCCTTCACAAAAAAGGGTAGCAATTGGATTATAGATGATGTACAAAATATAGAGGTCAATGTAATAACAAGTCCAATACTGTCAGGTGGACAATCATTTCCTCTACCAAAGAAGTTAAAAAACTCTAGAGCTGTCATTAATGTTAATTCAAATGCAAATGATTGCTTCCTATATGCAGTTTTATCAATATTGCATTATAATGAAGTACCTTATTCAAGGAATGAAATAAAATCATATAGTAAGTGGACATCTGAGCTAAATATGGAAGGCATTTCCACACCAGTATCAATCAAAGATATTCCAAAATTTGAGAAAAATAATGATATTAAAATTAACATTCACTTTTATGAAAATGGACTCAAAGGTGTTCGATACAATAGTAACTTTACTGGTAGGCAAACGGTTAATATTTTGCTAATTCTAAACAATGGAGCAGCACACTATTGTGGAATTCCAAAACTGTCAAGATTGTATAGGAGAACTTTAAAAAGACATAAATACTTCTGCGAAAGATGCACTCAGTCATTCACATATAAGACAACACTAGAACGACACTTTCAGTTTTGCATTCGAGGAAAAGCACAAATAGAAAAAATGCCGTCAGATCTAAAAGTACTAACAAGTAGCATGGAATATCAACTAAGTCCTCCTTTAGTAATTTATGCAGATATAGAGTGCTACATTGATAATAAAATACATACACCTTCGGCCATTGAAGCTTATCATGTCTGGCATAATGCCCTTCAATCGAAATTTGAAAACAAGTATTACCTCTTTGAGGGAGAAAATTGCATTATTAGTTTCTTGCACCACTTAGAAACTGTAGCCCAAGACTTATATGACAACCAATGTGCAACAACTAGGCAGCCAATGACACTGTCAGCGGATGAAAAAGCACGCCATGAGAATGTAGAATGTTGCAACAAATGTAAATCGAAATTCAGCGATGAAGTCATAAAAGTTCGTGATCATGATCATATCACCGGACGATATAGGCAAACATTATGTAGGAAATGCAATCTCCGGTTAAGACTTAACAGACGGGAGCTCCCCATATTTTTCCACAATTTTAAAAATTATGATAGTCACATCGTTTGCTATAAAGCGATTGGAAGAATGAAATCTTGGAAATTAGATGTTGTAGCAGCAACTGCTGAAAAATATATAACTTTATCCGCCAGTGTCCCTGTAAATGAATACAAAGGGAAGACAGTATACTTTAAACTAAAATTCTTAGACTCATATCAATTTCTAAGTGCATCCTTGAGTGAATTAGCCAAGGGCTTGCAATTGTATGAGCATGTAGAGACATTAAGGGTAGAATTTCCACAATCAAGTGATAATGTTTTATATCAGAGGGGAGTGTTTCCATATTCATACTTCAAAAACTCAAACACGTTGACGGAAGACTGTCTACCACCACAATTTGAATTCTATAATGATCTTACTCGTGAGCACTGTTCCGATAGTGAATATGAACACGCTAACAAGGCATGGATTGAATTTAATTGTAGCACATTTGGTGATTACATGCTGGCATATCTGAAGTTAGATGTTTTATTGTTGGCAGACATATTTGAAGTGTTTAGAGCATTGAGTCAACGTGAGGATGAAGTCGACCCTGTACATTTTGTCAGTCTCCCACATCTTAGCTTTACCTGAGCCTAAATTTCTCTTCCAATGATCCCCCACACTACATACAAGATGAAAATATGTACAATCTATTTGAACGAGGAATTAGAGGGGGTATGACTTTCACCAACATTCACCGAGCGCGTGCACGCATTGAAGAATTAGAAAATAATATACATGAAAGTCGACATTTGACCTACTTAGATGTTAATAACCTTTACGGTTCTTCACTCAGTAGGAATTTACCTCACTCAAATTTCAAATGGTTGAATGAAAGTGAATTAGGTAATTTTTTAATTGAAGAAAATGTTCAAAATATAGATGATGATGGTGAAATCGGCTACATTTTTGATTTAGATTTAGAGTATCCTGCAGCCATTCATGATGACACTGCCGATTTCTCATTAGCTCCAGAAATGCAGATGATTGAAAAGAGAATGTTTTCACACTACATGAAAAATCTATATGAAAAAGTAAGACCAAATACACATTTTTCTTCCATCAAGAAACTTCTGCTCCATCAATTTGATAGGGAAAATTATGTAGTCCACTACTCAATTTTAAAATTTTACTTGACCATGGGCATGAGAATCAAGAAGATTCATAGTGGCATAAAATTCACACGAAAGCCTTGGTCAAAAACATACATTGATATGAACTCTCAAAAGAGGGCTCAATCAAGCACTGACTTCGAAAAGTCATTCTACAAATTGAAAAATAATTCTTTATATGGTAAAACAATGGAAAATGTAAGGAAAAAATTTAAACTAGTCAACAATGAGAAACAACTACTGAAATTGTCAAATCATCCTCTCTATGTTCAACACAAAATATTTGATGAAGATCTGGTTGGTATGGAAATGTACAAACCTTCAATAGTTTTAAATAAATTAATATATGTTGGTCAAGCAGTACTTGACTATAGTAAGTCGGAGATGTATCAATTATATTACAATGATCTAAAAGGATGTCCACTGATAAATAGAACGCGGCTTTGTGGAGGTGATACCGACAGTTTCTTCCTATGTTTATACACATCACCATCTGTCCGTCTGGAAGATATACTTCTATACTTCGGTGAAAAGTTTGACTCTTCAAACTATGACAGTCATCACCGACTATACTCAACTACAAACAAAGCTAGATTAGGTTGTTTTAAGGATGAGTGTGCTGGAAAGTTGCTTGAGGAAATGATCCTACTAAAACCGAAAATGTATTCAATGAAATATCTAGACTCTACGAATCATAGCATCAAACGTGCAAAAGGAATTCAGAGAGCAGCAGTTAAAAAATTGAAACATAATGACTATAGGAGTGTGTATTATAATGAGAATGATGCAACTGAAGATATGACAATTATAAATTCAAAAAATCACATAGTTAGCACAAAATCATTTAGGAAGCGAGGTCTTTCACTTTGGGAGGATAAGCGCTGTTGGCTGGATAAAAATTTATCATTACCATATGGACACTATAGCCTAGGTCTTCCCCCACCGTCGAAGAGAAGGAGATGCCTTCCTGTCACAGGTGATGTAGAATAAGTCTAAATAAATGCAATACAATATTCCACTTGTAATAGATCTTGTGACTGCTACATCTTCCGACATGTAGCAACACTTACTAATGCACAAGTAGTCTTACTAAAATTGAAATTTCTTCATCTTTCCGATATGTAGAAATGATTACTAATAAATAGGTAGTCCTAATGTGAATGGATATGTAAAGACTTTGTACTCAACATCATTCCGATATGTTGAGCTAATGAAATAACAAACTGTAGGCAAACATTAAACTCAAATTTGAAACATGGCTTTCGGAACATGCCTCATTACATTAGAACATGGAGACTTAGTGACGTTCAAAACGTTCACATAACAAATTCTAAAAGAATAGCATTTCGTCATTCAATAGCAAATAATGTTCGAAAACATCGTGGCGTTTGCATTAGTATTGACTCATTGCCTTCACTGAAAGACTTTGCTGATCTCATTGGCAACCATAAGACTCGGATCAAGATTCCTCTCGATGACAAGGTATGGATAAAGTGTGATTCATCAGTCAAACTATACGTCTGTTCACCAAAACGGGAAGATGCTGAATATCGATTTTTTTGTTTCAGTGACGTCACATGGGAAACCTTTACAAGGGATATACTACCACAGATAACGTCATTCATTGAAGATGGAGGACATCAAACGGTTGGAAGTTGTAAATCGGATGTTAACTACAAAAGCAAAGTCAAAACTTAATCTACAAGAGATCGAGAGGAATATACCCAACCAAAAACAATGGTTGCTGATAAAACGCAAATTGAAGCCGACAACGAGCTTACATCTTGGAAGACCCTCAATGTTAACATGGAGGATTCAGAGGAAGGATAAATCTCTCACTATCCTATTCTTTCCAAATGGAACAATCCAATGTATTGGAAGGGTCATGGAGGGTGATCTCTCATATCTACACTTTACTTAGGAGCATTTACTTGGTGATTCATTATCTGATTGGAAAGCGAAGACAATGACCGTGTTATGTGAATTGCACTATCACTATGACTTCCGTAAAGTTACGTCATCACATAATCTAACTGATGAAGTGGAGTTATTTCCAGCAGCTCAATTGACTAACTGGCATCCATATCATGTTCATGTGTTCCATAATGGAAAGATTGTGATAACCGGCATTAAAGACATAAGTGATGTGCCTCCCATCATATGTGATTTGAAAAAATGTTTCATGAAAACCAAATTGTAGATTCTGTATATATGTGAATAGATAATGAAATATGAACATGTTTTTGTTTTCCTTACAAAGCCTTGTTTTGGAAAAAAGAGAGCAAGTTAATGATACACCATAAAACTTTATTTCAAAACTGTTTCGACATATTTAGTAAGAATTACATCATTTTTATCACAGTCTTTTGAAAATAGTTCTAAAGCACTTTTACAGTTATTTTTCAATGGTCTCTCGTTGACAAAATAAAGTACATAGCCACCGCACATTAGAGATGCATTACTTTGAAGTGGGAACGATGTCACTTTCCTAACAGTCCAGGAGAACCTGTTCATTCATAATGCGATATCATGTAAACGAGGTTGATTAAGAGAGTCAAAATATTCGGCCACTTTATAACGATTGATGTATACAGCAATCCAATGTTTTCCGGGAAGATTGTTGGTATCCGTATGGATGATAAGCGAACAAGGATAGAAAGGAATTGAATCAGGTAAATTATCTCTAGAAAAGACATTGAGAAATATTGTCTTGGAGTAGGGATGAGCTTTCCTCATTTTCCTCAAGATTTCTATGTTGCTTAAGTTACTCATCTCTGATAGCTGACAGTCACGTCTCTCATTCTTGTTATCTCAACTTTGCTATCATAGATAGCATAAATGAGACAAGTAATTGTTTTCTTCAAAGGTGACTCAAATGATACCTCCAGTCGTAGATTTCCGGGCTTTGTAACTCCTACGCTTTCACCACCTAGATCTGCATCTGCTGTGAGGTTGTACATAATGAAGAAGTAGCCATTCTTGTACATATCCATTGTAATTCCATTTGAATCATCTGTATTAAACATGTTGAGGGCGGTGAAAGTAGAACCATATTCACGTGCGAATTTACCATCTTTGAAATTAGGCTCATATGCTTTGCAAGATACAAATTTCCCATCCTGGTAGAGTGCTAGTTTGCTAACATTAAAGTGTTGGAAATTGAATGGATTCTTTTCAAAAGCACCAATGAATGCCTCATTTTCCACAAATGTGATATACACCGCCTTTGGCATTGCTGTGGGAAAAAGATTTGGGTAGGCATGTGAGGATGATCCCGCACCAATTGTGAAGTTTGTCAACACACTGTGATTAACTGGATATATTGCATTGTTTTTCCTCAATCCTGTCGCATGCTCGCTGATGACTGACGGGTTCATTGTTACTCGCCTAACATTGAGCACGGCATTACTTATGTTGACTTGATAGTTTGTATATCCAAGAGCCATTAACGCGAACTCAGGATTTGCACGAATAAATTTTATTTGCATTTTAACCTGTGATAGCAGATATCTAGATTGACGAAGGAAATCAAGATAGACAGGACCTTTCAAGTATAATTCCTTTGAATCCGCTGTTAAATCCATTCGTCTTTTTAACCCTGTATTTGAGACATCATCAAATTTCCCTTGCTGATCATCATTACACCCAGAAACTTGCAAGTGTGACTGTTTAGCTTGCTTTTGAAATTGCGTCATGGTATGTATGTATGCTCCATATGGTTATGCTCGATCACCTCCTTCAATCTGTTTGTCATTCAATATTAGATACACATCTGAGAACAGACTGGCAATAGGAAGATTTGCCAATCCCACTTTATCCTTGGATGAATCAATATTTGTACCATCAGTCTTCTTAATTTGTATACACAACTCTAAATCAATGGATTGACAGTCAATATAATCTTGAGGATTGGCAGGTATATCAAACTGAATAGGCTGTTGGTTATCATCGATATTTGTTTTGGGGACTATGTCTACAATTGTTGAGGAGATGATGTCCGTCTGATGAGGGGGAGAATCGAAGAAGCACAAAGCCGAATTGATACTCTGCATCGTATTAGCTCTACAAATATGTTGTCTTCCTTCGTTTTTACTTGTTTCTAGTCGCTGTGGAATTTCGTTTGCGCTTTCTTGTTTTCACTCGACGTCTAGATTTAGAACGTGCTGCTCTAGTCGGCTTTTAAATTTTCCTGCGCCTTTGCTTAGTAACTCGACCGGATCCAACTTGTCTTGACTTCCTACGCTTCTTCCGAACTGTACGTCTCGTCTTTGTTAAATGATCTAATGCGTCTATGGCAGATTGCTGCGCGCGCATTTTCATAGATTCACCGATATCCTCACCTTGAAGCGCATCAGCTGCAACATTTGCACCAAAATCTAAAGCCCTGCTTCCAACACGCTTCATGATTGGTACGCCATACTTTTTGAGTGTTGGAAATACCATACGTCTTAGTGCACCAAATATGCCTCCTCCAACTTGTCGTCTACCTCCAACAAACACGGGATACATGGTCTACTGTAAATGCCTGTCATTATGACTATTGAATAACTATGGAAGTCACAATAGCGCAAAGCCTTATTCTCATGACCTAATATGTAGGGTCAAAACAGTAACACCACCACAGAACGGTACTACTTCTCCTGCGTCATCATGAGTTGATATGTCAATTCTATTGATGTAATTTCGGCTGATTGGTAGATACATTGTGTTAAAAAATTCTCGATTGATTAGTTGCTTCCTTACGGATGAGAGAGGAAATGTGCGCAAAAGTGGGGCCTCAATGTCGCCAACCCTTGTATATTCAATAATGTTACAATAGACGTATAAGTTACTTATATCACGCTCTAGTGATGGGGTTGTATCGCCTATCGATGTGCCTTCATAAATAGTTGATTTTGAGAATCCCAATGTGGTCGTTAACACGCTATCCAGCTTGATAAGAGAGTTCTTCCCTACCTTTAGAATCATGCGTTTCTTATGTGGGTCATAAGAAAAGTAATATTCATCTGCATCAAGGTAATCTACACCAAACTCATTTAACTTTGTACACAATTCAGATGGCGTTTTCAAGCTTTCAATGTTCAAATTAACTCTTTTCACAAGTTCACTGGAGGTAGACATCCTCACCTAATCCTTACCTAATACAAGAAGAACATGCTTCCCTTCCTTCATCAATTTTGTTGACCCCTTTATGACTGGTTTGTAGAATTTATTCAAAGTCAGCTTGAAGAGATCATTTATTCGTTCAAACATTCTACCGATTTCCTTTTCTGAATCTTGCAAGCTTATTGTGGGAACCTTAGAATCAAAAGTTGACGTTGCAAATGCCTTTTGAATTTTAATCATGTTTTGGACAGATGGTAAAGATGTTGAAAACGGATGTCAAGTTAGATGATGAAAAGCCCATGTACCATGTAGACTATTGTGAAATATGCGAAAACAATCATCCTTCTCTCGTACTTCTTTATGTAATTCAAAATAGTTGTTCTTTAGCAAACTGATATCGTTGTAATAAGTGATTTCAGTTAGAGCAACTTCATGGGGTCCATGCAGAGTAATTGGATTAGCGAATTCAACAGAGTATATAGATGGTTTGTTACTTGGGAATATCTTGGGGTTGCTATTGCTTGGAAGAATGATGTTGAAGTTAGTAGACATGTTAAACTCGTATATGGAAGAAGTCACATGCTATATTAGCTTAAAAGTTACGAGTGTCTCCCACCTCCACATTTTGTAGATCGTGGTGCGTTATCCAGCTATTGAATGAATCAGGATATCCTTTCCATTTAACTAGATATTTCCTTTGATTGCCATGACCATTCCTCCTAATTATTTTGTCAATCATATACACCTCTTCACTTCTGTCTACTACTTGCAATTCATAAGAGTAAAATTTTCCTTCAATTTGATTGCCATGGTAATCTATTAATTTATACATGGTGGGTCTAAATTTTGTATTTACTTCATCTACAAAAAACTCTTCTTCAGTCCAATTAGGTAGATACCCCTTCTCAAATGTAGACTTAACCTTTGAAATCCGAACTCTATCACCAACATTAATTTTCCTTTCATTGGAAATGTTTTTCGCTTTCTTATCATACAATCGAAGCCATACATCCATCGCATTATCTGGGGTAACATCAACTGGTTTCATCTTAATGATTCGATGGTAACTTTCATTGTAATTCTTAACAAATTTCTGCATCTCACCTATCCAAACATGTGTAATTTTTGCAGTGAAATAGCGCCATATTTTTGTCTTCAGTGTGCGATTGAACCTCTCAACCATGGCAGCTTTATAAGCACTTTTGACACTAAACAATTCCACATTATGACTTTTAAGGAGACTTCGAACATGAGTTTTCGAATTCCTTCCCTTGATCGGTCTGTATTCTTTGCGAAACACGCCCCTCATCGAAAATGCTCTGAAAAGCCGCTTCAACTTCTGGTCCTCGTTTAGATTTCAGCGCACGTGCCCAAGCATAGCGAGATAAAATATCTATTACGGTTAAGATGTATTTATAGCCATCATTGCACTGTGATATCTGTTGCATGTCAGCCAAGTCCGCTTGCCATTAACTATCTATATTGTTAACAACATATTTTCTCGTTGGAAACCGCTTTTTCGCATTTTTGTGAAGAGTGTAAGTTGGTTGACTCCTCAACCACTTCTTGACTTTCTCTATTCCCACACCTGCTGCACGACCTAGAACCTCCGGACGACTGAAACTTGCGGGGTGATTTAAGTCGTAATAAATCTTTCTGAGTTTCACTGCTGTACTCATCGTCTTTGTTCTGATTTGCACGCGTATTACTCGCATTATGGGAACAGCAACTGCTAACACAATTGATATCAACCTCTATGCCCTCTTCTCCTTTACCTTCGAGCGCAGATTTCAAGCAACAGCAAAATTTTTGTAACGACATGATATGAGAGAAGCAAGGCTTAACTCATATTTGCTTAATATTTACTATACTCCTTCCGAACACGCATTGAGAGCCTAGTAGCTCCTTTTGGTTGCAGATCATCGGGATCATGAAGCTCTCGCTTGACCGCCATCGTGGGTGTTTTACTTTTTGATCCATCTTGTAAGTGACCCTTATCCAACTCATTCACAGTCGGTCCTCCAATAATATTGTGAGGTACATTTTGATCAGATAAAATTTTCTGAAAATATGTCCACCCTTGTGGTGCACCTAGTTTTCGCCTTACATCTCTGACAGCATATTGTAGAAGCTCATCTATGTGACTATTTCTAATAACATCACCAGTTGTTTCATCTATTATCTCCCCTCTCTCATTGAACTTCACATGTGGATCAATGAAGTCAAATAATCGCTCAGCGCGCACACGATATGGTCGAGGTGTTGACAAGGTTATAAATCGTCGCAACTTGTCACGAATCTGTCGCCTCTCATCAATGTTTTCAGCTGCTAACTGCATTCGTCGATAGGGATCCTTAATCTTCTGAATTTCCATATCCTTTTGTGTTAGTTCCTTAAGTTGATTCGTAATAGGTTGATCTATATTTTTGACTTCCTGTGCACTTTGTAATGTAGTCAATTGTACATACTCCTCTTGAGGAATGACTACCATCTTTGATTACGACATGTTTGAAAATAATAAGGCAACAAAGTACATTGCCTGAAACTAACTGTGAACCGAGAAAACTGTCATTGGTTCAGCGGAATTAGGTATGATATTTGTTCGAAATCGAAGTCGTTCCGGACATTCCTAGGTTACATCAATAAATAGATAGCCATGTGGTTTCTTTGTTACATCTTCATATATTTTTGAAAGTACTTTAGGTTGTTGAGGTAATATCTGTCTACTGAGATGATGCATCTGACTGCTATCTCTTGGATTTTTAAATATTGCCAAATAATGTGTATTCAAACTTCTAGTTCTTTGCTCTTTCCCTCCATCGAAGATGTTTTGGGTGATGTAGATAATAAAAGCTTCCCAATGATGTGCAGTTTGAATGAACATTTCAGTTACATCCTTTGAAGATTTGCTTTCACGTAATAGATCATCTAATACTAGTAAGTCACCTGCTTTGATATCCTCAGTTGATGGCAACCCTTGCTTCACCTCATAACCTTTCTGGCGAAGTGCAGAATGTAGTTGTGGTTGAAATATTCCATAATACCATTTGACTCTCTTAATTTCCTTGTTAAACATTTCATTTCTATATAGTAGCAATTGAGTTACACATGTAGTCTTACCGGACTGACTTGGTCCAGCGACACACATTGTGCGATCAGTGAATAGACGAAAATCTGTCATCTTATAATTCCATTAACATTAAACTCATCATCCCGCTAATTTTGCTTAGAACAACAAAACAGACACATGTTCCAGATCACGTTTATTTACATTCAGAATAGAAACTTTTAAGTTACATTTACAAATTAAAACATTTGTGTTTCCTCATCACAATTAGGATTATAGAAAGTTTTCAAGTCAGCATCTTGGAGCTTCAACTTCAATTTAGGATTCCCATCTTTAGATTTCCGCCCTCGCTTTTTGCTCTCTTCCTTCCCATCACTTGAAGCAGTCTTATCAATGTTTATTAAGCATTTATCAATTGGTAGTGGTTCATAGACTAGTTGAAAAACCTTCATTTGTAAAGATGCGACTTTACCAGTCGAACCATGTGAGCCAATATAAAGTCCAGTAACGTGCACTAAGCCCATATAGCGGCCCCGTTTAAGATCCTCACATTCCATCGCGTTTGTAAAGAGATCGAATGCTTGAAAATGATCCGATAGTTTTAAAAACAGTGTATCGAATTCCGGCAATTCCTTGTAACCAACTCCTTCCTCTAATGCCTTTCTCCAATGAGTGGGAGCACTTTCAGGCAGCTCAACACATTCTGTCGCGAAAGAGTCAATAGTTTTAAGAATCACCTGTTGCCATTTTGGAAAAGTCACTCGCATTTGTCTCATATTGCTATACCCTGATGTAGACATGCCATTACTGTGAAAGAATGGAACTTGAAGATAAAAGCCATCATCACCATAATTCAAGGTTTGAAAGTAGAATGTATTTCCAATCCCTTGCACCTTTCGTGTCGGACGAAGCTTCAAGAGATCTTGCTCAAAAGCGTCACTTTCCTCTCTGATTGTATACATTTTCTGAGTCATGTTTCAACAAGTACTAATTCGGAGCTTTCAACCAGCGCAAATGAATTGTCACTTGAAAGTGATAAAATATCATTAAAGCGTCTTCCTTATATACACCTATATATGACTCATCAATCAAAGTGATGACGTGTCACTTTATGATTCGTTAACGCTATATTAACATTGCAGCAGTTGCTGCAATCCTTCCAAGCGGACTATTGATTACACCATTAATACTGTTTCCAATATCATTTAACATACTTAGAAACCCACCACCACCGCGCTGAATTAAGTTTCGCCTTTTCTTATCACTACTCCTTGGATTTGAAAACTTTTTTATGCTATTCAAAGAGCCAGCATTCAATAGAGGCTTGTAAATAGGTAGACATTTGTGTATTGCAAAAGCTAAATCGCGAATGAAATCATCACTTGAATTTTGAATCAATTTACACTTCTTCTTATTATCATGTATCCTGTTTAACTTTCGCAACGCCTTTTTAAACTGACTTGAAGGTTTGAAGGAGCGTTTCGATTGACGAGAAGATGCCTTCCGTTTTACAGACATTTTTATTCTAATATGGAAATAGATAATACAATTACAATTTTTGCTTAGTACTTACAACATTATACACAAAAGTTTACAAGCATTCACATATCACGCAGAGTTTGTTGCTGGTACTTATAAAATTACACAAAACACTTAACAAGTTGTAGAGGGAAACTGATACACACTCACATCGGCTAGAGTCTGATTTGTAGCAGTTATGAGCGTCTCAATGTCTTTCATTAGATGTTTTGAAATAGGACAGCACATACAGCAGGGCTTTGAATGGAAAGTCTTTAAAATATTGGCATAGTATGCCCGCAAACTGATCACCTCAGAGTGTCCTTGAGCAGCCACATTGATGCTTACTGATGGCGGTCCACTGAACAAGTCCAATTTACATTTCTCACCCTTCTCGTCAAAGTAGCTGGAGGTGATAATGTCATGGAGACGTGTTGTGTTTCCGTTGGATACTGCTGCACCAACAGCGAGAGTATTCCGGTACAATCTCAGTTTGAGCTAGTGGGCGAAATACTTCATTGAGCCAAAATCTTGCAACTCGTGTAAGAGCGTTGTTCACGACTCTCATTAACATTCTCTGCACCACAACGTCCTCTCCGCAGCGGAAATACTTCACTATTTCCTCCATCAGATCCACCAAATCCGCTTTATAGCCAGTTATGGCAGAATAGAATATATTGCCGGTGAAGAGTTGACTTCGGTAAATTATTGAAATGGGAATGTTGGTAGTGAACGACATGCTGATTGACATTGTATTAGCCTCAAATTATGCTTGAAATAGAACGGTACAATGTCCTCCTTATATAGAAAAGCCACACAAAGACACAATAGTGACCAATCACAGACGTGCATGATGACTCATCATGCACGATATACAGTGACTGTTAAAAATATTTCTTGATCACAAAGGGGACAAGATGAAGTTTCAAAGGGTACATAACATGTAGAACACATAACGCTATGAGAACATGGTAAAAAGAGAAGGGATCGTTCCTGTTTAAAGCATCTAACGCAGTTCTGTTCACATAATAATTTAAATGTCTCTTCTTCTAATTTCCCTCTGAAGTCACTTTTATTGGGAGAACTTTTTATTAAAACACTGTCAAATGTCTCCTTCTTTCCATATCGTTCCAATTTCATCCTCCTAATTTCACTATCATTGCAGTGTAACATGGAGAAATCCTCTATCCACCTACGATCCAAATTGTGATTCATAGCATGCTCATCTAGATCCATTAGTCGATCAACTAAATCACCAGCGTTGATATTTTCACTGAGATTTGTTACAGTTTCTATAGCTTTGAATGAATATCCAAGGTCTCTTGCGACAACCCACGACGTTGGGATACTAGTCATCATTATGTATGTCATCAAACAACTATCTCATATTTATAGCATAGTTTGTCTACGTAAAAAGGAAAATCAATGTGACTGTCATCTTGATTACAATGGTTGCAATAGTCACAATAGTCGCAATTGAGCAAACTCATTCAAAATCAAACAGAGGACGTCTATCGGTACGTACCCAAGTACTCAGAACCAAGTCACTCAAGTTCGCTCATAGACGTTCCGAAACACAATGTACTCAACCGAGTGTACCAAACACATGTACCTATCCAGTAAAACAGAAGTCATACATGTTCCTATTCATAACACTGAATTATACATGTACCTATCCATGTTCCTATTGATAACACTGAATTTTACATGTACCCATCCATGTACCTATCCCTCTCAAGTAGGACACAGTTTTCACTACTATTCTAGTTTCAAGAACGTAATTCCAAACTTGGATTTCAATCTCTTCCACAGTCCTGATTCAAAGGACGCGTCATCGTTTGGCCCGCCCATCCCCAATTCATCTTATTTATTTTTCTTAAATGTCGTAGCATTTATCGCAAAACTGTATTTCATGAATTTTTGATGGTTTTGTGACGAACTCTCGAATTTTGTGACCTCTATGACACTGGAAGGTATGACTTCGTGATGTTTAAAATCGAGAAAGCAAATCATCTGCAGAAACATAACCTTGCTATTGTAGAAATTTATAAACTTTTCTGAAAAATCGCCCATCCCGAATTCATATAATTTATTTTTTCATGAATGTCGTAGCATTTATCGCAAAACTGTATTTCATGAATTTTTGATTGTTTTTTGACGAACCCTCGAATTTTGTGACCTGTATGACACTGGAAGGTCTGACTTCGTGATGCTTAAAATCGAGAAAGCAAATCATCTGCAGAAACATAACCTTGCTATTCTAGAAATTCATAAACTTTTCTGAAAATTTACGAACTTTCAATGGCCCTGAACTCTTTCTCCAAAATTCACATAACAAACTTTCACAAACCGTAAGAACCCTGCAACTGTGCACAACAATTTTCATTGTCAAAATAAAATATAAAACACATGAAGTGATTATTTAAAGGAGAGATTGATAAAATAGTCATTTGCCTGCTTCTTGAACTTTCGGGGATCACCAATACTTTTCACCAAACACTTCACAGCTCTTTGCGTGCGGTTGTGTCTCTTGCGTTCGTCTGGAATTTAACGTTTTGTGTCCATATCGTTTGCTAAAGTGGTCTTTTTACAAAGTTCTTGATACTGTGATGTTTCTTGTCATTTGATCTATGCCCCTATCGACATCGTTACTCCCATAGTGCACTTCAACTCAAGTAATTCTCAGAAAAACATACTTTGAACAGCATTCGTTGGTCTTGGTGAATCTCTGCATGCAATGAGTGTTGGTTCGAGAAGAGGTAGCGTGTCATCGATGCATTCTATTGTCTGCAAAGCGTGCAATGCAGCCATCAATGGTGAATCATTGCGTTGCGGTTACTGTCAATCTCAATTTCATGTACGGAAAGAATGTTCCAATATCACTGGTCCGCAGAGTAAAGCCTTGTCCAGCGAGAATATATCATATCAATGCAATGATTGTAAAAATGTAAGCTTTCATAATTTCATCGAGCGTTTTATCGCTATTGAACAAGAGTTATCATTCCTTCGACAACAATTGAAATTTAAAATGGAGAATAATATCAGTGATGTCATCAACAAAGCTATCACTGAGAATGATGCTCGAGCAGCCAAGAGGAATAATGTTGTTGTTTTTGGGATTAATGAGTCGGCGCAGAATGATGATGGCGATGACAATGTTAATGTCGAGGATATTTTGCGGATTACTAAAGTGGACCCTTCCTGTGTTCTTTCATGGATGCGTATTGGGAGGCGTGACACCCATGGCCGCAAATCGAGACCCGTGAAAATTCACTTTGAATCTTTTGAAGATAAATCACGGTGCCTGAGAAACTCCAAGTTGCTTAAGAACTCAGAGTCTCATCGTGCAGTCTTTGTGAAACCAGATTTGACTCGCTTGCAGTTAGATGAGAGAAGGAAGATTCAAGAGGAATTCAACAAGAGGAGGAATGATGGTGAAGATGTATTCATGAGGAATGGAAGAATTGTTTTAAAGGCTGGTGTGTCAGATTGACAATATAGCGATGTTGGTCTACCCGTAATATGCTATTTTAATTCTCGCTCTATTCTTGATAAGATGGATGAAGTGTATTTGCTGGTTTCTGATTACTCGCCGGACATAATATGCGTCACTGAGTCGTGGCTGGACTGTTCTATTAACGACTCAACCATTTCCATCCCTGGTTACGATGCATACCGTGCTGATCGGACAACAGGGGCCAAAGGTGGAGGAATTGTGTGTTGGATAAAATCGCCATTTCAATCTGGAAAGCTATTTCATCGTTCAGATTTCAGTGATGTTGAGATCCTTGTAGTTCGTGTATCTTATCGCCGTGTTAAGTGGTTAGTAGTAACTGTGTATTATCCTAAAGGACGTACGTTGAACAGCCAAACACAGGAGCGTCTAAATGAGTATGTTTATTCTGTGATAGATGGATTTCTAATGAACTTCAGTGATCATACAGCACTTTTGCTTGGAGATTTCAATCATGTTGACTCGTCGATCTTCGAAGTATCACTTGGACTTCATAATGTGATTTCTGAACCTACAAGCATGAATGCAGTTTTGGACTTGATTCTCCTACCTGACGATTATGCAAGTTATTACAAAACTCCAGCAATTCTTCCGCCTATTGGCTCCAGTGATCACAACGTGATTATTTTGAGCCCAATGCAATCCATCTCACTAAAGGCGGAGTGCGTGCGAGTGTTGGATTTACGCCATTCAAATTTAGAGAGTGCATTTGCTTACCTATCTGCCATTGATTGGAATTTGGTAATTGATGGAGATCTTGACAGTAGTTGTGAACGATTTTATATAGTACTTAATCATGCATCGGAACTAATTCCTTATAATTGCATTAAGCCTAGTGCCTCTGATAAACCTTGGCTAACTAATGTGGTGAAAGTACTAATCAATAAGAGGTACACAGCATATCGCAACAAGGACTGGACGCTGTAGAAGTTTTACAAAGATAAGGTGAAAAATGCAATATTCCAAGCTAAGCAGAACTGGAGTGCTTCAGTAGTAAGCAAAACTCCACTTCTGGACCGCGCAAGATGGCCGCCATCGCTGAGTCCCCCCCCCTCTGGCACGGCTGAGTGTCGTGGTCGGCCGCCGTGGTGCTTCGTGTCTGAGTCCCCCCCCTCTGGAACGACAGAGGTTGTGGTCTGTCGTGGTGTGCGGGCCAGGTGGGTTCACAACATGTTCGCTGACTCCCCCCCCCCTCTGGAACGACAGAGTGTGAGACTCGGGTGAGTTGGTCCGACCGCCTGGTTGACGTGGGCGACCGTCTAGGTTGACGTGGGCGACCGCCAGGATTAGTCTTGAGGCTATAGTGTGTGATGTTTTTGGTGCAATCTGCTGAATGTTGGGTTGTAAAATGGGTTGTTTCGAGTGGAAGGAGTGGTCGGATGAGAAAACGGAGGTCGGATTCGTGTTCAGCGTGAAATTCTGCATCGGTAGGGTGAGTTTCAAGTCAATCGGTGAGAAAAAATTTTCAACATTTTTCGAAAAACGACAGAGTTAGAATTTGGGACGTTTTGGTGTGTAGTGTCCAAACGAAGCATCGGATGAGAAAACGGAGGTCAGATTCGGATTCAGCGTGAAATTCTGCATCGGTAGGGTGAGTTTCAAGTCAGTCGGAGAGAAAAAGTTTTCGGCTGACGTCCCCCCCCTCTGGACAGCTTGCTTCCAGCGGACGGATTTTGTCGTGCGATAGCTCGTTTGAAAGCTAAGAGTGAGACAAATTCAGTGAAAGAATCGGCTTGTTCCTATCTGTCTTCGTTCAAAAGTTAGAGCGGTTACAAGATTTTAGGTCTGAGCTCGCTTACCTGAAAAAATCCTAAGTGTCAGAGTGACTTTGTATGGGTAAAATTTTGAAAATTTTCCAAAGTGTGGAATTTCGACCTGGGACCGTCACCAAAACATTTTTCATCAAATTTCACTGACCCCCCCCCCCGACAGCAATCTTCTAACTTTGGTTCTAGTGGACGGATTTTGTCTTACAGCTACTCGTTTGAAAGAGGAGAAAAAACTGCTCGACAACATTTTTTGTTGCGAGTCAATCGGACCAGCCGTTCAAAAGTTAGAGCGGTTACAAGATTTTAGGTCGGAGCTCGCTCACCTGAAAAAATCCTAAGTGTCAGAGTGGCTTTGTATGGGTAAAATTTTGAAAATTTTCCAAAGTGTGGAATTTCGACCTGGGACCGCCACCAAAACATTTTTCATCAAATTTCACTGACCCCCCCCCCCCGACAGCAATCTTCTAACTTTGGTTCTAGTGGACGGATTTTGTCTTACAGCTACTCGTTTGAAAGAGGAGAAAAACTGCTCGACAACATTTTTTGTTGCGAGTCAATCGGACCAGCCGTTCAAAAGTTAGAGCGGTTACAAGATTTTAGGTCGGAGCTCGCTCACCTGAAAAAATCCTAAGTGTCAGAGTGACTTTGTATGGGTAAAATTTTGAAAATTTTCCAAAGTGTGGAATTTCGACCTGGGACCGTCACCAAAACATTTTTCATCAAATTTCACTGACCCCCCCCCGGCAGCAATCTTCTAACTTTGGTTCTAGTGGACGGATTTTGTCTTACAGCTACTCGTTTGAAAGAGGAGAAAAAACTGCTCGACAACATTTTTTGTTGCGAGTCAATCGGACCAGCCGTTCAAAAGTTAGAGCGGTTACAAGATTTTAGGTCGGAGCTCGCTCACCTGAAAAAATCCTAAGTGTCAGAGTGGCTTTGTATGGGTAAAATTTTGAAAATTTTCCAAAGTGTGGAATTTCGACCTGGGACCGCCACCAAAACATTTTTCATCAAATTTCACTGACCCCCCCCCCCCGGCAGCAATCTTCTAACTTTGGTTCTAGTGGACGGATTTTGTCTTACAGCTACTCGTTTGAAAGAGGAGAAAAAACTGCTCGACAACATTTTTTGTTGCGAGTCAATCGGACCAGCCGTTCAAAAGTTAGAGCGGTTACAAGATTTTAGGTCGGAGCTCGCTCACCTGAAAAAATCCTAAGTGTCAGAGTGACTTTGTATGGGTAAAATTTTGAAAATTTTCCAAAGTGTGGAATTTCGACCTGGGACCGTCACCAAAACATTTTTCATCAAATTTCACTGACCCCCCCCGACAGCAATCTTCTAACTTTGGTTCTAGTGGACGGATTTTGTCTTACAGCTACTCGTTTGAAAGAGGAGAAAAAACTGCTCGACAACATTTTTTGTTGCGAGTCAATCGGACCAGCCGTTCAAAAGTTAGAGCGGTTACAAGATTTTAGGTCGGAGCTCGCTCACCTGAAAAAATCCTAAGTGTCAGAGTGGCTTTGTATGGGTAAAATTTTGAAAATTTTCCAAAGTGTGGAATTTCGACCTGGGACCGCCACCAAAACATTTTTCATCAAATTTCACTGACCCCCCCCCCCAACAGCAATCTTCTAACTTTGGTTCTAGTGGACGGATTTTGTCTTACAGCTACTCGTTTGAAAGAGGAGAAAAAACTGCTCGACAACATTTTTCGTTGCGAGTCAATCGGACCAGCCGTTCAAAAGTTAGAGCGGTTACAAGATTTTAGGTCGGAGCTCGCTCACCTGAAAAAATCCTAAGTGTCAGAGTGGCTTTGTATGGGTAAAATTTTGAAAATTTTCCAAAGTGTGGAATTTCGACCTGGGACCGCCACCAAAACATTTTTCATCAAATTTCACTGACCCCCCCCCCCCGGCAGCAATCTTCTAACTTTGGTTCTAGTGGACGGATTTTGTCTTACAGCTACTCGTTTGAAAGAGGAGAAAAAACTGCTCGACAACATTTTTTGTTGCGAGTCAATCGGACCAGCCGTTCAAAAGTTAGAGCGGTTACAAGATTTTAGGTCGGAGCTCGCTCACCTGAAAAAATCCTAAGTGTCAGAGTGGCTTTGTATGGGTAAAATTTTGAAAATTTTCCAAAGTGTGGAATTTCGACCTGGGACCGCCACCAAAACATTTTTCATCAAATTTCACTGACCCTCCCCCCCCCAACAGCAATCTTCTAACTTTGGTTCTAGTGGACGGATTTTGTCTTACAGCTACTCGTTCGAAAGAGGAGAAAAAACTGCTCGACAACATTTTTTGTTGCGAGTCAATCGGACCAGCCGTTCAAAAGTTAGAGCGGTTACAAGATTTTAGGTCGGAGCTCGCTCACCTGAAAAAATCCTAAGTGTCAGAGTGGCTTTGTATGGGTAAAATTTTGAAAATTTTCCAAAGTGTGGAATTTCGACCTGGGACCGCCACCAAAACATTTTTCATCAAATTTCACTGACCCCCCCCCCGGCAGCAATCTTCTAACTTTGGTTCTAGTGGACGGATTTTGTCTTACAGCTACTCGTTTGAAAGAGGAGAAAAAACTGCTCGACAACATTTTTTGTTGCGAGTCAATCGGACCAGCCGTTCAAAAGTTAGAGCGGTTACAAGATTTTAGGTCGGAGCTCGCTCACCTGAAAAAATCCTAAGTGTCAGAGTGGCTTTGTATGGGTAAAATTTTGAAAATTTTCCAAAGTGTGGAATTTCGACCTGGGACCGTCACCAAAACATTTTTCATCAAATTTCACTGACCCCCCCCCCCGACAGCAATCTTCTAACTTTGGTTCCAGTGGACGGATTTTGTCGTGCAATAGCTCGTTTGAAAGCTAAGAGTGAGACAAATTCAGTGAAAGAATCGGCTTGTTCCTATCTGTCTTCGTTTAGATGTGAGACGCCATTTAAGATTTTAGGTCGGAGCTCGCTCACCTGAAAAAATCCTATGTGTCAGAGTGACTTTGTATGGGTAAAATTTTGAAAATTTTCCAAAGTGTGGAATTTCGACCTGGGACCGTCACCAAAACATTTTTCATCAAATTTCTCTGAATGAGGGGGGGGGTCAGTGAAATTTGATGAAAAATGTTTTGGTAAAGGTTCCAGGTCGAAATTCGGAAGTTTTAAATTTTTCAAAATTTTCACCACACTGGAGCTCTCACACTTAGGAATTTTTTCACTTGTGGCATGTTACATGGACATGTGCTGACGGACCAACTTCCCGTGGTCATATGAGAATGGTTCAGGTGTCATATTGTAAAGAATGATGAGACGAATCGTTTGCAACAAACCGCATGTCGCTACGATGAATACTTTCGGAGATAGAGCCATTTTAAGTTTTCTTCCGAGCATATATAAACCCCCGACAACGTAAGTCTGATCACTTCATCGAAAGACGAGGTAAGCGACGGTCGTTGCTCTGAGCTCCCGATATCGGGTGTTTCAAAGGACTCTATCTTTTGAAGTAGGCAAGCTATCTTCTTACTTCAAAGTTTGTATGATAGAGTTTGATAGTGTCTTTACTACTGATAAAATTTTTTAAAAGTAGTATGAGTAGTAAAATGCGGAATTTTTTAAAAATTCTTAATTTTCACTTTTTTCAAAGTTTTAACATATAGACTAAGGTTTTCAAGTATCCTGAGTTCAAATATGCTATCAGATTTGAAATTTAACTAAGTCTAAGGCAGCTTTGAGGGGTTAGATCCCAGCTACTGATCACTACCTTTGACTCGGCGTTCCTGTTACCACTTCGGGGCAGTGACAATGATGTCTTCAGCTGTAAAGAGCGGGTATCGGGGAATATCTCTCACTTCCCTAGTGATCAGTACAAGGCCTTCGGGCTGTCGACGGGATCGAGTGCCACTCACTACACTCTTTAGGAATATGACTGTACTACATGATTCCAAACTTATACAAATTTCATTATCTTACAGCTAACGATAAATCAGGCATGGCAAACGATAGAAACAGAAAGTATCATATCAAAATGTGTGTGTGCGGTCGTATAAATCGCAGTGCGGACGCCAAGGCGCATGTGAAGAAGGCGGGCACCGGCCACATGATTATCTTGAATAGGGTTGCGTGCGTGAAGTGTAGAGTGCTGAAGGGTGATGAGGATGAGGCGCGTTTCTACAGAGTGCATGCTGACTGTAGTGGTGGTTTAGTGACTGATTTGAGATTTACGCAGTTGATTGTGGAAGAGAGGGAGCGAATGTTGGCGATCGAGCGAGAGGGTAAGGTTGAGAATGTTGTTGAGAATGTTGTTGAGAATGTTGTTGAGAATGATGAGTTGGCGAGAGCGGTTGCGTCGTTGGAGGGTGAGATTGAGCGAAAGAGAGTGCTTGAGAGTGATGATGAGGATGATGTGGATTTAGATAGGGAGCGTGTGAGGAAGCGTGTGAGGAAGTTGAGCTCTTCGTCGTCGGAGGTGTCAAACATTGTCATCACCGACCCCCCGAAGAGCTCATCTTCCCCAAAAGTGAAGAGTAGTGGGATTCGTGTGCAGTCGGCGAGGTGGTTGAAGGATGAAGAGAAGAGGCATGTTTCGCAGCAGATGGCGCATGATTTGTTGGTAAATAAGTATGAGAGTTTGAAGAAAGTGAAGGATGAAGTTGTGAAGGAGTTGGATGAGTTAAAAAAGAAGGAACTGAAGTCGAAGGAGGTGGCGGATGAAAACATTAGAATGAGGCGTTGTGTGACTGATTTGAAGAATAAGACGCGAGAGTTGGAAGAGAAGAATGATGAGTGTGAGAAGAGGGCGAGTGCTGCGGAGAGAAGAATGAGAGATGCAGAGGCGAAGTTTGAGGAGATGATGAAGGAGATGAGTGTGTTGAGAGCGAGGAATGTTGAGTTGGAGAGGACTGTGGCTCGGCGGGGTGATGAGAGGCAGGCGTATGAGAAGTTGGAGCGCATGAGGGATGAGTGGGAACGTGTGAATGAGGATCGTTTGTTTGAGTTTCACATCCCTATTCGGGATAATCATTTGGCCGGCGAAGTATTGGTAAATCAAAGCCTCGACGAAAGTATAGTATGTTACAATGGTCATCCGAGCAAGAAGTGTCTGCATGCCAGCCTGAGAATGCGCGGTCACCTACATAAATTCTCGATTCGGAAACGCGCGAGACTGCCAAAGGATGACTAACTTGGTACGTGAAAAAGTAAATAAGATAGTATATCCTATTCTAACACATATCATTTTCATTGCAGATCTTTGCCCGCCTTCACCACCCCATCACGTCACTCCCGAGAACGAACCATCGGCTCTCTTAAGGGCCACCTAGGGGCAAGACATGATAGAACCTCCACGCGGTTTGCCCTGGGCAGTCTTTAGACTGGCGAATACTATCATTAAGTTGAATCTGCTATCAGTCAACTTGAACGTTGCGTCGCGTTAGAGGGGTATATAAACCACTGCCTCTCATTTCATTTCATTTCAATCATGCGGACGCCGAACAGTCAAGTCAGCTCTCCTCGCGGACCACAGTTAAGGCCGCGAAATTTATTTGAGGAGTTTGTCAGGCTAGAGGAGCAAGACAGAGTTTTTAATAATCTTGCTCGGATTGGCAATCCGATGACAGCAACTGCTGTCAATCCAACGGAATGGCGCTACATTCCAATTTTTAGTCATGTGCCAGTTAGTGTGGAAGTCGACAGTGCTACCAAAGAGAGAGTCAAAGACTCTCTCAGCAGAATTGGTAGGGTGTAAGATGACGTTACTCCCGAGAACGAACCATCGGCTCTCTTAAGGGCCACCATGGGGCAAGACATGATAGAACCTCCTCGCGGTTTGCCCTGGGCAGTCTTCGGACTGGCGAATACTATCATTAAGTTGAATCTGCTATCAGTCAACTTGAACATTATGCAGTCGATTGCTATCCCTGAAGCATTCTGATTCGCTGTTGAGCAATTGATTGTTGAAAACCCTATATAAGCCAGAAGATTGTAGCGCTTCTCATTCAATTTGAAGTCACGATGGAAGCGACATCTGCCGACAACATTCCCGTCTTCACTGATGAAGACAACGGCATTCCCGAGTTCGTCATCCTCGACGAGTGGGATGAGGAGGATGAGAAGAAGGGGAAGATCAAGAGGATCGTTTGGGCGGATGGAGTGTGGACTCCAAATACCACTCGCATCCGAAAGGTGCCAGATGCACCACCACGGCTTAGGCGGTATAGGGTATACGACAACCTAAGCGTCATACCCATTGACTATTCCAGTCAATAGTCAAATTCACGTCCCCGAGAACGAACCATCGGCTCTCTTAAGGGCCACCATGGGGCAAGACATGATAGAACCTCCTCGCGGTTTGCCCTGGGCAGTCTTCGGACTGGCGAATACTATCATTAAGTTGAATCTGCTATCAGTCAACTTGAACGTTGCAAATGAAGTTCGGTGTAATACTTCCTTTCGACGGGCGTTCCTGTAAAGGGCGGCGGTGAAACCCGTAGCTATGTATACCGCAAGGGACATTCGGCAATGGTCAATCTTGTTAAACCTCTCTGCGTCATGTTTGCAAGTGATTGCCTCTGTCTCAACGTAGTATGCATTCGCGCCAGGGCGACATTTAGCCAACTGTCGAAGGTTGCCTAAAACTTTCCATTGCATACGTTATGAGAACCATGAGTTCTACCTGTCTCTATCAATGAGACGAATTGATGAATGGAATGAAATGGGAGGACACTCACGCGCCACACGCAACATAACACACTTCTCTCTTCCGTAGTCTAACAAGCTCTTTACACATGGATCGCAGTCGATTGCTATCCCTGTATCAGAAGTGTAAGCTATCTTAATTTATTTGACACTATTTTATCTACCATCATCGTCCATATGAAATGTTTTAAGATTTACAAGTTAGACTAAGCGTGCTACTATTTCCAAATGAAAAAGTATACATGGTTAAATCATCCACTTAAGCCCATCCGTAGTCTAACAAGCTCTTTACACATGGATCGCAGTCGATTGCTATCCCTGTATCAGAAGTGTAAGCTATCTTAATTTATTTGACACTATTTCATCTACCATTATCACCCATATGAAATGTTATAAGATTTACAAGTTAAACTAAGCGTGCTACTATTTCCAAATGAAAAAGTATACATGGTTAAATTATTCACTAAAACCCCATTCAAGTAAGTCAGTATGAAAGCAAAGATAATACGAAATAAACATTTATTATGGCATGTATTTCAAAAGGTCTTCATCGTCAATATCGTCCCAGAGTCTGGCTTCACATAGATCACAAAAACAGTTGAGCTGCTTTAAACGTTCTTCTGCAGCGTCCCTCACTTTCTCAATGTACGCCCACTCCGCCACGGTTCGCGGTTGGGAGTTAGGGGTGTACCACTCCCATATTTGATGTAAGTGCGACTTGCTGGTCATCTCCATCACCCCTTCGGCATCATATTGTAAATATTTCCACCGTATGCCTGCTAGGTCGGGCAACTCCTCTTCATCGTCCTCCAATAATGATAACTTTCGTATATTGTCGAGATTGTATGTCTTCTCCACCTTCGCCTTTCTTGGTGCATTTGGTGTAACGAGCACCTTTGCTGATGTACATGGAGAGGAGAACTCCAATGCGGTATTTGGTGTTGTTGGAGGACTTGTCATGTTGTCTTTGAAATGCTGACTTTGAATAATGATAACTTTAACATTTTTCTAATTCTTAAGTATACACAAGCAGCCAATCAGAATGAACATCCAATGAATGAAGAGAATGAAAGTATATAAGCAAAGTGACATTCAGGTCATTTCATTTAATCTGTGAATCATACAAGTGACGAACGCACGATCTCTCTCTTTGACTATTATTCTGTCTGATCATATTTCATTAAAATGGTAAGTTAAAGATTTCCTCTCTCATCTCCCTCAAACGTGTGACTAATAGCATCTTCCTCAATTTCAGGCATCAACTTCATCACCAACGCCCTCTCTTCTCGAGGAAAGTTTAGAGTTATTGAGTCAAGGTAGGTTGTAACACTACACTGAGGCTTGAACAGAGATGAAAGAATGATTTCTCTTTCAGGTGATGTGAGTTCCAGCTCAGGACTCTCGCGGCAAGGCAACGAGTGGGAATGTGCCGACTGCGGACATATGTTTACAAGGAAGCACAGTCTCCTTCGACACATCAAACAACGTGTGTGTCAACGCAAAGCGGCGTCAATCTCCGGAGGTGAAGTTGATTCTGACGATGACATCTCCTTTCCTTGCGATTTGTGCCCTCTTTCTTTTGATAGTCACTTTCAGCGATCTTCGCACAGACTTCAACACACGCATGCAAATGATCACTACACCAACGGTACCTCTACCATCTCCCTCATTAATGTTTCACATAATAATTTAGTACGCGACTACTGCATGGAGTCCAATACTCAAATTGTAGATTTTCCTGAGTGGCTCCTTCAAAATTCTAACATTATCGAAGCGCTCTTCAATAATTTAGACAATTTTAGAATGAAGGCGCTCATCTACCTTAAACTAAAATATATTAAAATAGATTTTCAAACGGGTCAAGTGACGGAGAGAATACAGTTTCATGTTCCTTCCTCTTCCGCAACCGAAGTTGTAGACTGCGAGTCTTGGCTAAATTTTCACATTCAATGTTTAAAATCAAATGTAGATAAATTCAATCAACGCGACAGCGCTCTCATTTTTGATGGTGTGGACTCAGCCATATTCAAAATTTCCCTATTAGAAAGTCATGCAGCTCGAGGCACATTTAAACTACCAAAAACGTTGTATAATAAGAAAGCTGTCATCAATGTTGATTGTAAATCACAGTGTTTCAAATATGCAGTCCTATCCATCCTTCACTATAATGATATCAACGCGCATCGAGATCGCACCTATAGCTATAGACAGTGGGAGGATGAACTAGACTTTGAAGGTTGTGATAGTAACAACATGAAAATCAAAGATGTAGAAACGTTCGAAAAACATAATAAGATTAAAATTGTCGTTCACGTGTGGGAGAAGGGGTTGAAGGGTGCCCGCTATAATTCACGTTCAACTTGTTATGAACGTGTAGTCAACCTCTTATTAGTAAAACAAGATGATAGCGAGGAATGGCACTACTGTGGTATTCCCAAAATCTCTCGCTTGTACACTCACTTGGGGCACTCTAAAAGAGGTGAACATTTTGTATGCGACCGCTGCATCCGCTCCTTTTGGAGTAAAGATAAATTTGAAACTCACTATGAATGGTGCAAGCGAGGTAAATTACAAATGGAACGCATGCCCAAAGATAAAATATTTTCACATAGGGATAATGGTGACGAATTAAGTCCCCTGCGTGTCATTTACGCAGACATAGAATGCTACATTGATGATATCATCCACAAGCCAGCAGCCATATCCTGCTATGAAGTATGGCATGACCACTTTAGGAATAGACAAAACAAAATGCATACTTGGCAAGGTGAAGATTGCATTTCAAAATTTCTAGAATTTCTCGATAAAGCTGCTAAATTTCAACAATCATATGATTCCCAATTGCAGCGTAAGTCACTACATATGTCAGATGAAGACAAACAAAAATTTGAAAGTTGCACATCCTGTCCTAAATGTCATAAAACGTTTGATGACGATAAAATTAAGAAAGTGCGTGATCATGATCACATCACTGGTAAATTTAGAAACGCACTCTGCTCCAAATGTAACTTTTCACTTAGGTTGAGACGTCGTGTACTACCCGTCATTTTTCATAACTTTAAGGGCTATGACAGTCATATGCTCATAAAAGGAGGGTTGAGCCAGATGAAATCGTGGAAGTTTAATGTAATAGCACAAACGAGAGAAAAATTCATGGCAATGACAGCAAAAGTACCAGTAGATAAAACTAAAGAAAATAAGACAGTCTTCTTCGAAAAAAAATTTTTAGATTCATTTCAATTCATGTCAGCGTCACTAGCTTCTCTCGTTCGTAATCTCAAGTTTCTTCCCCATAGTCAAACTTTGAAGAAACACTATCCAAACTTAACGGATGAAATAATCACTCGCAAAGGAGTCTTTCCTTATGCGTATTTTAGCTCAATGTCTAAACTAAATGAAACAACCCTTCCTTCCATTGACAAATTCAAAAACGATTTGACGGGTCAAGATTGTCCAGTAGAGGACTATGAACATGCTCAAGAGGCATGGTTAAAATTTGATTGTAAAACGTTTGGCGATTATATGATCGCTTACTTAGAATTAGATGTCATTTTGCTGGCTGATGTCTTTCAGGAGTTTCGACGAGTGGCATTAGAAGAAGACAAATTAGATCCTGTCCACTTTGTCAGTCTACCAGCCATGTCCTTTAAATCAGCCTTTAAAATGACTGGTGAGACCATTCATCTCTTACAAGACCCGGAGATGTATAATATATTTGAGCGCGGAATACGCGGTGGTCTCACATTTGTAAATAAACATCATATAAAATCTGAAACAGTAGGTGATGATCATATCCACCTAAAGTACTATGACCAAAATAATTTATATGGCAGTTCACTGTCTAAACCACTACCTCATTCCGAGTTTAGTTGGTTAAATCAAAATGAGCTTGAGTATTACTCCAACCCTTCAAACATACTGAAGATTCCAGATGAAGGTGATTGGGGATATTATTTTGAAGTGGATTTGATTTATCCAAATAGTATTAAAAATAAAACTGCTGATTTCCCACTTGCACCTGAATCTGGCGAAGTGACTGAAGATATGTTTTCACCATTCATGTCACAATTTCATAATAACTTAACAGAGTGTGGACAGCCAAGGTACAAACCATGCCGCAAACTTTTACTCACCCAATATGATAAGAAAAATTATCTCGTACACTTCTGCATATTAAAATTCTATTTAGAAATGGGCATGCTTCTAAAGTCAGTTCACCGCATTATCAAATTTAGACAGAAAGCCTTCCTCAAACCCTACATAGATAGTAACAGTCAAAAACGTGCACTCGCCCAAAATAATTTTGAAAAGGATTTTTATAAATATAAGAATAACAGTCTATTCGGAAAGACCATGGAGGATGTTAGAAAACGTATGAATTACAAACTAGTCGTTGATGAACAAAAATATCACAAATTGACCTCATCACCTCTTTTCATTGATAGAGACATCATCGATGAGGATCTTGTAGGTGTTAAAATGATTAAATCAGAAGTTGAGTTGTGCAAACCCATCTATATTGGGCAAGCCGTTTTAGATTATTCCAAGCTTGAAATGTATCAACTCTTCTACAAAATATTAAAACCATGCCCTCTCGTAAAAGAGGTTCGCTTGCTGGGTGGTGATACAGATAGTTTCTTTTTAGGAATTACCACTCAAAAAGATTTAAATTTTAATGAAGTAGGCAAGTCATTAGAAAAATATTTCGACACATCTAACTACAATCCCACTCATCCACTCTATTCCATACAGAATAAAGCCAAACTTGGTTGTTTTAAGGATGAAACAGCAGGAAAGGAAATAGATGAAATGATTCTCCTCCGTCCTAAAATGTATTCCATGAAACTAAAAGAATGTGCAGATAGTATTAAGCGTGCTAAAGGTATATCAAAATCCATTGTTCATAAAATGAAACATCGGTCCTATAAGAAGGCCTATAAGAATAAAACTATAACGTTTGTCAATATGACAATCTTAAAATCTCAAGTTCATACTGTGAAAACGTACACATTTAAGAAACGAGCACTTTCAGCATGGGAGGATAAGAGGTGTTGGATAGGACATAACACATCTCTTCCACATGGACATCCTGACACAAACATACCTCCACCCAAAAGAATAAAACTCACGCTACCACATTCAGGAGATGTATTGACATAATCAACTTTAACTCAGTATTTTGATGTTGCTTTTTGTAGATATACATGGTTGTTTTATGTATCGCATGAGATCGTTTCTTCCTTGTGAATATATGCCTACAGTCAGCCCATTCCCCCTTTATCTGTGAAAAGACTTTTTCATATACATATTTTTATTTCAATAAACATATCACAATGACTTCACTTTGTTTTCCGAAACACTAAAGTTACGAGGGATTTAGTATCTTTCACGTGGATGCACTCTTGTAAACCATTGGTAATTTTGATAGCAATAGAGGGTATAGTTTGTTTGATGACGGGATGATAGAAAATAGATTCAAACATCTTCTCGACTATTCCATATGAAGCGTCTTTATCATGAATGAAATCGCGTAAAATGTATTCTTTTTTCTCACCAACAGAAATAGGTAGAATCAAATCACTTTGAATGTAAAGGTGCTGTTCATGTTTATCAAGTGTCATTGGTGTTTCTATACCAATCGTATGCGCAGCAGCAAACACAGTTTGTAGCATTGAAAAACCAAAGAGTTTTTTCAAATTTTTACTCAATTGACATTGAATGTCATCACCCAGTCTCAGAACAACGCGTTGATTTTCAATTGAAAACGAAATGTGGTGTGTCTTTACATCATATTTACTTTTCATCACATGCTTCAACTTCTGTTGTATATAAGGATTTACTACATGAATGAAGCTTTCAACTGTATGATATAGACGCGGCATTATATTGATAGCAACTTTAGATTCTTCATAAGACTGGTAAATTTTCTTGATGCGATCACCATAGATGTCCACCCACCATTCATCATTAACTGAATCAGCTTTAGTGTGATATTCATGAGAAGCATACACCACACCGCTTCCAATAATAGGTGTATAATGTCTTACAAAATGACGCAAGGTTGGAGAGAAATAAACTGTAAGTTTGTCATTATATTTCTGAATATCCAACTTATTTTTGTCCGCCATAATTTTCTCTCCATACTTCTTACCCACAGTCTCATTCCATCGTTTTACTAACTCAATAAGTGATAAAGGTTGAACACCACGCTTTTTCAAAATGATGCGTTCTTCGCATTCTACAACATCTTCATCAAATATTTTAAATCTATAATGAAATTTGTTGATTCGATTTGAATAAACTTTTTTAACATTTGCAGTAGCAATTGACGTTAGATGTAGTCCATGACCAAAACCAAGATGTGGATAGAATTCACTATCCAACCTCAGCGTAAGACCTTTAGTAAAAGAATGAAAGCGGAGGAACTGTCTCCCACTCCAACGATAGATAGTAAACTCATAAGCTTTCTGATTTTTATTCTTCATGATGGAAGTATTACCACTGTTGAATGCCTTAATAATTTTCTCATTCCCAAATGGTTCATAAGAATCTGATTTTATCTGAATCCATTCATAGTTCCACTTTCCATCTGATGTTAAATTGTATGGGAACTGAAATGCATTATTCATCGTTATTCCATCATGGGTGCGAGGAGTCAATATCATTTCTTCCAAATCATTCACATTCTGAATATTGCTATCATAGCAAATACTAGAAACGACAACCTCCCATTCACCTTCTAAATGCAGTGGCCGATTTAATTCTACTCGATAGTCTGATGGTTTATTTTTGGGAAATTTATTCATAGAAGCATTACTGGGCAAGTAGATTAGAAACGAGTCCTTATTTTCACTTTCCATATTATTCACATTGGAAAAATATATTAGCATACGTTTGCATTAACTCTTCATTCGGAAATGGAGTGTGATACTTGTCACAGCATCTTTATGAAAAGGGATCAACGCACCAGCATCGTCATAAATGGCAATATCAATTTGTGGGATGTAGTTTGATTTCAGCTTTGTATAATGCACTTTCTTGAAAGTATGCTCAGATAAAATACTGCAGCTTTTTGGCTGGTATGGTATCATTGCTAGCAATGGAGCTTCAACATCTCCCACACGTACATCTTCACCAATATTGGAATATATCTGAAAATAGTTAATACGACGCGATAGCGACATGTCTGCGCTAGCTTTGGTTACAGTACCACTTTTAAAGATATTTTGATCAAAACCCAAAATGTCCATTAGAGTTTTATCCATAATTAGTGCAATACCTTTTCCACTTATAGTGAGAGACAAAGTACCTTCTTTTTCAGAAAATGAAATATGTTGCTCATTAATCACTTCATTTAAATAATCTACAACCAATTTAACCGAAGTAATAATGCGAGGCATCAACACTCTTGTTTCATGTAAGATACCACCTAAAGGCTCTACACACTTTCTGTATAAAGATACGGTCCATTCTGTATCAAATTGATTTGACCTTTCACATGGTAAATGTTGCATATCAGATTTTCCATGAACAGCTGCAGAACGATGTCGTAAGAACTGATGAAAATCTTTTGAACAAACTAATACTAGATCATCATCATTTAATTTGCTTATTGCAATATGATTAGATGATTTGATATAAGTCAATGTTGCCACTTGTTTACCATCAACTCGAAGGAGATAATTAAATTTCTTCAATAATGTTTCAGGAGTCATGTTTGTCTTTCTTGGCTTAATCACAATCTTCTTCACCAACGTCTTCTCATTTCTTGGAATAAGATCTACATAATAAGCTTCCTCTCGATATATTAACTGTTTATGGCCACTTATGTGGTAATTAACGTTAAAATTATCATAGCTTGTCAAGGCGCTAGCGAGGTAACCTAAATCATTTCTTAAACTTGGACTTAAACCAACAATCCAATCTTTCTCAACTACATGATGTACATAATTATAATCATCATTGTGCGGAGTAAATTGGACAATATGTTTACTCGCTTTATTCAAGAAATCATATATAAACTTTTTACATGATAAGAGATCTTTCTTTGGCCACTGTGGAATGTATACTCGGCACCCCTTTTCACATTGATAAGCAGCTGTACGCCTCATATTAATAGTCATCACCTCATGATCAAAAGTATAGACACAGTTGCTATAAACAAGTTGAGTGACACCCACTTCCCAATTCCCATTTAGCTGTTGTGCATGATCAATGGGAGTAGAAAAGAGTGCAGCTCGATTACTAGTAAATCTCTTTGTAGCCGCATTGCTAAGCAAAATATGATAAAACGACATTTTTATATTGCTAATCTGCAACTTTGCATAACATCATGAAGACTTGGATTTTGGACTCTCTACAATATATCAGAGTTGATCGTGATGGAAACGTACATTTCAAAAATTCTCATGGTCATACATCAAGAGGAATTACATTAACATGGCGACAATTTGTCAACCTCAATGATATCATGAGGGATTTGGAATATTTTGAAACATTAAGATTCATCTCCTTGGGTGATCAAGTTTGGCTTCAACATTACAGAAATGAAATTCAAATCTACCATTCTCATTCCGCAAACTGTTTCTCATTTCGCAAATACAATTGGGAGAAGTATAGAAGATATATACATCGCTCCATCATGACATTTATTCGTCGTGAGTTCATCGCCCTACTATGCAAATCTTAATCAGACATGACTACTACACATCATGAGTTGGAAATTAGATTCCCTACAACGTACTGAAACGGATCATGATCGAAACGTCTATTTCAAAGATTCAACTGGAAATGTGAGAAGAGAGTTTGCTTTATCTTATCGTCATTTTCAATCTCTACATCATATCATGAAGGACTTGAAATACTTCTATATGAAAAGACATTCACGTATTGGAAATCGCATCTGGCTGCGCGTCAACAATCGGCGAATTCAACTCTATCATTCCCAACTTCATACTAACTTCACATTTCATCAAGGTAGTTGGGAAAAGTATAAAAGGAAGGTACATCGCTCAATTTACTCATTCTTTCATCATGAAGCGCCATCACTACACCATCGTCAACATTCTCCGTCGCTTCAGACTCTACACCAAAATCGATCTCACAACATTACACCAACAGCTTCCAAACAGCAAGTATTACCCGGGCCGTCCTCAAATGTTAGTGGTGAAGATGAACAATTCACGGAATCTTCAACTCTTCCCAAATGGGACTGTACAGATTCTCGGCGCCCTTTCTCATTCATCGGCGCAGTCAATGCGCTTAGAGCTACAAAGACTACTACGTCGGATATGGAAGAGGGAGAGGTGTGTGATGTCGAATCTGACTGTGGACAATATGGTGATCTCTACTCAATTGAGTGACAGTCTATCATTTTTGAAGATTCGTACCAGCAGTTACAGTGTGTTATGAACCCGAACTTTTTCCTGCAGCTCTCATTAGTTGTTGGTTACCTGTGCATGTGGCAATCTTTCATAATAGTAAAGTGATCATTACTGGACTAAAATCTCATGTACAAGCAAATATGATCCTAGACTATCTCATTGAGTATGTACGTACCCAGCGGATTGTAAAATAAAAAACAATTTTTCCAACATGATGTTTTTATTTCAAATCATGAAAGAACTTACAAATCATTTTTTCATTAGAGGATGGATTACATGAAAAGTTTTGAATAACAGATGCAAATCGAGATACATGTAAACGTCTTAAGATGAAGTACAGTACAAAAGCACCACACGTTGATGAAAGTGGATGTTGTAGTATGCGTTCATTTCGCTGATATTGACGCGTATGTTTTCTCAACCACTGCTGTGTTGGTATATTTGGAGGTTGAGCAAGAGAGTCAAATAGTTCACCACGTCGGTCTTCTCCAATAAAGATCGCTTTCCAATGCTCACCGCCTAAATTCTGTGAATGAGTGTTTAGCACAATAAAGATGGGATAGTGATTTACTGCAGGTGGTAAGGTATCGAGTGAATAGACATTATCGAAAGCTTTCAACGTCGCTTCGTCTGCATTACGCTGCACTTTAGTCTTAATATCGTCAGCAGTCAACCAACTCATTAACGATTATACTGAAGAATCACGTCACGATACTTTGTAATTTCAATATTTGAATCGAAAACTGCATAAATTAATACATTGATCGTCTCAGCTAGTGTTCTTTTGAACGTCAAATCCAAACGAATATTATGAGGCACGTTCGCTTGACGATAGGGTGCACTAATATCGCTGTCAGCAGTCAAATCAAATGCATAAATAGTATATCCACTCTTAAACTCTTTCATAGTCAGTCCGTTGGTGTCATCCGTATTGTAAAAGCCAAAGACATCCATAAAATCAACATAACTGCGCATAAATTGATCCGAAGCAAAATCTGGTTTGTAGGGTGGACCAGGATGACTCACACCATTTACACGTAAAGCAATTTCACTTAACTGATTGTGTTTAAAATTGAAAGGATTCTTCTTTATATTACCATTAAATGCATCATTTTCAACCATTGCCACCATGAGGAGCTTCGGTGCTTCCGATGGAAAGAGGCCATCTTTCATGAAACTCTTTTGATCTTTCGGAATTGTAAAGGTGAGAAGCTTTGTATGCTGAACGGGGTAAATGGCATTTTGGCGGTTAAGGCCTTCAGCATGCCCTCTAATGACACTTGGATTCGGTACTACTCGACGAATGTAAAGTGCAATATCTTCCACATGAATTCTAAAATTGTCAACTTTAGCAAATGCATTCAGCGCAAATTCAGGCTTATTCAATGTCAGCTTGAGTCGCATGCTGGTATTACAGAGTAAAAACTTTGACTGTCTAAAGAAGTCTAAATTCAGCGGACCATATAGCTGACATACTCTACTATCTTTAATCATAGCAGATCGCTTTACAAAGCCACTGTTTGTTTCAACATCAAATTTTCCTGCTTCATCTCTGTACCATCCCATGGCTTCCATATGACTTTTTTGTGCTGCTGGATGAAACTGTGATACATGATTGAAATATGATTTATAGGGATAATCGCTTTGACCACCTTCCACCTGCTGCTCTCCAATCGTTAGAGAAACATCGCGAAGTAATGTAGTCAATGGTAAATTGTTCAGTCCAACTTTATGTGCATCGTCAATAGCAGTTCCATCTGCTTGCTGAATTCTAAACCTCAAATCAAGCATCGCATAACTCAAATCTATGTAGTCATCACTACCACCAGGAATAACAAATTCAATGGGGCCAGCATTCTCAGCTGTTCGAGGATGATAATCTACAATACTTGAACTAAGAATATCTGTCTGTATGGCTTGTTGATCGAACAAACAAAAACCGGAAGTTTTACACTCCATGATTAGAAGTTATAGCAGCGTCGTCGTTTAGCGCCTGATGAATGATTAGAGCCTCTACGACGTTTGCGTGAATGCCTTTTGACTGAAGATCGCACCTTACCAGCTCCGCGATGTTTCCTCCTTCCTTTTTTCATTCGTTTAGGTGATTTCTTTCCTTGAGTAACACCAGCAATGGTCTGCTTCAATGTTTTTAAACCGCGTTCCTTCCCACGATTCAACAAACTGCTCTTGAAACTTCTACCTCTGGAAAGATCACTAGCAACATCACCAGCAAAGCCAACGGCATTACTTAAAACATTTCGTTTTAAAGATCTACCGACATTGGATATGAGAGGTGCTACAACAGATTTCAGTGCACCAAGTATGCTACCTCCACGTTGGCGGCGAGCACCGATGTAAATTTGTCCTCCACCACTTACGTAGGAGGGTCGTGAATAAAATGAGGCAGTTGGATTCATAGCTCAAACCCTAAACATTGTTAGTTACAACTTTGCATGAATCACTGTCGATCACTTAGATGAAAGATGTCGGCACGACGCATCCAAGAGTTCATACTTGAAGGATAACCAGTCCATTTAACAAGACACCATTCTTCACCTTGCCGTTTTTTACATCGAATGATTTTCTCTACCAAATATGTTTCACTTTCAGTGACTACCTCAATCTCATCGCGGTAAAAGCTACCCTCAATTTCTTCATTATCGTAATCTTTCAACTTGTAGGTGGTCGGAGAGTCTTTTTGATTAATCCTTGATACTGTAAATACCTCCTCTGTCCAATTCGGGAGGTACCCTTTAGCAAAAACACTTTTCACTTTTGAGATACGAACTTTATCGCCAATTTTCACATCACTTTTCACATGAGTGCGTTTACGTTGGAATGATTCGCGCACTTTATCTACATTGTCAGCATTTACATCTACTGGTCTGAGTCCAATAGAACGATGGATAGAGTGATTGTAGGCATGGAGTGTATCTTGTAGAACCTTTGTCCAATTTTGTGTCAAGTTGGCAGTAAAATGTCGCCACAAGCGATTTTTTAATGTGCGATTAAAACGTTCAACGAGTGCAGCTTTATAAGCGCTCTTTACACTAAACAACTCAATGTCATGCCTCTCAAATAATCTTGTCACATGCTGATTTTCAAACTCTTTTCCTTGATCACTCTGAATTCTTTTTGGAATGCGACCTTCTCGAAAAATTGTTTGGAATGCTTTTGCTACTCCTTTCCCTTCTTTAGTTTTTAAAGGTTGAGCCCACGCATAACGCGAGAAAATATCAATGACGGTTAAAATAAAATTATTGCCCGAGTTATGTTTTGAAATGGAGGCAACATCACACAAATCTGCTTGCCACTGTTCATCGATGTCATGAACAATATAATGGCGGGTGCGGTACTTCTTTTTCGCTTGTTTGTGGAGTGTATAGGTAGCCTGACCCTTTAACCATCGTTTCACTTGTGATTGTGGAAGACCACTCGCTTTTGATAATTTCTTGATAGATGCTAATCCTGCCGGATGTTTTACATCATAATAGATTGACTTCAAACGTTCAGTCGATGACGGCTGACTCTTTTTCCTCCTTCTCATCTTTTTGTTTTCTTCCCTTTCTACATTTACAACAACTGCAGCATTTAGCTTTAGCGGTTTTGCGATCGTGTTCACATTGCTTAGGGGTTTCATTATGAGAGCTGGCGCAGCAAGTGCAAGTGACAACGACATTCACCTCTGGCGGCTCATTACATGGCAAGCAACACATCTGCTTCATATTAATAGTCTGAGAACATGTATTTCCTAGGAGGAGCTGTTTTACGTTTTCCTTTTACCAGTTTTAGTGGCGATGTAGATCTACGTCGAGTTCTTCCTCTTGTTTGCTTAGTGAGTGTGGGAGGGGATGTAGCAGGTGACGTCTTAAACCAATTTGTTGGCATTTTCATCGCCTGAGGCATTGGAGTAGTAGCCACTGTTGAATCAAGTTCTTTCAATGTCTCATTATTTAAAGCAAATTTTGGCACATTATGCTTTTTCAATAGTTTAAGAAAGTATGACCAACCAGGTGGAACATAGCCCTGACGGCGCTTTCTACGTGTCGCATACTGAATCAAGTCTTCATAACGTGAAGCATCAATCACTTTATTTTCATCTGTAATGATTTCTCCTCTATCATTTACATTGAGATGGGGCTCAATACTATTGAAAAGAGATATGGCATGTGCGCGAGATGCTAAAGGTGTAGCAGTCGATACAGAGTCACGCATCTTATTCTTCAAGTTTTTCAATTGCTCAACAGTTTCCGATTGTAATAATACAGCACGATGTGGATCTTTGATGTGAACATTTTGCTGATAATCTATTTCTTTCCTATACATTTGATTTGCAAGAGGTTGCTTTACTTGCTGCATGGCAGTCAATTGTACATATTCATCCTGAGGAATAACAATCATGCGAGAATAAGAACTCATAGTTTGTAGATAATCATGGGAGTTTTCAAAATATCACTTCGAAATCTAAATTCTTCCGGACACTCTTGCGTAAAGTCAATGAATAAGTAACCGTATGGTTTTTCAGTAGCTGCTTGAAAAATTTCAATTAAGGCTTTTGATCCTCTGGGTGCAACTTGTCGCGCTAAAATTTCAAATTGACTTTTATCTCGCGGATTCTTGAAAATAGCATAATAGTGTGTATTCAGGTTTCGTGTACGAGCTTCTTTTCCATCAGGAAACAAATTTTGTGTAATATAGATGATAAAACACCTTTTATGGTGTGCTGCGCGAGTGAACATATCTGTAACATCTTTTGAATTCTTACTTTCTTTTAATAAATCATCCAATACAACAACATCATTAGACTGAAGTTTATCCACTGGAATAATTCCTTCATGTCGAATAAAGTTGCGACTTTGCAATTCCTGAAACAGCGACGGTTGATAAATACCATAACACCAAATCACTCGATTGATAGGTTCCTTAAACAACTCCCTTCTTTTATCCAATAAATTCAGCGTGAAAACAGTTTTACCTGCATGAGATGGACCTGATACAGTCAGAACTTTATCACATTGAAGTCTGAAATCCATTTTATTACTTTGAGACTCAACATTTGCATAATTAACGCTTAGAGCCAAAGATATTTCCCAATAGGTTGCCCACGGCAGGAGCTATCATTGGAAGTATTGCTGAAAGGAAACCGCCCTTTTGTGTTAGAGTTTTCCTCTTTCTTTGAAGGGCGACTTTAGGATTGGAGATGAAACGCAATTTCGTAGCATATCGCTTAAGTAACTTTCGTTGTTTTGGCGCTAATTTCTTCGTCCTCAACTTCCTCACATGAGAAATAATTTCACAAATGAATTTATCGTTAGCATGTCGTATAGCATTGTATCGCTGATTTGCTTTCATTCGTCGGAGAGCTTGAATGGCTGAAGAAAACTTTTGACTTTTACGTTTCGCCATTTTACGTTTCGCCATTTTCCGTGTTAGTCTTTGCTAAAACCTATCTTTACCACATTTGCATAGGTACTAACTATTGCGACATAAGTGACACTCGAAATGAGCAATATCACAGTGGTTACATTGGCAAAGTTGAATGCAATTACGTATGAAACAGCGTTGACAAAAAGCATGCTTACATCTCTTGAAGATGCGCTTTTCATTTCCATCCTTTCGCTTACATACATCGCAACACATAGTTTCACCGTTACTGATGTCTATAGCAAGTCTTTTTGAAGATATGAATTTGCTAGCCTTTTCTAAATAATAGACGCATGTACAGAAGGAATATACTTCGAGAGTGAGCAGACATAGCTCGAAAACCAGTTGTGCCACAATCAAGTACCACTGCATTTTCAATTTTTCTTTATGGAAAGTTGAATGTGAATATCTGAAATCGCTTCAATCACTAGACTGCTACCATGATGGTTAAATGCGTTAAGACGTTCAGCAATTTTTATCATATGCCTTTTAAAAAATTCTTGGGGGTGATCTACCACTTCCATTGAGTAAGAAGCAAAATGGAAAGATCGACTTTCCACCTCTTGCTTTCCAAAATGACTAAACTTAATTTTCATAACTAATCGCGCCATGATAATGCTATCAGAGAATGTATTCATTAATTCTAGAAAAAGAGTGCTAGCATCATCGACCACTGCTTCGATGTCGGTCTCATCTTTATGAAATTTTATCACATAATCTTGAACAGCTCCTTTTAAACTTTGCCTATGAAAACGTAATGTTCCGCAGTCGTTTGAGAAAGACATGATCGCCCTTTATCTAACCCATCCATTGCATGAAAACAACAACTCTTCTCATAGTAACATTTATTGAATAACGGTAACAAGCATGCATTATAAATCAATGGTTTGAAAGAGATAAAATAGATACAGCTGATAACTATCATACAGCGAGCAATGATAACCATACAGGACTTTGGCAGTGTTGAGGTAAGGAGGAAAGAAGCATTGGTTATGAACGTAGCTACTACAACGAACAGACAAAATAGGAACACACAAATCCTTAAAACGTTTCGTGACTTCATGATAATGTTGATTCACTCTACTATCCCAAGGTGGGAGCAAAATATCATCAATGATTAGATTGGGAAATACTTTCCTCTCCTTACCAGGATTATTACAAAAGATGCGTATAACATTGAAAGCAGCTAACCATCGTTTAAAGTCAATAAGAAGAGCACTTTCACAAGAAAAGCCATAGTCTTGCAAATATTTCAGATTAAGTCCATGAATGTGTTTTCTCGCCCATTGATCAACATTGGGATCGCAGTTGGCATGTTGATGATAGACACTAACAATCTGATATGTCCAATTGTTCATAGCAATAGCACTGAGCTCCTGTACAGGTTCACCCTCACAATCCATAAAAATGATGATAGAAGCCTAAAACGGAAATTTACACATCTAAGGAAACGTTCTATAACATATTACAAAATGAAGAATTACATCGATGCTTTTCACGACAAAATACACAAATGATATGATGGCAACGAAGAAGTAAAATGTATCTAATAAGACCACGTCTACGACACTCAAAGCACATAAGCGAATTGTCATAGGGTAGAGTTATGAAAGGACTAGCAATTCTCCTTCTTTGATTTGCGTTTTGATGTAGCATTCTTCTCCGACTTGCGCTTCGTACCACTGCTGTTAAGGATTTGATCAATTATGTCGTCCACGTTGGGTGGTTTCGGAATATAAAGGATGGATTCCATATGCATGGAGAGAGAGGCTATTTTATTATCCTTGTGTCGACCATAATATAGCCCATTCACTTTGAAAAGGATATCCCAAGTACCTTCTCCGAGCTCATCACATCTGATGGGTATTGAATGATCTCCATCCTTCTTATAGTAAGTACACCAATGTGACACCGGTAGGCAAATGTGATTACCATCCCAAATCTTTCTATAGGGAGTATCCTTGTCATCTCTCGCCTTCCACTCTTGAGCAAGAGGAGTAGGAATGTCCATATTTAATGTCACGTACTCCTCAATAATATCAAGTTGGTGGCGAATGTACGGACTCACGGGGATCAGTATGTAGTCCCCATACTGATTGTGCATTATCTTGACATCCGTGGAAGGGAGCATTCCCGTTTGGAGTACTACGCTATGATCGCCATAACGCAAGACTTGTTTAAATTTACGCTGTAGCGGTGTAGGATTATGTACCTTGGTTGTTTCTTCCACTGGCCTCAGTTGTAGATGATCTGACCGTAGCGAACCTTGTAACGTTTGACCGCCATTTTGTCCTACTAGTGCAGCAGATGGAGTAGATGCCTGAAAATGAAAAAAGATTGTATTAAGTTTACGTTCAAGGGAGGAGAGGGAGGGAAGTAGCGACTTACCATTTTAGTTGGATAATAGAATAGGGAACTAGGGAGAGAGAAAATGTGCGTCCGTCACTCGTGTGATTCAACGATGGAATGATTCTCACTGTGGAAGGCTCGCTATTTATAAAGAAATGCTTGATTCTCATTGGATGATGATCCTCATTGGACAATAACATCAAGCTGATTCCAAATCTGGCCTCCGTTTTCCAATCCGATGCTTCGTTTTGAAGCTACAGCCCAAAACGTCCCAAATTCTAACTCTGTCGTTTTTCGCCAATGTCCCAAAATCTTAAATGGCGTCTCACATCTAAACGAAGACAGATAGGAACAAGCCGATTCTTTCACTGAATTTGTCTCACTCTTAGCTTTCAAACGAGCTATCGCACGACAAAATCCGTCCACTAGAACCAAAGTTAGAAGATTGCTGTCGGGGGGGGGGAGGTCAGTGAAATTTGATGAAAAATGTTTTGGTGACGGTCCCAGGTCGAAATTCCACACTTTGGAAAATTTTCAAAATTTTACCCATACAAAGTCACTCTGACACTTAGGATTTTTTCAGGTAAGCGAGCTCCGACCTAAAATCTTGTAACCGCTCTAACTTTTGAACGAAGACAGATAGGAACAAGCCGATTCTTTCACTGAATTTGTCTCACTCTTAGCTTTCAAACGAGCTATCGCACGACAAAATCCGTCCACTGGAAGCAAGCTGTCCAGAGGGGGGGGGGACGTCAGCCGAAAACTTTTTCTCTCCGACTGACTTGAAACTCACCCTACCGATGCAGAATTTCACGCTGAATCCGAATCTGACCTCCGTTTTCTCATCCGATGCTTCGTTTGGACACTACACACCAAAACGTCCCAAATTCTAACTCTGTCGTTTTTCGAAAAATGTTGAAAATTTTTTCTCACCGATTGACTGGAAACTCACCCTACCAATGCAGAATTTCACGCTGAACACGAATCCGACCTCCGTTTTCTCATCCGACCACTCCTTCCACTCGAAACAACCCATTTTACAACCCAACATTCAGCAGATTGCACCAAAAACATCACACACTATAGCCTCAAGACTAATCCTGGCGGTCGCCCACGTCAACCAGGCGGTCGGACCAACTCACCCGAGTCTCACACTCTGTCGTTGCAGAGGGGGGGGGGACGTCAGCGAACATGTTGTGAACGTGGACCCACCTGGCCGGCACACCACGACAGACCACAACCTCTGTCGTTCCAGAGGGGGGGGACTCAGACACGAAGCACCACGGCGGCCGACCACGACACTCTGCCGTGCCAGAGGGGGGGGGACTCAGCGATGGCGGCCATCTTGCGCGGTCCAGAAGTGGAGTTTTGCTTACTACTTGCTTCGTTTCTTTCGGTGCGTGGTAAAACCATTTGGGAGGTGTACAAGATGGTTACATCCAACAGTAAAGTGGATAAGGACTGGCTTCCTCGATGCAATCCTGATGTCCCCTTGACAGTGCTGCTAAATGAGCTGAACCATATTCTTTCATCCCATTTCATTGACGATCCAATTGATTCTTCGCCGTTTAATTCTGGTAGTTCATGCTATCTTCCCCTCGTGTTTGATGTTGATTCTGTAGAAAGAGCACTTTTGAATGTCAGCCCAAAGACATCTCCCGGCTCCGACGGAATCCCATCAATAATCTGGTCAACTTTCGCGGAAGTAATTTCAAAGCCTGTAACATCCCTGTTCAACATGTGTATTTCAAATACCAATGTGCCAAAATTCTGGAGATGTGCCGATATATTGCCCTGCCCAAAAACCAATCCCCCTAATCTTGCTAGTATTCGTCCAATATCATTGCTTCCTGTGCCGGAGAGATTGTTTGAAAGACAATTACTCAAACACATCGGAACGGAATTTCTTGCTCGATTTGACGAAAAGCAGTTTGCTTACCGAAAGCGGAGTTCAACAGTATGTGCTCTTGTTGAAATTGAAGACTTTATCTCAAAGTGTTAACAAGAGAAAGGAGTAATTAGTAGTAATCCCATCCCAAAATCAAGGCCAGTGCGGTGCAGCGATGAGTCATCGCTGCTGAGTCATCATGCTGACTCAGCCCCCCCTCTGGAGAGAGGAAGGAAGTTGCCAAGGATGTGCTGGGAGGAATGGGTCCGTGGGGAGGAAAGCGTTCCCTACCCCCCCTCTGGAAGGAAGGAGGAACTTTCCTGTGAGGCAAGGGTAGGAATCTAGGAATGATAGAGTTAGAAAAGGTGGGTTTTGGTCGTTTTGGGATGAGAAAGGTCGTTTTTCGGCATGAAGGAGGCCTCGGATGGAAAAACGGAGGGCAGATTCGGAGTCTACGTGAAAGTTTGGATTGGGAAGGATGTTTCCAGAGGAACTTTCCTGTGAGGCAAGGGTAGGAATCTCTGAAAACCGCCAGAGATAGAAAAGGTGGGTTTTGGTCGTTTTGGGATGAGAAAGGCCGTTTTTCGGCATGAAGGAGTGCTCGGATGGGAAAACGGAGGGCAGATTCGGAGTCTACGTGAAATTTTGGGTTAGGAAGGTTGTTTCCAGCGGAATCGGAGAGAAAAAATTTTGAGGACGTCCCCCCCCCTCCTGTCAGACTTCCAACTTTGGTTCTAGAGATCGTAGAAAGTCGTGCAATAGCTCGTTTGAAAGCTAAGAGTGAGACAAATTCAGTGGAAGAAACGGCTTGTTCATATCTGCCTTCATTTAGATGTGCGACGCCATTGAAAATTTTGGAAATTGGCGAAAAAACGACAGAGTTAGAATTTTTATGAAAATGGCTCTAGCGGGTGAACGAAGCCTCAGATGGGAAAACAAAGACCAGATTTGGAATCAGCGTGACATTTTACACCTGAATGTCATTCATGCTATGTCTCCGAAGTGATAGGAAGAAAGATGACAGAAGCAGTAGAGTTTACGAATGAATTTTGTTCACTACGTTTTCATCGACAAAGTCTTCGTGGTGTGCTTAGGGACTACATCATCTCATTTCATCAGGAAAAGGCAGACTTAGAATTTGCTATCGCTAAAGGTTACTTCGTTTTCCAACAGCTCATGGACAGTTTGATGAATAAAGATCTGAAAGGACGATTAGTTGCAGAGATTGAATTTGAGAAAGTGACTGAAGAACATGCAGGTGAACGTGTAGTGTTTCATTTTGCATCCTATTCTGCAGAGACGATACATGAGCCAAAAGATTTCTATCAGCGACACATGGCGAAAATTGCATCTCGACTAGATTCATTTCAAGAGCATGGACCGAACTTGCTCTTATGTCGCATCAAACACATTCATATTCAACTCAATGTGCTAAATTAGATTTGACTACAAGATTTGGGAAAAGCAATCATGAGTCAGTCGTCCGCGTGCCTCCTTTTCCCTGCCGCAACGAAGTCAGGGGAGAAGCGGAGGTCTCTGATTTGCTCTCATAGCCAATCTCAAGCCAATCTCAAGCAGACGTCTCCCCATTTTCTCTTCATTTCATTCTCTTGACTTGGAAAGTGTGTGTCACTTGCTCAAGCCTTTCTCCGTCTCAATTTTGTCTGATTCAATCCTGTTTGCAAATTTACAAGTGAGTGTCATGACTGTGTGGCCTAAACCTGACCAACATTTTAGAAGAGAGACGCAGGAGAGTGTGTGGCCAATGATTGTACAAGCCTATTTTGCTGAACCATGACCTCCGCCGCCTCCACCACCTAGACGCTTTACCTTTAAGTCTTTTAGGGAATTGAAACTCAATTCGGGTCCTAAGCCCAAGACATTTAATTTACTGGACGATGACGAAGACTTAGACTTTGGTGATAAGCTTTACATCATGTGAACGCCCCAAAAGGTCCTCTTAAGGGCCACCTCATATGTCACTGCTAAGCTAAGGATTTTCTTTTCTCTGATGATCATGAATGTATTTAGTGGTATTCTTTCGTTACTGACTGCCATGAATCCTACTCCAACTGCTGCATCACTGAATCCTCAACATCTCGAGCTGTGGAATCCGAAAATTGAAAAGGTAATTCACAGCTATCCTACCTACAAACAACAAGTGCGCTACAACGGTGTTCGACTCTATCTTCAAACGCCGGCGGTATACTTACCAAAAGTGGATACGCAAGTAAATCGTTGCGGTCAAAACCTGAGTATACCTATTGATAATTGGTTGCGTCAGCAGCTTGACATTTTAGAAAACGTTGTGAGGCAAAAGGCTCTTATTCCTACTGAACTATTACAGTTGTGGCCAGAAAAGAAAACTTCCTATTATAAACCTTTGTATCGCGGCACTCGCTCTTATATTTTACACAGCAAGTATTGTTAAGTCACTTCAGGAGTGACAGTTGAACAGTCAGTTGAAACAGAACTGTCATCGCTAGGTGCAGGCTTTTATTCCTTTCATATTGAGGTGCCTGCTGTTTCTGTGGGACCTCATCAATCTGACGGTAATTTGATTTCTCTCAATTTGCGCATTGCTCAAATTCATCATCAACCTGAGTTAACAGGTCTTGATCACATTGAGAAAGTCATTGATTCTTGTGTCAAAGAGTGTCAAGAACCTGTGACCAAACCTAAACGTCGTCGCGCATCACAGAAAGATGGTGTTACCACCAAAGAGAAATCTTAACTATTGTAATCAGTTAGTATGTTGTGAATGTGGAAAACGCGGTCTTGTGCGTTATGTTCAATTAAAACATTGTAATCATGTTGTATGTATCTTTTGTTATGTAAAGGACAGACATCCTTGTAAAGTTCCTGCTCAATGTATTATCTTGTAATTAAGTCTTTTTGATATTGTAGGTTGTCATCTTCATAGACAGTGAGGGGACACCAATGCAGGAGTTGAGTGCTATTGCAATGAGGGAAAGCGATCAAACTGTTGTTAGTGTATATCATAGATTTGCCTACTGTCCTCCACACAAAGACGAATGGTCACGGCGTCATGTGCATGGACTTGATCCTTCTATTTTGATTCATATTGGATTTGTAAATGAAACGTATTTGATAAGTGATTTCAAACGGTGGCTGTCAGGTTTTCATATTGTTAAAATATTAGGAAATGATTCTGAACGAGAAGCAGCAACACTTCAGTTGCACATTGATAATCTATATTTACCATGTTGGTAGATCGTGTAAGACAAGACTATCATATGCATGGTGATCAAAAGAAGTTTAGAGATGAAATGATTTTTGATATGGCTGTATGTTTCGGTGAGAGACATCACCTTTACAGACCACTATCCTATTGTAATACTAGAAATAAAGCCACCTACATTTCAAAACTCTCTTCACGCTGGCATTGTAGTCTCTATGACGTTTATGAACTGTATCTATATTATTGTCAACAGCATGGGTCTATGTAAAACATGTTTTTACTCATTGTGAATGAGTGATGATCTTTTCATGAAGTGTATTCTGTACTTGTGAATTTTGACTGATGTTGAATCAACTTACAGTGGAACATGATTGTTATTTCTGTTTTATTCATAGTGGAAGTCATTGAAGCAATATGGAATCTATAGTCACAACGTTTATGATGGCGCATCGTACCTTAAGTAACCACATGTGTCATTTGACACTTGATCAACAAGGATTCGATGGATTTTTACAAGATTGGAAGCTTACATTTAAAATGAAGATGAATGATAAGAAAGTAGTGCTAACTGAAAGCCTTCCTCTCTTCAAAAGATTGATAGAGAGTTTACAACCTCAAGATGTGAGGGGTAGACTCGTTGCTTATATAGAGTTGAAAGATTTGCAAAAACCACTTCGTTTTGGATCCTATTGCACAGAATGGATTACTCTTACTGATCAATTTTATGTACGTCATATGGAGAAAATTATGGAGAGAATAAAAGAGGCGATGGAAGGAAATACATACGTTGTTAAACATATCATGATTCAACTGTGTGTTTAGATCCACGACTTTGTTTGATGGTCGACATGTTGTGTAGATGCAATAAAGATTTCTTTTCACTGAGTATTTTGTAATGGTGTATAGAGCAACATGAGTCATTGCGCTTTGTTAGATAAATGAATGCGTCTTTGTTCGAGAAAAGGGGCGTATCAGAAAAATGAGTCATTACGCTTTGTGCATTACTATCAGGCTCTTTGTTAGATAAATGAATGCGTATTTGTTCTAAAAAAGGGGCGCATCACTAAATGAGTCATTGCGCTTTGTGCATTACTATCAGGCTCTTTGTTAGATAAATGAATGCGTCTTTGTTCGCTAGAAGGGATGTGTCACTTAAGTCTTTGTGAGGACTAGAACGACTTTGTAAGAGGGCAGTCAGTCATAGGGAAGGTTTCCACCCACGCAGTCAAAAGTTCACGTGTGATAACTCTTTGTCACGTAACAAAGACAGGGAAAACATGAAAAGGGAAACGCATGTGATTGGAGCTAGGTCTGGTTATAAAACGGACGACTGAGCTCATGGCAATCATTTCCGTCGTTGCGCTAACCATGCAGTTGCTCGAAGCCATCAACTCCTCTGCTCTCGCACTGGGTACACTGAACTCCCTTACTTTAACATAGGGTAAAAATGCTTTCAATCAAAAGATAACTCATCATGGAGAAGTCGTGACCATAAAAACTCCAAGTCATCGGATGGATTATCTAAAGGTTATGTCAACAAAGTATGGACTCGCCGTGTGTGTACCGTTAGACTATTGGACACGGTTACAATTTAATACTCTTGAAACATTCCTGAAAGAAAATCTCACCATTCCCAAAGAAATTGTTCGACACAATGGGAAGCGGCCACAAGTTCACATCATGGAAAGACGATACATGTATGTTTATATGGATAGACACTGTCTCATCATCCATGAAAAGGAGGGCAGCGAATTCGACTTACTCAATTGCAAACCTCTCCCCATTTTGGGAAAAGGATTCTACTCCTTTGAAATTAAAATTCAAACCATCTACATGGGTCCGCGCAGGGACGGAAGGTTGTTTACGTTGAATCCTTATCTTGTATCCATAATCTTTAAAAATGATGTCCATGTTGATGATGATCAACTACAGTAACACTCTCCACACACTGAGAACGCACCATTGGTCTTTATGAGACCACGGCCTTAACGGCCACCTTATCAAAAAAGAAAATGTACACTTACCATGCTACACATGAACATGACTCTCTCCTTCTTTCTTAGGCATTACATTCTTCACTCAGGTTTGAATCATGATCATGTGGAAATTATCAGCATGCCTCTATGTATCATGGGAAAGTCAGTGTGCTACATTTCATGATATGAAACGCCAACTTCAGATAACTCTAGAACGCTTTCAACTACGAAGGTTACATCGCGCTATCCTATCCAACTCTTGTCGTGTGAGTTTAGGAGAAGGCATTGTATTTATTCGCATTCATGAGATGATCCTACATAATGATCACTACTACATCGTGATTTCAAAACCCTCATCGGAAAAGCATCAAAGGGAACTTCACTCAACTCTCATGTCATCTGTGAATCATGCTCCCCATCCACATCATCAACGCCATGCGCGAAATGAATCTCAGAAGAGACATCGATTTAGAACAGTTGCATATCATCGCGGTCGTCAACAAATGTTGGTCATTCGCATGAGCAACGGTCGAAATCTTCAAATCTTTCGCTGCGGCAAAATCCAAGTCCTATGAAACCTTTCTCATTTCGTGATGCAGTCCATGTGCTACGAAGTCGTCAAGAAAATGCGAACACTCATGCCTCATCTACGCCTCAGTCCCCTGACATTGAAGAATATAGTAGTGTCTGTTCAATTGAAGATGTCAGGGAATCTAGCAAACATAAAACCAGTAATCATTGTATATTCTATGAAACTGAACTCCTTCCTGCTACTCTGATTCGGAAGTGGCATCCTGTACATATTGCACTGTTTCACAACGGACATTGTATCATGACTGGTTTACGTGATATCAGTAATGTAGCTGACATGACTTTAATGCGTTATCTGTATGAGTCACAGTTAATAGAATCGTGTTAATCACATGATGCGCTTTGAATGAGTTATCGCAATGAACTATCGCCCACACACGTGTTGGTGAAAAGGTCACGCTGCCTGACGTGAGGCGCCATCGCTTTGTCTGATAAATAACGCCCACACACGTGTCGGTGAAAAGGTCACGCTGTCTGACGTGACGCGCCATCGATGTTGAATGACACGCCCACACACGTGTCGGTGAAAAGGTCACGCTGTCTGACGTGAGGTGCCATCGATGTTGAATGACACGCCCACACACGTGTCGGTGAAAAGGTCACGCTGTCTGACGTGAGGCGCCATCGATGTTGAATGACACGCCCACACACGTGTCGGTGAAAACGTTGAACAAGACAGATTAGACTCTCATCTAACTGACTGGTGCTTTACCACTTCATGAGTCAGAGCTATTTATAGACATGAGTCAGCAAAGTGGTTAATGTTTCCTAAGCCGAAGAAATTTTCATGATGCTACATTCGTTGGAAACTTGAGGATGTTAACTTACAAACTCTGACATGGTTATGACTTTATTTTATACTTCACCTATAAATTGCTTAAGTCCATGATCTATGCGGATAGGGTTAGCTACGGTTGGATTTAGGGTTTTATATATCACAAGTGAATGTTAGCCTTAGTGTATAGTACATTTATTAAGTTAACGATTTGTGAATGATATATCTAAATTGCTTGAGTCCATCATCTATAGGGATGGGGTTAGCTACGGTTGGATTTAGGGATTTAGGGTTTTATATATCAGAAGTGAATGTTAACCGCTAGTGTATAGTAAATTTATTAACTTAACCATTTGTGAATGACATTATTCCTAACATTACAAACAACTACTTTATTTTTAACTTTACAAACAGTGAGATGATTCTAGATTTATTTTATTCTTCACCTATCTTACAAACATTGAAGTGCTTGTCACTTTATTTTATATTTTACCTATAAATTGCCAAAGTCCATCATCTATGGGGATTGGGTTACCTACGGTTGGATTTAGGGATTTAGGGTTTTATATAGCACAAGTGAATGTCAACCTTTAGTGTATGGAAATGGAAATGGAAAATCTTTATTGGTCAATACGAAAGCGGTATATGACAGGGAGGAAACGGAAACATGTACATCAGGCATCAAGAAAAATGAGAAAATTTAACAAAAGAATTCCGGTAGAAAGCTCGATTCCTCCTCTGAGGCAGAAGAGCACGTTGGTGTCGCATGTCACACGAAACATTGTTGCGTACAATAAAAAATTGGGAGAGAGGATGATTATATTTACATTTGGAAATTTTTACAATGAGGCGTCTACAAATATTCTCAAGCATACAGCCGAGAGGTTGCTTGTCCGAGACACCAGCCCATCGACGGGCAACACGATCTAGCCTCTCTAACCTACGTAAATTAGCAACTTTCATATCGCACAACAATGGCCAGCAGTAAGCAACGTGACTGAAAACAAAGGCCATATAGGCCTGCCAGATGGTTTGCGGGTCGCTACAGTTACTCCTTATCCTTTTTACAAGAGAAAGTCCACGGCAGCATTTTCTAAATATAAAGGGAAATTGATAATTCCATGAAAGATCATTTTCGAAAAACACTCCCAAAATCTTCAAAACATTCACACGTTCAACAGCACAACCATGGATGAAAACGGGGACAGGTGTGGGACTGTGAGAAAGACGGCAAGCAGTTAAGCATTTAGTTTTCTTTACATTAATAGACAGCTTCTTGGCTTCTGACCAGGAAACGAAGGAGTCAACCACAGACTGAAAGCTATTAACAGAGTCAGGATCGCATAGATGAAGTAAAGTAATATCGTCAGCGTATGCAACTAAACGAGTGTCGGGGAGTTGGGGAAGGTCATCAATCATGAGGATGAAAAGCAAGGGGCCTAGGATGGATCCCTGAGGAACGCCGCTGGTCACGTCTTTCCAGGGAGTCAGAATGTCGTTAGTAGAAACTCTCTGCATGCGGTTTGAAAGAAAGTTACGAACAAAGCGAATGACAAAAGGACTACAGTCAAATTTATGAAGAAGAGTCTCTAGCAGAGCCTGATGGCTAATCGTGTCGAAGGCTTTCCGGAAGTCAACAGCAAGCAGGTTGACCATGTTCGACGACTTGAGGCTCATATGTTCAAGCATAGTTAGACGGATTGATAGAAGCGCGTTTGTACAGCCACCGAAGCCGTTGGAAATGAACCCGAATTGACGGGAGTCAAGCTCGTGATTAAGGGATGGAAGGAGGACAAGTTTCTTAATCAGTTTCTCCAGGATTTTACTGGGAAATGGTAATATAGAAATAGGGCGATGATCCTGGCTGTCCTTCTTGGGTATAGGAACGATGTGGGCTAATTTCCAGGGTTTAGGGAAAATTGCATTCTTCAAACACAAATTGAAGATAAGGGTGAGGGGGATGGAGGGAATGTCGGCAAACATCCGAAAGAAATACCCAGGAATGCCATCGGGTCCACAGGAGTTTGACTTGGAGTTCTTTATTAATCTGAAAACAACTTCATCACAGACAGAGGGGAACTTGGTAGGCGGAGATTGTTGACGATTATCCACAAAGTGATCCATGTCGGGCTGCTGAAAAACTTCAGAAAACTGGTTGTTGAGCCGAAGAGCATAGGGTTCATCTAAGCAGATGCGAGGAGGAGTCCGATTAAGCTGGGAATTAATGGACTTCCACTTGTCAGTGAGGCCTACAGAAGTGGAAGACAAGTTCGAATGATATCTCAATCTAGCTTTATTGGACTCACTAATGAACTTTTCCCGGAGCTGAATGAATTTGGGGGTATTCCCACGGGATAGGGCTTTATCTCGACTATCAGAGAGAGCCTTGAGGGAGGGGGTCAGCCATGGCGGATCAGTTGACCGCATGCGAACAGTTTTTTTCGGGAAAAATGTTTCGTAGCAGGTGAGGAGAAACAATTGAAAATTTTCAATAAGAAGGTCAATGTAATCAGTATCAGAGATGGAGCGATCCCAATCAATAGATCTAAAGATGGACCGACATTGAGAAAAGGTGGAAGGAGTACAACTGCGAACCTTAATTTTAGTCGTGAGAACCGTTTTCGGGACAATGCTCTGAATAAAAACACCCTTGTGATCAGACCTCCCAAGAGGGGCAATACAAATAGGGGGAGCAAAGAGATGTTTCTGATTAGTAATAACGATGTCAAGAACATTGTTTTTACGGGTAGGTTCAGTAACTAGTTGACAGAGATCATTAAGCACACAAAAATCATTATAATGCAACCTCAAATCATTTACATCACCAACAATAAGAAAATGATTAGATTTAGAGCTATCTATAAAATTCTGCAGATGTTCAAGCATAACATCATGGGCAGGTACCTTACCCCAGTAGGGGTGATAAATAACTACAACAGTTGCGTCGAGTTCGTCAAACCTACAACAAATAACATTTGATTTGATGTCAGAAAGTCTCACACTGCTGATAACAGGCGCGAGGAAAGCTGCTTTATAGAACAGAATCACTCCACCACCGTTGGAATCACGATCCTGCCTGATCACACGGTACCCAGGCAGAGAAATGGAAAGATCGTCTGTGGAGGCGTCAAGCCAAGACTCAGTGACGCAGACCAAGTCAGGGTCAAATTTTGCTACTCTCACCTTGAGATCGGTAATCTTTGGGAAAATTGATCGGGCATTGAATAGAAGAATTGAGGGAGCACGAGGTCTGAGACGTTTGGCTTCACGCAATTTGATTCTCGCAGCGGCGGGGGCATTGAAGTTTGCATCACAGGGCTTTGGAAGAGATGTTTGGATAAGGGATAGGATGGAAGGGACGTAGGAGGCAGCAGAGGATGAATCGCGATTGTGCAACAAGTTGTGGAACCACAAGCGACGCCTTTGTGTGCGAGGTAGAGTGTAGGGCTGTCGAAGATTGAGGATGTCGGCTCGCGTGTATTGCAGTCTTACAGGCGATGACATAATACCAGATCGACAAGTAGGGAAAATAGCGGTCGAGAAAGCAACATGGAGGCGAAGTTGCAAAGCACACAGCAATTGAATAAAAAACAGCAAAAAGTCGAATGACGATCTTAAAGCGATCATCAAAGTTACACCAGAAGACAGAGAATTTCTTGATGATTCGAATGATGTTAATTTCAGTTAGTGAAAAAGACGTAAAACGAAGGAAAGGACGAGATGCCGTGATGTACAGTTGACTAAACGAGGAGGACGAGAATACGACCAGCACGCTACGCCGCTAGGGAAGTTATGTAAGTATAGTACATTTATTAACTTAACCATTTGTAAATGACATTATTCCTAACATTACAAACAACAACTTCATCTCTAACTTTACAAACGGTGACATGGCTATAACTTTATTTCTAACTTAACAAGTAGTGAAATACTTATGACTTTATTTTATACTTCACCTATCTTACAAACTTTACAAACAACAACTTTATTTCTAACTTTACAAACTCTGAAATGATTCTAACTTTATTTCAAACTTTACAAACATCAACTTTATTTCTAACTTTACAAGCGTCAACCTTATTTCTAACTTTACAAACAGTAAAATGATTCTGACTTCATTTTATATTTAACCTATCCTACAAACAGTGACATGCTTATGACATTATTACCAAGTCAGTCCCACCTATTTGAACCGCAACTTTATGTGAAAGGAAAACGACACAGTATCTACATGATATGTTATTCATCATCACAACCGATTTTGATAGCACCGCACATAGGTAATACTGATGGTAGCAGAAAACAAAGTTTTTATGGCTTGCATCACCGGAGAAAACAAAGTCATTGAAGGAAACTGTACAGGGACAAAACAAAGTCAGGAAAACCAGTTGATATGCAAGTCATGATATGAAGTGATCAGAAAATGGACGCATGTTACAAGAGACTCACTCACAACACCCCATAGAAAACGCCATGGAGTGAAAAAGAAAAGCATCAACCACAACTGAGAGGAAGCATTCATCATCATACATCGCCGGACGGAGGAGGAGAAATTTTTTTGTCTCTTGGGTGGAGGTAGATGAGTGTCTGGATGGCCGTACGGTAATGAGTGGTTAGGACTCATCCAGCATCGCTTGTCTTCCCAAGCTGAGAGACCTCGTTTCCTAAACGTCGTTCTTCTGACTTGATGCGACTGTGATTTTAAAATGGTCATTTCTACTTTTTCAATTTTAAGTGAATCTAAGGCATCTTGATAGTCCCTATGTGTCATTTTTCTAACGATTGACTTCGAGATGCCTTTCACTCGCTTAATAGAAAGCTCTGAGGATTTTAGCTTCATGGAGTACATCTTGGGACGAAGCAAGATCATCTCCTCTATCTGTTTGCCGGCACACTCATCCTTGAAGCAGCCAAGATTCGTTTTATTTGTGGTAGAGTAAAGCGGATGGTCAGTGGGATAGTTGGAACTATCAAACTTGGGTGCTAAATATTTTAAAATGTCTTCCTGCATGACTTGGCTAGTGGCTGTCAAAGCTAGGAAGAAGCTGTCTGTATCGCCTCCTACTAATTCCACATGTTGGATCAATAGGCAAGTTTTAAAGGTGTGGTAAAACAACTTGTACATTTCTAACTTGGAGTGATCCAAGACAGCTTGACCGACATAAATGGGCTTGCAAAGTTCTACTTTGGATTTTAACATTTTAAAACCAGTAATGTCTTCGGAAATAACATCATGGTAACAAAACAACGGTGAGCGGCATAACTTGATACTCGCTTCCGGATCAGTCACGACACGATAGTCCATGCGCTTTCTTACATCCTCCATGGTTTTACCAAAGGGGGCATTATTCTTAAATTTAAAGAAGTCCTTTTCGGAAGGATTCTTGGATTCAGCACGTTCCTTACTATTAAATTCTATATACGGTTTTAGAAAGGGCTTCTGCCTAAACTGGACAGCGCGATGGACTTTGTCAAGTTGCATCCCCATACCTAGATAGAATTTGAGGATGGAATAGTGCACGATATAATGCTGCTTGTTCAATTGGGTGAGGAACAACTTCCTAGTGGGTTTATATTTTAAGTAATTTTCCGCCTCATGTTGCTTATTGTGTTCTTCCATAAAGGGAGAGAACATATCTGGACTGACTATGCCAGATTCGGGTGCGAGAGGAAAATCAACTGTCTTATTCTTAATACATTCTGGATAGATGAGGTCGACTTCAAATAAATAACCTATGTCGGCCTCATCTCCAAGTGCCATGATGTGTGCTGGATTGGAGAAATGTTCAATGTCATGGGGCTCCTACCCATTGGAAGTCAGACTGTGGCAAGGACTTGGATAATGCACTCCCATATAAATTATTTTGGTCTATGTACATTAAATGCGTGGTCGATCCTATGTCTTGGGTGCTGTTGACAACATGTTTGTTAACAAATGTGAAGCCTCCCCTAATACCACGTTCAAATAACGTGTACATTTCTGCATCTTGCAGTAAGTGTATTCTCTCTTTCGTCATCTTGAAGGCTGACTGATAGGACAGACCCGGTAGACTAACAAAATGGACGGGGTCTAAGGCGTCCTGTTCTAATGTCACTTTCCTAAAAGTCTCAAACACGTGAGCCAACAGATAGACGTCTGATTTTAAGTAGGCAAGCATGTAGTCACCAAAAGTGCGACACCTAAATTCTAACCATGCTTGCTCTGCATGCCTATAGTCATCCAGCGAACAGTCCTCACCCGTCAAATCATTTTTAAATTTATCGATGGACGGAAGGGATGTCTCCTTCAATGTGTCCATTGAACTAAAATAACTATAAGGAAACACCCCTTTCCGTCGCTTGAGACTTTCACTTATGTTGGGATAGTCTTTCTTTAAATGTTGAGTGAGGGAAAGTGTTTCTAAATTATTAGCCAACGTGGCTAAGGAAGAAGACATAAATTGAAAGCTATCTAGAAACTTTATGTCATAGAAGACAGGCTTCCCCTCCTTCGTCTTGTCGACTTGTACTTTGGCAGTGATGCACATAAATTTTTCCTTACTTTGTGAAATCACTTTGGATGACCAGGATTTCATTTTACCGAATCCATGGCGAATGATGATGTGAGCATCATAACATTTAAAGCTATGGAAGATGACGGGGAGCGTTCGCCGTTTGAGCCTAAGTTTCATGTTACATTTACTGCATAAGGCAGACCTAAATTTACCACTGAGATGGCAATGGTCCCTCACTTTCTTATGTTGCTGATCATCAAAGGATGAACAGCAGCGGGGACATTCGGTGGACCTATCAAATTTGAGTCTATCGGCTTCTGTGAAGCACATGGGTTTCCTAGTCAGCTGCGTTTCATACCGTTGATGAAAACGGGCTTTCCTATCTAAAAAGTTGAGGAAGTTTTCAACGCACTCCTCACCTTGCCACACTTGCATTTTATTTTGGTTCCTATAGTAAGAATGCCAAACTTCATAACAGGCAATGGCTACTTACCCATGACTTAGGTCTTCTTGTTCAATATAACATTCAATGTCCGCATAGATGGTACATATGGGACTGAGCTCATTGCCGTTTTCCTCATACCTATAAAATTTATCTTTGGGCATGACTTCCATTTGAAGTTTACCCCAAGAGCACCACTCGTAATGCTGTTCAAAAAATGGTTTAGATGTGAAACGCCGTGTGCAGCGATCACAGTAATAATGTTTGTCATCATAACTTTGCTGGTGGCGATACAACTTTGAAAATTTAGGAATGCCACAATAATGCCATTCTGGGTGGTTGTCGCTATAGACTAGAAGATTGACAACCCGGTCGTAGGTACTTTGGCGATTGTTATACCTAACACCCTTCAGACCTTTTTCCCAGAGATGGACAACTATCTTAATTTCATTCAATTTTTCAAATTGGGCGATGCCTTTAAAATCTAATGTGTTGACATCTAACCCGTCAAACTTAAGCTCATCCTCCCATTCACAATACTTGGTGACTCTTTGACGATGCATACCTATATCATTATAGTGAAGAATGGAGAGGACGGCATACTTGAAACACTGGGACTGACACTCTACATTGATGACAGCCTTTTTGTCAGCCAGTGCTTTGTGGAGAGTGAAACAACCACTCCCTTGTAAATTTTCTAAAAGATTAATTTTAATGTCTATCTTCTCTATCGCATCAAATATCAGACCGCTATCTCTTTCATTAAATTTATTTAAGTTGCTGACGAGATCGGTCGCATGTCTCTCTATCCACTCGTTTACATCACCTATCAGATCAGCAGCACAGGAGGCTAAATGGTCACAGTGGACTCTACTTCTCCCGTGCTACTGTTTACCTTATTGAAACGAGCAGTGAGATAGAACATGCCTTTAAGCAAAAATCTATCTAAGCTCGTCAACATCTGATGAATTGAACCTATATTATTCATCAAGAAAGGGTGAATATCTTTTACAGGTTCAGAGCTTTCTAACTCACAGTCGCGAACGAGCCTCTCAAGGGAAAACCTGCTCAGCCTTAGAGTGACGTTGTTGTCAGTGTAAAGCTCAGTGGGATGAGTGTGACAGTGTGTGCGAAAAGAGAACAAACTCTGTAGGAAAGGTCTTCTGACACGAAGAACAGGAAAAGCCGACGTGCGATGAAAGATGCTTCCTACCTGTTGTTGTCGGTGGTTGCCTCACACTGCCACAGGAACCGCCTTCGATGTGGACTCGCAAGTTGGTGCTGTTGTAGAACGTACGTCCACAACCTCCACACTTGGGTCGTTGAGGGATCGGTCGGCGCGCCTTCTCCAGATCTCCTTTCGCTTTTGGGCAGCGAGAATGTCGGTGTCGTCGAAGGCAGAATGGCCTCGCGAAGACCTGCCCAGTCTGTACAGCTGAGCTGTCGAGCCATAGGTCCTTCTCTCTCCCTGACACCTTCCTCCTCGATTGCGATCTCCTCTCCCACTATCTCTTACTCCATTTCCGGCTCCTCCAGCAATCTCTCCACCGACTGAACGCAGAGGAGAGGGAGTTCGGCCGCTGCTGCAGGTGGTGGTGGCGATGCTGGGATGATGATGGGGCGGGAGGGAACGTCGCCGTCCAGGAGAACCGTCGCCAGATCTGTTGAGAAAAAGATAAAAGAGATTAGTAACATGATCATAATTTCAAGTTTGAAGTCTTAGCCCCCTATTTCCCAATCACGGTTACTTACCATCTAAGGACTTGATCTCCGGCAACACCGATGGACGCGGAGGAGGCAGGAGTGGGACACGAGCCGAAGGTGGAAGGGTCCTTGGCTTCGGTGTCGGAGGGATGTGGGGACGGAAAGCAGGGACTGGTGCAGGGTGCGGAGCAGGCGGTGGAGGTGGGGCGATGACGATGCCCGAGAGAGGAGTCGGACTTTGAGCGGAGGTAGATGGGCGGGAAGGTAGGGCCGGAAATTCAGCATTGAACCTCCGCCTCGCGGCTTCTTCCCACTTCTTCATCTTTGCCATATCTGTGGAGAGGAAAAAGAGATGAGATTAGAGGTTGCGCAGACAATAATGATAGAGAGTAAGCTATACGGATACAGAAGTGCTAAAACATGACATTCCAACTCTCAGTTCTGATAGGTGAGGGTACTTACACTTGCCAAGCCGTTCATCGGCTTCCCGGATTGCTCCTTGGGGGACGAGTTCCCCATTACGAATACATTCATGCACTGAAAAAGAATGACAGCAAAGATAAGCAGAGCTAAAATTTGGATTCGGTTTAAAAATGAATAAAAGAGGGGCTCTTGATTTTAATTAGGATGTGCACCCTAATGATGTTAGTAATAGAGTGAGTCAACCTTGATACAAATACTTACATTGCTCGATGGTGGCCTTCTCCATCTCAGCAGATATGCGATAATTCTCAATTTTTGCAAATTCCATTTTTGCTCGGTTACAGACAGCAGATTACACGGTAGCACGCTAGTAGATTTCAATCACTGAAAAGGAAAGATGAGAATCGTTTCATTTGCCTAGTCAACGTTTATCATGGGAACAATCATTGAAGTGACATCTAATGAATTACATTTCACTCTACTCCATATCATGAAGACTAACCTTTGTCGAATGGCTGAAGTACTCTGACCTGGCGAGAGAAAGGGTCACGTTGAGTATGAAGTCGAACGCCTTACATGAGCAACGGCTCAGAGGTTTCGGTCTAACAAACGACGAACAACCTGTGCAACGCAATCTCTCTACGGCAGTATCCGCCGTCCCGAAGGAACGCTCGAGCAAAGGAGGTATTACAGCGATGATATATTTTATGAGCAGAAGTGAATCTCTTGATAGCAAGAGACTATTCAACTTGATAGCAAGTCAAAACCTGATAGCAGGAGCTTACCGACACTCACCTTGTGAAAGATAAATGTGAAGAACAGAGCTGGTATACTGCCTTTTATGAGATTTTACTAAGCGGTGAATGGATGAGACCTCTCGTCCAATCACAGACGAGCTAGAGTTCCCGATGTGCACACGCACAATTGTAACGCGTTATTGAAATCGTCTTAGGCAAAAATGATGTTTAGCAATAGACTCAACCATGGCACCCGAAGTCAATACATTGAAACATGATGATTGCACGATTCGTTTTCATCGAGAGCTTCGGAGGCTTAATACAAGATTACATCCTTGAGTTTCAAAGGGAAGAGACAGAATTGGAAGCATGTTTAGACTACACACGAGAAATATTTACGGAGTTGATATCTTATTTCAAAGACAGTCTCATCAAGGCTCACTTAATTGCAAATGTCAATTACATTCATTTTCCACAAGGTGAAGAAGCGAAAGTGTTGACTTTCAATTTCGTTCCTACGGACAAGAATATGTTACTGATGCTTCTGAGTTTTATACACGACATCTGCGGAAGATTATTTCTCGGATGGACAACTTTCATGGTTACGGCGATCATTTGCTTCTGAATAAAATAAACCATTTTGTCATTGCCATTAGTAAAACGGGTTTCAATGATGTTAAATCAAAGACCAAATAAAGTATTTTTTCATGACACTTGTGTTTCGTAAACTTTCTGACTACACTCAGGAATAAAACTTCGATGATCAAACTTTACTTTCACAAACGTGTGTCACGGTAAACTATTTCACTACACTAACGCTTGCATTTCATGACACTTGTGTTTCGTAAATTTTCTGACTACACTCATGAATAAAACTTCGATGATCAAACTTTACTTTCACAAACGTGTGTCACGGTAAAACTATCTGACTACACTAAACTTTGCTTTTGCAAACCAAGATACACTTTCTGACTACACCTACGAATAAAACTTCGATGATCAAACTTTACTTTCACAAACGCATGTCACGGTAAAACTATCTGACTACACTAAACTGGTTTTGCAAACCATGATACACTTTCTGACTACGTTCACAAGAGCTTGTTCACTAGCGAAGAGAGAAATGAGCTTGTGGTTGCGTGTGGCGCATGAATGTCCCTTCCAATTCATTCCATTCATCATTTCGTCTCCGTGATAGAGACTATTCTTGACAGAACTCATGGCTCATTCTCATCAACCTAGGTTGTCAACGTTTTTAACACTCAGTGCAATGGAGATGTTTTAAAGTAACCTTCGACAGATGGCTAAATGTCACCCTGGCGGTCAGAGCACTACGTCGAGACGATAAGGCAAACACTTGCAAACATGACGCAGAGAGGTTTAACAAGGATTACAATTGCCGAATATCCCATGCGGTACTCTTCGCTGCGGATTCCATCGCCGCCCAAAAGGGACGCCCGTCGATAGGAAGTATTACACCGAAAATCTCCGTGACTTGCATCGTCAATGACTTGATAGCCAGACATGAAAACCGGTGGAGCTATTTACAAGAGGTTGGTAAGTCGTTGCCTTGACCAGCTTGATAGCAAGCCGTGGAGAGAGATAGCAAGTCGTGATTCACAAGCGTTTTGCAATGGGGATGTTTAGGTGCCACCCATGACAAAATAGCTAAGACTCAACCGATTGGCGCTCAAAGTGCTACGTTGAGAACTGTGTCAAATGCCCAACATGAGTTGCCCCAGAGGTTTCGTTCTAAAATATGACACACTCCCTTGCCACACTTATCACTACGGCATCATCCGCCGTCCCCAAGGAACACCCTGTCATTGGAATATTACAGCAAAACTCTCCGTGTCATGCTCGTTTCAGTGAAAAGCCGCTTGTATCATGGGAATACTGGCTTGTACACACTTATACATGCCTTCATTGACTTCAGCAGGGTCGAAAACCCCAGAAAACCTCCAAAAGCAATGAATTTAAATTTTTCAGCATTTAGTACTACTTATGAAATTTTATAAGTAGTCTGTAAATTTAGGTCTGATCAATAGCGATCGAATCTTTTTTGAATCAAGTCAAAAGGACTTGTAGAAGCAAAGTTACATGCCTTTAAAGTTTTGGAGTCTTTTATGGCCTGCAGACGAAGGCCATCTCCTGGCTAACCTTTAAGTCTGATGCCTTAGCTGATATCAGCAATGAAATTTTCTAAGTCGGTTACCTACGAAAACCCAAAATTTGAAATGTCCGATGCAATCATTGGACCTTCAGAGAGACGACCTACCTTTGACAATCTCTCTCGTCTTAATGAAAAGTCTCAGTCGGTTCCCAGCTTATATAGTTTGTGGCGATCAGCTGATGACGTAATCTCCATCATCCAAAACTTTAAACACGTCTATCTCCGGTTCTAGTGCTCCGATTGACTTCAAATTTTGACAGTCACGTTTTCTCGCTCTCACCTTTCATTTAAGCCATCCCTCGACTCTCTAGGATGACCAGAAGCCGAGTTGAAAAAACTCTGTCGTTTTTTCAAAGGTTCCAAAATCTTGGAAAATGCGCAAAAATTCGATTTTAAACATGCTCTCATTTGGAAACGAAATCTTCCACAGATCTGAAAAGATAGGATCCTAGAGAACAAAGTGCGGTCTTGCCCCTAAAAGAAACCCAAGCTCTTCTTTCACTTCCATTCCTGAGATAGTCGTCACCAAAGGTGGCCACAATTTAATATTTTCACGAAAAATCCCGTGTGGAGACCGTGAAGAAAATTTTCGACTTTTTCTCTTCGATTTACTTGAAACTCACCCTCTAGATGCAGAATTGCACGCTGATTCCAAATCTGGTCTCAGTTTTCTCATACGAGGCTTCGTTCACCCGCTAGAGCCATTTTCATAAAAATTCTAACTCTGTCATTTTTTTCGGTGATGGGCAAAAATCTTAAAGTCACTCTCACACCTCAACGCACGAACGTAGAAACACGCCGTTTCTTCCGCTGAATTTGTCTCACTCTTAGCTTTCAAACGAGCTATTGCACGACTTTCTACGATCTCTAGAACCAAAGTTGGAAATCTGACAGGAGGGGGGGACGTTCTCAAAATTATTTCTCTCCGATTCTGCTGGAAACAACCTTCCTAACCCAAAATTTCACGTAGACTCCGAATCTGCCCTCCGTTTTCCCATCCGAGGCCTCCTTCATGCCGAAAAACGGCCTTTCTCATCCCAAAACGACCAAAACCCACCTTTTCTAACTCTGTCATTCCTAGATTCCTACCCTTGCCTCACAGGAAAGTTCCTCCTTCCTTCCAGAGGGGGGGTAGGGAACGCTTTCCTCCTCACGGACCCATTCCTCCCAGCACATCCTTGGCAACTTCCTTCCTCTCTCCAGAGGGGGGGCTGAGTCAGCATGATGACTCATCGCTGCACCGCACTGGCCTTGATTTTGGGATGGGATTACTACTGTAACTGGATGCCATATGGTTACATTAGACTTGCAAAAAGGATTCGACAAGTTATCGCACAAGTGTCTCATCGAAAAAATGCTGAGAGATAGGTTTTCCGACTTCACTGTTCAATCTATGGCTAACTACTTGTCGTCAAGGTTCCAGCGGGTCGAGTGGCATAACCAACACGGAGACTATCTACCTGTCAAGAGCGGGATACCACAAGGATCATGTATTGGTCCATTGGTCTTTGGATATTTCTGCGCAGACATGCCTACTTCGAAAACCACCGATGTATGTGTAGTCAAATATGCTGATGACATCATTATTCTTGGCAAAATAAATAAAGGCATTTCATCTAACCCCATTATCCGCACTTACAGTGATATTTTGAATTGGGCTACAAGAAATAAAATGACAATTAAAACGGAAAAAAGCCAGCAGATGTTCATGAGCCTAAGCAATAAAATCGTTGCTAGTGGACATTCAATTGCTCATATTCCAGTGATGGATTATACTAAAGTGCTTGGTGTTACTTTTGACCCTCTTATGAACTTTCAACGGCATACACATTTAATCACAAAAAGGGCATCATCACGCATACACATCCTACGTCAGCTCAAGCCATTTCTGCCATCATCCGATCTGGTTAGGATTTACAACAACATCGTGAGAAGCATTCTGGAGTACTGTGCTCCGCTATTTTTGAGTACGTGTTCGACTAATGCCAACTTGATAAATAAAGTACAAGAAAGAGCACATAAAGTGATTTGTGGTACTTCCCGCTGTCCCTGCAATGGCTTCCTTCCCCTAGAGTACAGACGCATCATGATTGGTCTCAAGCTGTTCAAATCCATGAATCGGGATTCTGATCACCCCCTACATCATTTGGTGCCTCACAAGCTTATCCATTCGAACAAATACTGCGTGCCCGAGATTAAATCCTCAAAGAGATCAAGATCTTTCATAGTGTCAGCTCTCAAATTTGTCAACGGTGGTTTTTGAAGGTTTCCAGTGTCGTGCTTCATTTAACTTTTTTCTTGTGTTTCTTCTAATCAGTCTATTTACTTCGTGTATTCTTGTGTTTCAAATGCAACTGATGTAGACATGCCTCACGATTTTCAATATTGAGGCACAGATGGAAAAAATAAACGCTATCTATTCTATTCTATTCTATACTGCGTAGATGCTTGGGAAATGGGGGCTTCGTGTAGCAGCGACTGGAAAAGCTCTACTTCCTAGAGTAGGGCGATGGTAAGCTGGAACCACAAGCGAATAAGAATCTGCAAATCGTAATCGGTATCGTCCAGGCATGGATGCAATATCATCTAGGTGTTCAACAAGATAATCAGGGGCATCTTTTTTTCGGCAGCGAAGTATCAGTACCGACAGCCTACATGCACTTCTCCGCCGAATAGGAAACCATTGAAGATCTTTTAGCGGATGTGTGATCGAGGAAAAGCGACGAGATCCATGTATGAGACGAGCTGCTGCATTCAAGACCGACCGTAGACGCTTTAGTTGTAGATCCGGAGCACCATATAAGATTGAGATGCAATAGTCTTACTTTGGAATGACCATGGAAGAAAATAATGTTTTCAGGAGATCATGTGGAATGCAGGGGATGATACTGTGTATTTGACGCATCATTCCAAAACAAGATGACACAGTTTTTGAGATATGTTGAGGACTATGAGGACAATAAGGATATGTTTATTGTCTAAAGGATAATTCTGAATCCAAGACAACGCACAGAAGTTGATGGCACAGTATGAGGTCATGTTCTCACAGGAGTCAACGGAATATGTGGACGTTTATTTGAATGGCACCGAAGAAATTCAGTTTTCTCAGTATTCAGTAGGAGACGATTTACCTTACACCACTTTATAACGTCATCCAAACAACATGCCAGTCTGGTAGCACGATGATCAGGCGAATTCTGGGTATAAGACCCAAAAAATTGCATTAAGGTGGAACTTGAAATTATGACTGCGAACGATATGAGTAATTTCCGCCATATGTATATATATATATATATATATATATATTTCAAAGAAAAAAAAGCAATCTTGTGATAATTTGCTTTTATCCAAACGCGTTTCAGAGCGTTACAGTCTCCTTTGTCAATGGATTGATATAAAACAAGGTAAAATCATTTTTATATGAGATGAAATGAAATGAACACTGTTAAAATGGCGTCAGATGGCAATGTACAGATGAAACAGAAAAAGGACAGACATGAAATGACGTAGTTTGAATCCAATGACATAGCTATAGATTTAGCAGAAGTGGAAAGGAACCGTCTCTATTGTTCAGCAAATTATTATTGTTTTTAATCAGAATCGATTCGAGAATCTTGTGATTGTTGGTGCACGCAATGACTTTAAAATGACTAAAACTCTCTAGCGCGTGTGGATGAACTGATATTTCAGTGGGTACTGGGTACCCCTTCATGTGCTCTGAGATCCGAGTAATAAAATGTCTAGAAGTCTCCCCGATATAGACATATTCACACTGTCCACAGGTGTACGAATACGTACATTTTGATTTCAAGTCGGAGGGAATAATATCTTTATTTCTAAAGAACATGCTGGTCTTCAACGTTTTAAGAAATGTGAATATGTCTATATCGGGGAGACTTCTAGACATTTTATTACTCGGATCTCAGAGCACATGAAGGGGTACCCAGTACCCACTGAAATATCAGTTCATCCACACTCGCTAGAGAGTTTTAGTCATTTTAAAGTCATTGCGTGCACCAACAATCACAAGATTCTCGAATCGATTCTGATTAAAAACAATAATAATTTGCTGAACAATAGAGACGGTTCCCTTCCACTTCTGCTAAATCTATAGCTATGTCATTGGATTCAAACTACGTCATTTCATGTCTGTCCTTTTTCTGTTTCATCTGTACATTGCCATCTGACGCCATTTTAACAGTGTTCATTTCATTTCATCTCATATAAAAATGATTTTACCTTGTTTTACATCAATCCATTGACAAAGGAGACTGTAACGCTCTGAAACGCGTTTGGATAAAAGCAAATTATCACAAGATTGCTTTTTTTCTTTGAAATGAATATGTGGCCATATCATGGAAATATATATAGGGCAAATAATAGTGGCCCCATCACTGAGCCTTGAGGCACACCGCATTTTAGAACTGTCGACGAAGAAGATGAAGATCACATGCGAACGGACACAGGTCGATAAACTTATAAAGGATTATATCCATGCAATTACCAAACCGGAAAAGTCTAATGATGACTGGAGGTGTCGCACTAAGATTTCATGGTCAATTGTCCAGGAAAGACAAAAGACACAGCTCCCCTTTGTCCAAGGAAATTAGGATATCAGATTAAGAATCGACGTCTCGGTGGAGTGTTGACTTCGATATGCTGATTGCATCTCCGTGAAAATATTGCTTGAGAACAGATATGTTCGACTTTGATTAGATATGATGCGCTCCAGGGCACTAAAGAATATTAAGTTTTGAAATAGACCGATACAAAGCAGGTTGGAATGGGCCCAGTTTATCATTGTTCAACTTTGATGTAATGATAGTAATTTTCCACAATTGAGGAAAATACCTGTGTTGAGATATAGGTTAAATAAGTATATGATAAAAGGAGCAAAAATATCCAAACAAGTCTTTCACCAGGCTCATAGGTATAATATCTCCTGCTGAGGTCTTCGATAGGTTAAAACAACTCCTGTATTGTATCTGCAACCGAGAGGGACTCAAATCGTTCGAAGACACAAGGTGGTGGTAGTTATGTTTGCACGTTTACAGTATTGAAATCGCCTGTCTGCTGCCTGATTGCCAAAATCCTTTGATCAAAATAATTCACGAAATCTGTCGGCTTTAAATCTGAACTAGGCTTGGGACGTCCACGACCCATGAGATTGTCTATTGATTGCCGAAGATCTTTTGGTGAATTTAGATCAGATTTTAACATGTCACACCAGAACGATTTACGTTTGAATGCAAGCAACTTCCTGTAGGATTTAGTCATTTGCTTACACTGAACCAGAGCCTCTGATTTAACCAAGGCATTTCCATCTGTAGGTGGAAGAAATCGCAGAGATTTGAAATAACGTTATAATTTACGGTCACAACGCGACATTCGTCGTCGAACCATGGGTCGGATATTCAATGTCGAAGTTTTATAGTTCGAGGCGGAGCTGCCCGATCGACAATGAACTTGATAGTAGATTCAAAAGATAGCCAAGCTGATCGACATCGCACTTAGTCCATTTGTCTGGATCACTTAAGTATGCATCCATCAGCAATGCACGCAGGTAATAGATGTTGACCTGTCGCCATTTTCGAAAACAAATTTCTTCATTCAGAGCGAATCCTTGTCAACACGAACATAAAACACGACTCTAATTGTCAGAACACGAACACGAGCACGAATGACAAGGTTCAACACGACACGAAACACGATCGTGCTCGGGTCGTTTTCGTGTTACGAACGCAGACGTCTAATCCCTAGTGACCGAACTTAAGCAGAGCAGTGAACGCTATTGCTGCCACCTCAGTCACTTCCGCTACAGGCGAATGTGCATTTTCAGTAGCAAGGTTTAAACAAGAAATGGTTTTGTCAGAGTCTACAGCAGCTTGATCAACAGCTTTTCATTAGATCGGCCACAGGTATAGAACCATTTAATTAAGGAATTTACCTCTGGCTTTAGCAGGAATTAAAAGCGAGATTTTTGACTCAACGTTTCGAGATTATATCATTTATGCATAGCAGTTAAACAAAATTTCAAAATTATGTAGCATGAGAATATAGACATAGAAAAATGCGGTATAGAAATATGCATAGGATCATCTATAGTAGAATACAGTGTATACAAGGCTAATCAAAGCAATCTAATCGAAGGGAAATGTATTGAAATAGTCAAAAAGATCTACCATGCAATAAGAAATTTAGACAACACGAAAAGCGAACGGTGCTCAAGTAAACTAAGATAAAAAGGGCAGTAAAACTTCACCAACACATCCATTTACTAAATTAAAAGTGTTTTGAATGTAAAGGGATTGAAGTGATCTTCTCTTTGCATTATTTCTTTCATAGCACACTATTCTCCATTGAGATGCCATTTTTGGATTGATGCTGTGAAATTCACATATGTGTTAGTAAAATGCGGATGATGTGTTGTTCAAGTACTCATTAATTCTAGATCGTATAGTTCGAGATGTTTCAACAATAAAGACTTTGTGGCAGATTTTACATTCAATATGATAAATAACAATCTTCTTATAACATAGGCCTCTTATAAGAGAAAATCAATTAGATGAACAGAATGGATATTCACGCTTTCTTCTAATCACATTCCTAGATTACGTTCGGTATCAAAAATGTAATGAAGCCCTTTACATCCAAAACACTTTTAATTTAGTAAATGGTTGTGTTGATGAAGTTTTACTGCCCTTTTTATCGCAGTTTACTTAAGCACCGTTCGTTTTTCTTGTTGTCTAATTTCTTATTGTATGGTAGATCTCTTTGATTAAATTGGTTTGATTAACCTTATGGACATAGTAATACTGCATTCTACTATAGATGATCCTGTGCAAATTTCTATATCGCATTATTTATGTCTATATTCTGATGCTATACATCATTTTGAAATTTTATTTAACTGCTGTGCATAAATGATACTTTGTCACTCTCGATAAAGAATCTCGAAACGTCGAGTCAAAAATCTCGCTTTAAATTCCTGTGAAAGTCATAGGTAATTTTTTGTAATTTACATCATCCATGAGTGGCCAATGAAAACCTCAACAGTCTATACAACCATTTGACAGTGACCACCGAGTTTTTAATCTAATTCAAAATACTTCGTAAACCGTAATTTCTTTAATCTGGTGTAGTCTCTTCCAGTGAACGGTTGCTTTGCATTGAATTACAAGCTTTTGTACTAATTATTCGCAACATGTATTTCGTGTTGCTCGTGCTAGACGTAAGCAGTTTGGATTTCACTTGGATTTCTGTTCATATCATGTTAATGGAAGTCAGTGTTGTACGTGTTTCGACTGAAAAACTTTGCGTCGGCAAATTTCCGATGACTGCAGACCTCTAATCCAAACCCTACTTTCTCAAATGTCTTAGTTAGAATATTCATGGAAAATGCGGAAGTCCATACTAAGAAAATTTATTTGGCTACTCTGAGCTCTCGCTGCCTCTTGCAAGAGTAAACGGCAGAATGAAAGTATGCACAGCACATGGCAGTCGCATCGGTATGAACATTCATCAAAGCATGCACGGACACACAACAATAGCGCCATAGAAATCTACTGTACAATAAGAGAAAATTGGATAAGATATTCTATGAAGGAAAATAATTTAATTTAAATTAATCTAAAGAGGAATTAAAACACAATCGTAAACGAACTCTTTTTGAGTACACAAGGACGGAGAAGTGAGTCTGATGAGTACTGCTTCTGTAATGCGGAGCTCAGTTACTGATTGGCACAGTTTCACAACTTTGAAATTGTCTTTGGAAGGACGGTGTTGACACTATAAGTGATGCTGTGTAATAGCAGAGCTGGGTGGGTTAGTGGACCTCGGTCGGTTCCTGTCGGCTTCACACCATTTTGGAACGTGTTCAGCTGCCCTCTTACCACGTACAGTTGCCATGTGCTGTGCATACTTTCATTCTGCCGTTTACTCTTGCAAGAGGCAGCGAGAGCTCAGAGTAGCCAAATAAATTTTCTTAGCATGGACTTCCGTATTTTCCATGCATTTTACCGATGGGCATATACCAAACGAATATTTAGTTAGAATATTCCCGGGAAATTCCCAGGATGTTTTATCCGATAAGCTGTTTGAGTTATGCCATGGTAAAAAGTATAAAGGCCGATTTTAACCGAATCCAGTCAAGCATTTCAACGCGTCAAAATTATGTAAGATCCGCATTATGTGTTCATACTGCGATTTAATCATGACCTGAAATTTATTTATCATTATCCTCATGGTCGTACGTTTAAAGGCATTGACCCTGGACAAGATTAAGCATAACTGTTGAAAATGTCCGACGTTACGCTAAACTGCCCCATATATGCTGATCATGGCTAATTTCAATATATTTTATGATTAAACGTTTTAGACAAATCTTCTATCTTTCAATCTTTTGGATTCTGTATCGTCTTTGATGATGCCCATTATGTTAAGCTTACTCATCTCATGTTTTTCGTTGATAACGCCGTTATGGCGAAGTACATGTACATTCGCTAATTTTCTGAATTATATGTTGATGATTTCTACACATCTGTTATTATAGCAACAATAATTTGGAAAATAAGGGCGCGCTGAAGGATTTATTAAATTTGTTCATTTTACACTTAAATTACATTCAACTAATAAATTGTTTCATGTTCGTCTAATTTTAATTGGTATTAAGGTAGGGTTTTCAAAATTTTCTGCATGCATTTTGGATTTTTGGACGAAAGTATTATTTGCATATGCGCCTATTTGTATTCGATATCTACCATTCAGAGAGTATTTTTGTATGTATTTTCGCTGAAATAATATGCACTGAATTTGCCTCAACAAGCGCGATTTTGATGTCCTTTACTACAATATAAAACGTATGCATATGATATCATGGTAGATTGGCTGCTTCTTAAAATGGAGCATCTTCTTTATCAAATGTTGGTGAATGCGAGCAACATGGGCTTGTGGACTTGTACATTCCATGAATAACAAACTTACTTAATTTCATTGGCATATATTCGCTTGAAAAAATGCCGACTGACATCAGGTAGCCCAGAATTCAATATTTGGGAGGTCCATGTCATTGTATCCATGTCATCGATGAAACCTAAAAAGAAAAGATTTTAGCACGTGAAGCAAATTCATTTCGAAATCGAAAGTTAAGGGATATTTTGAATTTTTCGTTAAAAAATTTCCTTTCCTGTCAAATGTATCGTCCTTAAATTCGATAAAGAGGTTTTTATAGGCATTAACTGAATTATTTGAATGTAATTGAGTAACTTTTCGAGTGTTCATATTACAGTAGAAGTCGCTTAATGGAATCACACTTGTCCCGCCACATTTGAGTCAATTATCCGGCTGATTCAATTAAGCGAAATTATGAATTACATGTATATTTTGCCTAATAATGGAGGCAAAATGCTACGGAAAACTATATACACGGATATATAACATTGTTAGTAAACAGTGATACGAAATAGTATGATTTAGTATGAATTTGTGTAATTCTAGTTGTTGCAATCTTTATATTTCTATATTGTAGGCCTACATTCACATACATGTATTAGTAGTGTACTATTGCGCTGAATAAATGTGTAATTTGTAGAATGTTTAACTGTTGAATTGATACTCATACAATATAGCAATGTTATATTAATAATTCCGTTAAAGTAAATTGTAGTTTATAAAGAATTATAGCATTTGACTTTAGCAAGGAGAATACGTGAAAAACACATCAAAAAAAATTGTTTCCATACTAGAACATGTTTATTGTTACACTCAATTGGCTTTCGTGAATCTAATGTATGACTTGTTTTATACTGTAAATCTATTTCATAGAGAAAGTGTTCAATCTTAGTTAGATACGAAGAATTGGTCAATTGTTGTTTGCTTTAATTCCCGATCCACAATTTGGTTGACTGCTTGTTCAAAATTTCTGAGCAGTCGGAAGTCACAGAAATTATCATCCACGGATAACCATGAAGTCCAAATTTCGATTGGCATGTCCCTTCCATCCGGAAATGTGGGTGGCGAAACAAACCTAATGGTCCAACAAGCAATCGTGATTTGCACCAACAGTTGCGAATGGTGACTGGATCCACATCCTCCCAAGCATTATTCATCAGCATAATTGCCTCCAACAGATTCATTTTCTTGGCAAGTTCAGGGGCCGACGAATCACTCATGTTGTCTATCTCTCTCAAGATTTTCCGGCACATTTCTCGACGATAAGTTGCTTTCACTACTTGAATCACGCCCTGATCACACGGTTGAATAAGCGAAGTCATGTTCGGCGGAAGGAACACTATCTTTATGCTGCTCAAATTTAAGTCTTTCGGATGAGCAGAGCAGTTGTCACAAAGTAGAAGAACTCTTCGATTTTGTCTCATAAGTTTTGTGTTCCAGTCGGTTAACCACTCGGTGAAATATGCAGAAGTCATCCACTCAGCGTTGTTGGCTTTGTATTCAACAGGCAGGGAAGTTCCCTTAAAGCAGAGAGGGTTTTTGAATTTGCCGATCACGAGAATCTTTTTCTTTTCGCCGCTCATGGAACAGCAAAATAGGGCGGTAAATCTATCTTTGATTTTCTTGTTTCCTTTTCTTGCGTCATGAATGAATGTCAAAGCTGAATCTGGTAGCGCACGATAGAAAATTCCGCTTTCATCTGCATTCCAAATGTCTTCATCGGAATATCCTTCACGGACCTTAGGCCATTCAGTCTCTAACCACTGTTGGCATGAGACGAGATCTGCGCTTTGTCCCTCTCCATGAAGCTTTTTTTTGCTGAAGACCTTCTCTCTTCTTCAGACGAGAAAACGAGCCATCTGTTGCCTTGAAACCATCCTTCCTGAGCTTTTCAGCAAGTTCTTCGGCCTTCTCTTTTACGAGGGGTCCACTCAAAGGAGCGTTCTTCTCCCTTGCATTTGCTATCCATTTTACCACCCCAGTTTCAACCGCAAGATCTTTTCCTGACCGCTGGCGCTTCCGATCATTGCCTTGCTGACCTTCGATTGTTGCTCTATCCTTTAGAAAACGACTGAGTGATGTCTGGGAAATGTTCAATTTGAGAGCGGCTTCTCGTTGAGACAGTTTGGGTAATTGATCAAATTCGCGTAAGATCAGTTGTTTCTCAGAAATTGAAAGGTCACGTCTCTTCATGTTGCCAAATATTTTATCAACTGTAGTTTTTAACATCGGCATGCTGTTTTACCCAGATAATCAACGCACATCAGATCCCCGCCAATCAGATCAGTGTGGGTTGAACTAACTCAGCTAAAAATAGCATCTATGTCATAGCTCATTCCTTGTTGTAGCAAAATTTGATTCAATTAAGCGACTAATGTGATTCGATAAAGTGATGAATTTTCTAGGTAGATGTATATTAAAAAATGGTTCTAGGCAAATCGATTCAATTAAGCGGCTGATTCTATTAAGCGAGATTCCATTAAGCGGCTTCCACTGTAGTATGTATTTCAGAATTTCTATAAAATTTATTTATATTTGACCTTGCCGGAATGTGTTTGTTCGCTATCAACAGGTCTGTATCAGCTAAGGATATGTGCATCAAATTCATCAAAAATGGGATCTCAATTAGTGTTTGAAAAATATGCCTTGCTATGTATAAATAGATGCTTGAAGCAGATTGTTGAAACCAAATGTAAAGACACAGTTTAAAAACCGTTCAAACAACGATAATAAATCCGTTTTTAAAAGCCAATTTATTTTGCTCTTTCCTTCAATGCAAGATCCTTCAGAAAATTAGAGCATGCGGCAATTATGCGGTGCGTTTGTGTTCATTACAGTTGATATGTGCGGTAAAATTTGTTGTGCAGTATTGTGAATATCAAATTTATTGAACACAAACAAGGAATACTTTTTAAGGCTGCTAGTTGAAGCCAATATTTGTAGGTTTGCAGAAGTTAAATTGATGACACATGTCAACATCTGAAAAATCGAAAAATGCAAAACAGTAGTAGGACAAAATGCGTGTTAACCAGAAAATGTTGAGACATGGATCTAGGACAAGTCGAAGGTTTCAACCTTGTTATAACTAAAGGTTGGTAACTAGGCTTGCGTAGATTAAGGATCCCTACTCGAAAGAGGCTTAGTCTGTGTGACTGGCTATTCACTTCACACGTTCGCGCTCACTGAAAGATACTGAATAAATCAATGGTCGGAATATATTTACGAGTAGGAAGACTGTAATCACTACTTCTAAAACTTAAATTAGTAGAAAACGATAATTTATTATGATAGAAAGAAGAAAGAAATTTTATTCTCTCACAATTCAAGAATCAATGAGAACATGACGATTCTCAAAATCAACTTATCACAAATTTAAATACATCAGTTCATAAAATCGAGTAAATGATAATCATGCATACTGACTGGCAAAACATCCTATAAAATATTTTTTAAAACGTGTAGTTTTTGTACATGGAATGCGCAGTGTCAAAGTGTTCGAGTCATGATTGCATGCTGCTCGACAAACATAGACCTTAACGGATTCTCCTCAATTCTCTCGATAACATTTGGAAAGCTTCTGAAAATAACATCAGCAGCATGAGATAAGTCAGAAAAAGGATAATCAGTGTCAATGATGCGAATTACCATCTCCTCGACTTTGATTAATTAGCAGGGTGTCAACTCGAAATAATCCAGAAAATATAGGAATATAGGATCGGAGAAACAAAAAATATAGGATAAATATAGGATCAAATTTCAGTACACAATATTATAAAATAGCCAAATTTTTCTTGTTTTTGATTTCGCATTATGTAAAATATCCTACGTATTTCACCTCAAATTCGATTTAATAAGTCAATGATCATAAATTCTAGAGTATTTCATCAAGTTGTCAAGACTAAATCGGTTACCATCTCAAGAAAATAACACACATCATTGTACACAAATGTTTTATTTTATTTTTTTTATGGCCTCCACCATACCCCTCACAGCCATCCCGTTCCTCCACAAACATATCTTTCATACAATTAGTTAACAAATAAATGTAAAAACAATTTCAACAATGGAACGATAAAAAAATCTTTACAAAATGTCACAACTAACAAATCTTGAATAAAAATTTCGAATGGTGTGACCACATAACTACGAGTATATAACAAATATGGTGACCACAGGATACTCTCCTCAGCTAAAAAAGTATTATTATAAAAACGATTACATGCAAAATTGAGGTTTTCAAAATGTAGGACATCCCCAGGTAGTTAAACCAATAACAAAATTGAGAAAAATAGTCATAGAAAGTCAAGAAAGTCACTATAAAATACACTCTATCAAAAGAAAATGTTATTTCACTAATCTGTGTTTCAAACAATCAAATCCATTATTCAGCATTACCGGGTTTGAAGTTTTTGACCGATTCCAGCAGACTGAGATTTTTATCGAAGAGTTTGCGCTTTTTGTTAGTTAAGCTTCTCTGCTTATGTCTCACTTCCTCGAGACTAGTAGTCAATTCTCTTGTTTTTTGAGTTCCAGTGTCTATCATCAAGTGTGCAGTTGCCGCATACTGTAGATTTCCATTCTTCAATGCATCTCTCAATTTATTGTTTCCATCACTCAAAAGTTCATGTGCCGCTGCAAGCGCATCATTCGTTTTCTTTTCTTTAAAAGAAGTTTTTCTTCTTTTTCCTGGAGGCTTGATTGTTTTTCTTTCAATTGTTGCCGCTCTTTCTCAATTACCTCTATCTCAGCTTTCTGTTTTTGTTTTCTTTGCTTCTCTTCTTCTTCCCTCTTGCGATCAGCTTCCAGCCTCATGACGTATTCCGAATGAGCTCCTCTTGCGGCGGTGATTATTTTCTTTGTCAAGGGCAATTTTTCTGGTCGATTCAATTCAGGGTCACAAAACTGTACCACGTCTTTCGTTGCTCTGACACCGTTTATGACTGTCTCACTGAGCAGAGATCGCCCTGCGGTTACAAATGAATTATTTACAGATAATCCCCTTTCCACATCTGCATTTCCATGTGGAATAACCAAGGCAGTTTTGACTACATCAGTCAGACAAGGATATTTGGGCTGACCATCGGACCGCTTTAACATAAAAATTTCTCGCCAGAAATGGTCCACGCGATTAATGGATGAGAATAATTTCATGTCATCACCCAAGCATAATACTTTCCATTCATCCTTGACTGTCACGATGTTTGAGTCAGACAAGTGAAATTTTCGAGCCACGTGAGCGATATCTTCAACATTAAAATTCTGTTGTCGAGGGGAAGCCTGGTTTTCGGATATGATGCTATTGCACAAAAACAATCCCGCATACCGAGCAATGACTTGGCTTGCTGGTCCATTGCTAGCTTTACTAGAGCTTTTCTGGCGGGTTCTCCGATTGAAATATCATCATCAGAAAGTTGGTGAGACCTAGAAAGATCGACAGAAGCTAAATCAACTCCATCTTTTCCATTCAGCTTTTCAGGTTTGATGAATCGAAGTAACAAAGTTTTCAGAAGTGCGCACATATCATCATATAATCGATGAACCATTGGCTCTTTTGACTGAAAAGATCTCAAAAATTCTTCGAAGATCTTCACAGTACAATCCAAAAAGTGCAACTGAACACGTGTTGCCTGCTTCAGTGGTCCAAGGGCCGTGGCTGCTCTTCTAAAGGCAATACTCTTCGGAGTGCTTTTCGAATCTTTCTGCAATGAATCAATGAATTGACATATTCCAGTCCATTGATCGAGGATCCGTCGAATACTTGGACCGATTGACAACCAGCGTGTGTTAGTATGTTGATGGAACATCTGAATTTCGAGTTCCAAATCGAGTTGGATTTCTTTGAAATCTTCTCTTCTTGCTGCGGAGTATTTGAACAAGCTGAACAAGTCCACGGCTAGCTGCTCAAAAGCTGAACAAGTCCACGGCTAGCTGCTCAAAAGCTGAACAAGTCCACGGCTAGCTGCTCAACATCGTCGCCATACTCGGATAGTCCCTTAGCAAAGGCATATTTACAGCTTACGATGTTATGACATCTTCAATATTTGCATACAAACATCGATTAGAATAATTTTTATAATATCATTCATCCTACAAGTACGAGTATTGAGCAATTATACATCAAGGCTCAATTCATTCATTAATACTTACATAAATCGTGAAAAAATGCCTTAACTCCATTATGATTGGTTTTCAATTTAGAAATATAGGATAATATAGGACCTTTCAACGAAATATAGGATAAATATAGGATATATAGGATAAATGAAAAAATATAGGACAAATATAGGAATATAGGATCGAGTTGACACCCTGAATTAGTCTAAAAGATACGAAGATAAATTGCAGTGCCATGAAAATTCATATAAGCACTGATTGAAAATAGGATGTGAAAGGCTTGTAGATTACGTCTGATTGACAGTCGCAACGCTTCAGATTCCCTATGATGTAAATCCTTTGAGATGCCTTCGGCGCCACTTGCTTGATGAGTAAAGTCCATGTATTTGTGAAGGAATTCCAGAGATTTGCGATGTCTATTCAGAAGAAGCAATCTCTAAAACTGAAGTTTGAGCGCAGGTCTTAAGAATTTAAATTGGAGAGGCGAGTTTATCATGCATAGGCAAATATGTCATCAATTTTTCCTTTCCGACGGTGTTCTGAGACTTTCTGTAGAACTTCAGGTGTGAGAATGAAGCAACGGCAACGGGGTTCCGGCAGAATTCCGAATAGAGGAACTCCAAATAGAAAAAATAGAGAACACATTTGGCAGTTTGATTGGGGTCCACCACGAAAATTCGTATAACTAAATTATTTAACAGGGTAAGGCGACCGGTGCTGCAAATACATGAACAGCAGCCGGTAAAACCTTGGCGCTTTGAGCCAGCTAATTAATATCAATACTATGGAAGTCTGTTACACCTTTTACAATCTCTTCAGATTGTATCCCGGGAAGCATTATGTTTCACAAATGCGGCAAATATCATCTAATTTACGAATCTACTTTCTTATGCTAGCATGTTTCACCGATTGATTTTTGTTGTATATATTCAGGTATGAATTACTTTAGAAGAAAATACACAATCGTATTTCTTGGATAACGAGTGCTACACAGGCTAGGAGGGGTTATAAATCTAAAGAGCGCGTAGATGCTTGGAGGGAGAGGAAGGGGAATCAAAAAGACACATTTTGGCGCACGCACTACATTGATGTACCCAAGTGTTTCTCTTATTGACGATATAACGACATCAATTCGCAACAATTCACATATCACACACCTTTTCTGTGCATCACCTCTGTCAATATGGCTAAAGAGTGCGAGTTTGCCTTTCTAATTATCAGTGACAGATCTTTGGACGGATATTGGTACACTAATCAAGTAATTAAGCAACAAGGAGTGAACGCAACATGAGCCGAACGTGAGCTCTGCATACATAACTTAATGAGTCAGTTGACTTGATAACTCAACATCGTCGCAACATGGAACATTCATTGAAGTCTCCAATCATGACCAAACACATTTGAAGCAAATGTTAAGGCATAAGCGCTTCAAGAGAACTGACGAAGTTCCTGCAGGTTTGTCTGTTGGCTTCCATATGCTATAATAAGTGCATTCAAGATAAGATCGCTGCGATGAAAAATACACCATTGGCAGATTTTTCAACGCAATAAACTTTATCCACAATGATATCCGTGATGATAAACGATATCTTTTGATCAAAAAATATTTTTTAAAAAACATCTTTTCAGGAAGATCTCAACTTGCAGAAGGAAATTTAAATGAAGGATTCATGTGTCTTGATTTTTATAAGTTACATTTTTTCTTTTAATAAAAGACAGGTGGTGGAAAAACATGAATAACACCAAGTCCGGAAGTGCACAATTTCTCTGGCGTCGCCGAATAAAAATGTCATGGAAAAGTGCGTCGTCAGGTGAGGAACGTTGAGAAACAGTGCTATACAACATTTTCGCACATTTCACTTCCCTTTGTATTGTTTCAATTTCTTAATTTAATTTTCATTTTTTATATACATTTATATTTATTTATTCATTTAATTTTATTTTATCTTCTATCAACTTCTTTTAGCTCCTAGTAGTAGATGGAGTAGCGGTGTCAAACAAGCGGTAGTCTATCCCGGAGGGGATGTTGGGTCAGACTATAATCTATTACTAGTAAAATTTCATTGTAGACTCAAAGTCAAAGCAGGCCAGCTGAAATACAATCTAGAAAATTTCGACAGCAAATATAATATAGAAAATAGAAACAATTGTTTAAGGCGCTGGGGCTTACTAATGACGAGCCTCATAAAATGTGGATAAGTGTGATAACATTTGTTACAGTTCAAACTATCCCCAAAGAAAGAAGAAACTATATTGGAGACGGCTATCGACGTCGCCGGTAAACGTCGTGAGGCCAAAAGAAGAGGAAACACCACTGAATATAAAGAACTAAACGCTCATTGTGAATAAATGCCTTGGCTCATTGTAAATAATTCAAAAGGAAGGGAATGCCAAGTAAATTTATATTAGTTAAAAAACAAATTATTTCCTTGGAAGATGCCCTAGCTAGTCAGCCTATAATATTTTTGGAAAGAGCCAGGAATTTTTGAGATGTCAATTATCATTTTATGTTAAGATGTACAAAATTTTTCGATTACCATCCAGTAATCATCTTCAGGTACAAAACGAATAGTAAGGAACAAACTTTAGACTTTCTACAAGCCATGAATGCACAACATCCTGATATAAAATTCGAGATTGATTATCCTAAAAATCAAAAGTCTTCTTGACCTTACAGTCACAGTATCTTCATCTAATAGAGAACAATTCGAATTCTACAAAAAACAGCTGAAAATAATATTTTTGTGCATTCTGATTCTCACATGCCAACTAAGACCAAAATGGATTTCAAAATAAATGAAAAGAAGAGAATTTCTGATCGATGTTGAGATGAACTATCACGCATGAAGCACGAGAAAGATTTCGACAACCTTTTACGTATGAATAGATATAACGAACAAGTTATAAAATCCTCGAGTACAAAAGTACAAAAGCACAAGAAAGCAACAAAGCGAAAAATAGATAACAATAGATGAATGAAAATGTTCTATATTTCCCTATCCCATACATTTCAGACAAAACTGACTCACGAATAAAACGCGCTTTTCAACGGCTTAGACTTAATGTTCGACTAACAAGACGCAATAAAAAACTTCGTCAACAGCTGAAACAAAATGAAACAAGTACAACTATATCATGTTCTCTTGCCAACTGCAAAATGAAAAAAAAATTATGCACCCGAAGACACATTGTCTACAAAATCCACTGCACACAGGTGTGATGAATTTTATATTGGCTGTACCATACGACCTCTTCACGTCCGCTTCAAAGAGCATACCGCAAATCCTACATCTTCCGCATTTAAGCATATTCGAATGTGTCAAGTACAACATTCTGACCTGATTCTTGACATTCTGGCTCACGATCATGACAATACAAATTTAAGACTACGTGAAGCACTCATTATTAATGATATAAACCTAAAATAAATAGTAGAGCAGAACTTGACAGTTACCGTGATTTCCTTTTTTACTAATGATAACTTCTCATTTTTTCACTACCTCATCTAACACAGTACTCATCAATCCTGTCAGGTCAATCCTTGCTACTAGTAAAGATATGTAATCCACGACAACCTGTTCATACCTACATCCTATCATATCATATCATTGTAGGTTACCATATCACTGTAAATTATCATCATCTCAAAATGATATTGTAAATATCATTTTCAAATTCTTTATACTTCAAACTTCTACTAACCCTAGTCTTTTGCACCTGAAGATGATTACTGTATGGTAATCGTAATAATTGACATACTTTCCAACTCAAAAATGTTAAATCATTTCCTATGCAAGTTTACTTGGCATTCCCTTCCTTTTGAATTATTAAACGCTCAGTTTCAGAAGACAGACAGACTACATAGAGAGTGACATATAAAAGAAACCTCTCGAAGAATTGTAGACAATAACAAAGCTGGTCGCACACGCGACATACTCAAAGATATCAGAAGCATTACTGGTGCGTCATGATATAAGGGATGCTTAGTTCGTTCGAATTTCGGTAGAACCTTATTTGATAAGACAAAGTTAATGAAGACTGGATGGAATACGCCAATGAGCTGTACAAAAAGGATCTTGACACGTTTGCTTACCGTGAGGATGCAGAACATAACTAGGAACCAGATATCATGGAGTGCGAAGTCGAGTCAGTTACAAGTGCCTTGATTAATGGAAAGTCATCTGATTGTGATGTCATCTCCGCGGAGTTATTGAAGGCTGGCGGCGATGTACTTAGTTACCTAACGCTGATGTCTGCAAGTCCATTTGGAGAGAAAAGAGGTGGCCCAGGGATTGGAGAAAATCCATTTTCGTCGTGCTGCATAAAAAGGGTGACAAGAAAGATTGTGCCTATTACATTGAGACAGCATTGATCCCTCATGCAAGCAAAGGACTTCTGAAGATTGTCCACCGAAGGCTCCAGTATTACTTGATGAAACAGCTTTCCGTGACGCAAGTTGGTTTTCGCAGAGGAAGAGGGACTAGAGATTAAGTAGGTAGGCCCCTATATGTGGTGAATATTTCCTGCAATAGCTTTGCTTGCACTAAACACGACTCATTCACGATCAACACCGAACCCATAGAAGATTTCCACAAGTAAGGGCCTACGTGTTTTGTTTTGGGGGGGGAGTGGCGACCAATGATGCCACGGCCACAGGGTGTCCACTCAATTTTTCAAAATAAATATAGAAATATAGGACAGAAATTTCAAAAAATATAGCACAAAATATAGGATATTATGTATCGACCGAAAACATGTGATACAGGATATGTGAGTTAAATTGCAGGCCTATACCGACATATATTACATAAGCAATCAAACTCAAAGCTTAAATCATAAAAATGTGAGGATATTTACACATACGTGTAAATTGTATCTGGATGCTATAAATGTAGGGTATTTTGTTCCAAAGTCGCCCACTTCGGCAATGTGTTTTTCAACGACCGTGTGCTCGTGCGTAATAGAATGCTGATATATGTGCGATTTCAGCCTCATCATTTCCAAATAATCCAATTAACAACAATATGACAACGAACTCTCTGTCAGACATTTAAATCTTGCTCCACACATGGTTTAAGCACGGCACAAAATTTAACTTGATTTTGTGCAAACTCGCCCATGCTTGATAAAGTCGCCCACAAACTCAGGTAAACTCGCCCAGTAATATAGCTCTACATATAGAACAGCTTTAAGTCTATCCCTCTATAGGATATGGTCTATTAAGATATTGTTAGCCTGTTACAGCCATCAATAAGATCACTTAAGCAAGAATTAACTATGCTACAAGTAGGCCTACTCCTATTTTGAAACAATTAGCTAATCATAATTTCCCACCAGATTCGTTCTACACAGTCTATTTCGATGTTACCTATCATTTTGTTTATTAACTCTAAGGCTTTAATCTCAGTATTTTCACCTATAGATTCATAGGCGTTTAAAAATATCGAAAATATATTCCACTCCAGTCTTATCGATACAGGCCTACATTCTAGAAATTTATGGATTTTTTTCATTGAAGCCTAGATCAAACCCAAAATGAAATGCAACAAAAACTAGTCAATTCATATAAAATTTGAATTCCACATCCCAATTTAGCATTGAAATTAGCAGTCAGCAAAAGTCGCAAACGAATTTTTCATTTGCCTTTTCATATCCGGTGCAAAGAATGTGAGCCCACTCCTCACATTTACTACATTGGATCCATTGTTCCCCGCGTTTCGAAGAAGACCATGATTCTTCGCAGTATAAGCACGACCAATCATGTACATTTGCTTTCTTCTCAACCTTCCTACGCTTCTTCGAACGATAGCGATGAACTGAAAGAATTGCATATTTTCTGTAATGCAATTACATTGTACATAGCATTCATAACATGTTGCAAACTTCGATAACTAAGCTAAGCCCCTAAGACTTGCGACTTATTGAAGACATGCACCAACGGTAGGCACAACATATTGGTCGGATAAAAGAGATTGTGCATGATTTAAAATGTCTAAGGATATACATACCTAAGTCGAAGGTGAAAAAATAGACCTATTCATAGCCTATTTATTATCTAAGTGTCTGGTTTAGGTTTCTGTCTAAATGTTAGACTAATAAAGATGAAAGTTTTCTGTAAACTTGTGTCCATGAGAGTATATCACTAATAAGTAGCCCATACATGGATCTGAATAAGAATCTCAAATATCTAAATACAAACCCCAAATGGTCCCCTAATTATTTTTTTCGTAAACTGAACTTACCATCCTCTTTTTGTTTCCTCTGGCTCAACTCATTGATGTAAGTTTTATTTGTCAGATGAAATGGTATTCGCTTCCTTTTGATTTCTTTCTTCCTGATCCTCTTAGGAGTTGAACATAAGTTCCAAAAGCTGCACTGAGGAAGATCTTGGTTGTAAGAGGGATCGTTGTCGCCGATCGATGGACTCAGTTCGGGTAGCTGCTCGACATAATCTACGGATGGGGTCAGTGTCGATTGTGGTTTTGCTTCATCGACTATAAGCGCTTCAGCTTCGGTCAGTGTCGATTTTGGTTTTGCTTCATCGACTATAAGCGCTTCAGCTTCGGTCAGTGTCGATTTTGGTTTTGCTTCATCGACTATAAGCGCTTCAGCTTCGGTCAGTGTCGATTGTGAGTTTGCTTCATCGACTAGAAGCTCTTCGGCTGGGGTCAGTGTCGACTGTGAGTTTTCTTCATTGACTGGAAGCTCTAAAGGAATCTCTTCGGTTTGCGTCAGTGTCGACTGGTCATTTTCGTCTTTATCTACAGGCACATTTTCTTTTTCTGTGATGTTATTTGGAAGGAATGCGTCAGCAGGTATTTTTGACATGTTCAACGGGAAAATGCCTGTACGTTTGAAAGACGAAATCACTACGTTTTTTTCAAATGCTTTGTTTGATGTTTTGGTAATCAAATTTAGAAGTTCAATCTTGGACAGTGACCGGCCTCCATTTTCTCGGACTAATTGAAGTCCAATAGATCGCCATTCACGCTTCATTGTTGCGAAGACATCCTTATCCAAAGGTTGCAAATACTGAGAAGTGTGTGGGGGTAGACACCAAACCTCGATATTCTGTGAGTGAAGAGAAACGATAAAGTCATAGTTAAGAGAATCGGTTGAATGTCCATCCAGTAGCAGTAAAACAGTTTTCTCTTTATCTATGTCCCCATATCTTCGCTTCGTTTGAATGAACTCAGCAAATTTTCTTCCGAATTCAACCATCAGTTCAGATGTTATCCAACCCTTCTCGCTGCATCGAATGTAGCCACCAGGTGGAGCATATTCTGCCCATTCTTTTCTAACAATCTTTTCTTTGAATATTATCAACATCGGAGAGCGATCTCCATTCGCATTAACGGCAGTTAACAATGTCGTTGTTTCGCCCTTTTCCTTGGGAGTGATTTGAAAAACACGGCCTGTAGCACTTGCTAGAACAGCATTGGCTTCGAAATGGTCTTGTAATCCCGTCTCATCTGCGTTGTATATGTACTTTGGATCATTTAATATCTCTTTCTCAATCAGAAAAGCGGATAAATCATCAAAGAACTTCGTCACTAGAGGCCGGTTCATCCCGCTTGCCCGAAACGTCGAAAGAATTTCAGGCTTTCTGGTTGAAATTGATGGGTTTCTGGACAGAAAACCGCACAGCCATTCGTATCCCGCCGACTTTTTACTCTCGTTAAATGAAACTAATACTTGATTAGCCTTAGCGTAGTCGTAAGCAAGCTTACACACCGCAGATTTAGAAAGACCAAACCCTTGTTTTGCTAACTTTATTATCAATTCTTTTAATTCGGATTCTATTTCTTTGCTAAACACTGGTTTTCTTCCTGATGACGAGGTAATCGACTTTGTCTTCCCACTTATTCTATCTCGCAATGTAGTTCTCGGAACATTCCATCGACGTGCTATCATGCGAACAGATGAAGCGTCAACCTCGGTTCGAGTATTGTAATAACTTTCTAAGGCTCTTTCCATATCTTTCGGATCCCACTTGTTTAACTTAAATGCCTTACAGCTACCCGTTCTGGCCATCTTCTTTTTTTGTAGGCGATTTGATTTTGATTTTCGTCCAGGTGAAGACATTTCTACAAAAAATTACTGCATATATATTCCCATCTAAGTGGGCCTATATCCTATCTATGTTGAAGGTTTGTGGGCCAAATCGCAAATAACTACTGTACATTTATGCAATTTCTGTATAGAATTGACGGATGATGATACCACATAAGATAATGGATAAGTCTGATAGCAAAATCGGATACGATTTGAAGTTTTTCAAAAGTTAGGGTAAATTCGCCCACATAAATCCAGCTGGGCGACTTTATCTAATTGTTCTTATTCTATAAAACGGTCGACATTTTGTCGCATGAACGAATACTAAATGAAATAATAACTTTCATAGTTTTAATAGAGCTTTGTGATGATGTGTTCTCATGATATTTACGTTGAAATGTTTCTGACTATCCTTATGAACTGCTAGAGCGACATGTTAAGCAAAAAACGCCAACTCACTTAGATGACGTGCAACTCACCGGGATTTCACACACGAAATGAAAAAGGCGATCTGTCTGATGAAATGATGCAGCCAACTTTGATTGGCCGATCGAATAGCAAATAGGAAGCGCTAATCTTGAGGAACGCAATCGTGACGGCTGCAAATGTAGCGGTTTCTCACCGTGGGAAAGCAGTTTACGTAGGTGGGCGAGTTTCTCCGGTGGGCGAGTTTGGAACAAAATACCCTAAACCTTAACAAAATTCAAAAAAGCAACATATTTTGTATTTAATGCATTGTGTTTTTTTATGTTTTCTTTTTTGATGGTCTCCACCTTCCCCTTACAGCCATCCCGTTCCATCACTTTTTTATTTGTCTATTTTTTGTTGATATTTTTGGTCAATGATTCGCTATAATTTAGCGAAACACACCTTTAAAAATCGATCACAAAATCTTAAGCACATCGAACCATTCTTTATGGAAATATACCATTTGCATATTAACAGACCTCGGCTTTCCGTCTTCATTTATCAGATGGACACATGATTATCTACACAACCTATATCAGATTATCTACATAACCTATATCAATTTTGTTCGTTTGCCAATGAATATCAGCATAACGGTTGGAGTTAGCTCTACTGTGTCACAGGGAGGGCTCTTTGATGGGACCCTATCTTGAGATGGAACCTTTCGACATCATGCGAGCCGTATAATTGTAAGTCAAAACGCCAGTCACGTTCAGTCAGTGCAACAATGTTTGTAATGAAAACTGATACAGTACAGGTTGAATTCGTTAAATCAGTTCAGTTCGATCACAAGAAAAATCTATACAAAATATCGTAAACAAAAGAAACAATGTACATGAATAATGAACCATTACCACAGGTCAAAATGGATTAAAGAAGATGTTGCTTGTACATAAATAAAGAGTAGAATGTTACTAACTGTATAAACTAAATAGGGATGAAATTATATCATTGTAGAGAGTCATAGATTAGATCAGAATGTTAACACCCTATCTGCTTGCATCGGTTATGGGATCGCATGAACGAGCTGCTTTGTCAAGAGATTGATTCATCATCAAGTGCGCTGATGACGTGTCCTTTCTCTCTGTATGATGATGATAATTATATCCTTAAACAGCGTAATGATTTTATGAGCAGATGGTCACTAGATATCGGATTATCGGTCAACTTGCATGTGTGCAATAGCTTGGGTATGAGGAAAATACCAGAGTGCTGCGTATCTACCATACCACAAAATACCAGCAGTTTCTATTTTGAAAATACTTGGTGCTAATTTTGTCAAAAGGGATACCACATTGGTAATGTCATATCAACTGCATCGCAGCGCATCCACGCATTAAGAACCATTAGGAATGCAACCAATAATGATCGCATCCTAGTCTATGATTAATTTATCAGATCTCTGATTGACGTCTATCTAATATAGACTCATTATCGAAAGAGAAACTTCAAAAGCGTGCTCATCGTGTCATTTGATTTATGACGATAAATACAATGCCTATAACCACTGAAGGATGGTCGTGATATGCTGAATCTCCGGTTTCTATGTAAATTTGAAGATCAAAGTCACAAAAGTGGGCTACTACCACCATTGACGAAAGCAAACCGATAGTTTTTCCCAAGCCATCGTACAAAAACAAGCAAAGCGACTCCTTATGAAAGCTTGCAGTATCCAATGTCAGTTTTATGAGATGACTGAATTCCTTCCATAATTTCATGCACCATGCGAAATTCAAACGCATGCATCAATTTTAATCTTAAATATATACAACTATCATTAATATTATAGTATCTAGTGTCCCATTAGTCGCCTCTTGCGACATGCAAGGGTGCAGCAGCAGACCTATTTGCTAATACCCTGGGACTGCACAGGGCAATGAAGTTACAACGCGACTCTTTTAAGAGCATAACGTAACAATGAATGAGCGTACAAATACTTCTTTATCATTCAGTATACGTCTGAAAATAAGCGACAGATATAACATAAAATCCTTCAAATGGCAGGTAAGGGAGAAAATTGCATATTGTTTTGGTAATTTGACTGAGGGATAAATATTTATCTCGATTGAGTGTTATTTTTCCGATTTTCCGCTTTTTGCGGAGATTATGTTCCCGTGGTCCAAAAAATTATTTGAGCAGTTTTAAAAAAGTCAAAATTTTGCCAATTTATATACTACCGAGATGACTCTCTTATATAAGTAGTGTGCAACAAGTTGGATATCAAAAGGAATGAATATTTGCTAGTAGGTATCCTAACTAAGCGGAAATCAAGCTGATTATCAAGGGTATTTAATAGACTGCATTATAATGCAAGTCCATGAGAAAATCGACATCTTATTGTGCTTTCTTGGATGTAATTTCAAGTTTTTAATTCAATTTTCACAGGCATGATTTTGTGATTCACTAAATTCATGTCTCATTTCTTGAATCTGAATAACAATGTGGACCCATTTACATTTTTCAAAGTTAATTGAAATCATTGTCTTTGATAATGTGATTTTGCTCTGCAAGTGGCACCTTGCAGAAGAAATGATCACGCATAAGAAAACACTCTTGAGGTTCAGCATGAAAGTAATAGGAACTCATCGAATTGCTAATTTAAAAAACATTAAATATCCAAGGCTGCATGACACTGAGAATCTGTGAAATACCATCATTCCTTCTGTTTCATGCTATCATCATCAGTCAATTCCGTAGTAATTTCTTCAAAACTGCATAAATGTGCATATCTCACATTTGGAAACAATTCCGACTGCATCTCCTTTGAGTTCATTTAATAAATTCGAAAGTGTATACACTGGGGATTTAATAAAAGCGGAGTTACCACCATACCTAATATGTTTACTCTATGATGTAGGACAAATATAGGAATATAGGATTGAGTGGACACCCTTCGGACAATCAAGAAGTCTTGCGAGTCGTGAAGGGTAAAAAAAGCAGTTATGAACCTGACACAGATCAGAAAGAAAGATCAACCCATTTTTCAAGCGACGAATGCACAGTTAATTGAGACGATGCTGTTTCCAGCAACCCTTCGCAGTGATGAAATTTTAACTTCATGAGGCAGAAATGAAGAGGATCTGCAGCTTTGAAATGTGGCGCTGGAGAATGCACCGCATTCTTTGGACACCAAGGAAAAGCAACATCTCAATCATCAAAGAGATCAAATCATCGAAACCCCTTCAAGCCGTGATTCTCGAGAAACTCTGCACTTCATTGGTAACGTGCCAGCCGTGTCGCGCCGGACGTCGTCATTGAAGTGCGATATAATACTTGGTAGCATGGATAACAAGAACCTGGTTCGAAGGTGTCGGCGAGGCAACCGGATAAACTGTCCTAGATAAATAATTCTCATGTTGAAAAACTAGCAAGGCTGATATTTCAATGAGAAATTAAATTCCATGAAATTTCGAAAAATTGAACTGGTGTGTCGCCAATTCACTTGGTTATAACAAATTGCATTTCAAATATCTTTTCGAGATAAAAAGAGAAGGGGAAAATGCAAACTCCCTCTCCCTCACTCCCTTTTCACTATTGCATCTATCGGTGGAGACACCCATCACTAGAATTCACTGATATAACATTTCACTAAATTAAGATTTAATTAATTAATAGGAAATTTAAGGAAATTAATTCATCAATGCAGTTGACTGATTTTCTAAGCAGTAGTGTTCGATGTCTGAGAATCAGACCATGAATCAGACCATGGAGCTGTTCATTAACTAAATGGACATTTAGTTGGCATGGTTAATGGCAGTTAATGGTGTCACAAAATAATAGAGCTATGAATAATGTGTGTTGTATTTGAATAATTCTAGCGCTTTGATTCTAGTGGGCGTCATTTCCGGAATCAGCAAACATTGAAGGTCAAAAGAATGTCTAGAAAGCTCGTTCTTGTGATTCTGACCATTTTTATTTCTATGACCATAAATGTCAATGCTCACCAGTCCTTCTCAATGTAATGTTCTAATTTCAACGCTCTTTTCTGATCAACTTGTGATTTCAACAACAGACTCTGTTTATCCTGAAGAAGTTCTCTCATAAAAAAGGTAGGCGTTTTCGAAACCATTTTCCAATCTCGTCGATCTGCGACACAAGACACGATCTGTGGTTGTGGTGTGTTTGTTTGACAGCATGAATTAGATGAACATTGTCAACCTTGATTGCTATTGGCCGCATCAATATCGTATTTCATTGGGTAAATTCTGACAGCTGCGGTCTAAACTTGTCTTGGGATCACAGTCTCTGCTCATGTCCACAACAATCTTTTAATATTTTATTGACAAGAACCCACATAAAAATGGGTTCTAACAACGATTCGACAGTGCACGACTTTTTGATAAACACACATCACCAAAGTGTAAGTAGAATTTTTACTGTGTGGTGCAAAAAAAATGAATGGGACAGACATGTAATTGAACTAAATAATTGACTAATCTCGTCAAGTTGCCACAACTGTTAGCTAATTTGCAGAGACCATTTGAGGACCTATAATGTATAGCGTGGCTTTAAAAGTGTGCACTTTGAGATGCGAATCAACTGGACACCAAGACATTGAGTCGTACGAGTTATTTACATTTATCTGCAGTCGCCCACCGGTGTATGTTTGTGTCCTAATTTTCTAAAATGACAGTTATTTGGCCTAATTTTCCTTAAATTTACCAGAAAAATAAATGTGATGCTTATTGAATATTAATTTTTTGCAGGCAGTGTAGTAACGCTGCTGACACGGAACAATTTTCTCGTGGGTATTACCGTGGCTGTTTTGCCGTAATGCATACGCTGCTCTATAAGTGATCGAAATGTTGTGCTGGAATTCTGGAAAGTGTTGATCTATTAGGATACTACCTCATCCTATGAGAAGAAAAGTTGAGTGGCCTACTTACTAAACCACTTAAAATTCAAAAATTAAAGGGGATTTGTTAATTTCGTCATTTCTTCAATCAGAAATTCAGGATTTGATTTGATAAATTACCAGGCCTCCCACTCGTCCTAAAATTCCTGAATTTTCTAAAACTCTTGATTTGACCTGAAATATGACGTTTTGTCCTGAAAGTCCTGAAATATGACGATTTTCTTACTTTTTTCCGTATAGTTCAACTGAAAGCATCATTTTTTCGAAAAATGTCTGAAGTTATGCTTAGAACGGTTCTCAGTTAGTCCTCAGATTTGAAGTGAATTTATCGGTACACAGAGCCAAATAAAATGTAGCTAGGGACATTCATTTTAGGAGTGCAGGGAGTTGAGCGCCCCTGGTTTGCCGATCTGTTAAAGGAAAATGAGTTCAAGTTGATCTGAAATGGTTCCCATTACAGTAAGAATTCATAACCAGCCTGAGTTTTGTTTTTATGTCCTTTTACGTAGAACCCAGTAGGTGTAGAACTTGGGTGGTTTGAGCTGTCTTGACGGAACTTGAGATAGGCCTAATTTGATGTTTAACCAAATTCTGAGATAAAAAAATCATTTTCAAAAACATATGATGATAATATTAGGCTAAATGGAAATCGGAATTCTTCGCTTGGCATAAATCTACTAAGATACAACTACGAGTAAATTGGAAAGTTGATCACGGAAATCGAATTCTAGGATACTACTTAGCTTGACAGAATGGCTTGCGATGCGTTGACTCTTTCTCATGGTAGCGCAATGCGGTCAACAACTCGTTGTCAAACGATTGGATGTCGCTGAGTGAGGAGTCTATAACATCAGAAAGGATTTTCAAGGATGCTATTCGTTTATTTGGTTCCGTGACGTCTGTACCCATTACGAAGAAAATGATCCAATCAATTAGCAGAACCCGCTCAGAGTATTCTCGTCATCTCGAAAATGAAAAAGAGAGAGCGGTTTGAAGATGAAGAATCAAAAGAAGATGAATTAAAATGAAAGAGATTAGAGCAAATCAAAAAGGATTCAACCCATTTACTGGAATAGTTGAGGGAACAAGTGTCATTTGAATCTCGTCACGAAAATGAAATTGCTTGTACAAAACAATTGATAGCCGAATCAACATATAAACTTGACTCTGCATTGAAGTCATCTAATTTGACGAACGCTCGAGTTGCATAAGTTATGTTATCCGGTGGTATTGATAAGCTGAGTGAAACTTGTGTGCAATTACAAAATAATCGTGATGCCAAAGAGCAATTCAAAAGGAAAATATTCAACATAGAAAACGAGCGTGAACACGTGCTGTGTTCTTCCAAGTAAATTAAACTTTGTTATAGTGCTGAAAAACATAAACTTTACATCGTTAAAAAGAATTTTACTAAATTTCGATTGCTTGCAATTTGTTAATGATTGTTTATAATGTAAGGGTGGTAAAGGAGCAGCTGTTAGGGATGGTGGAGGCTGCTGCGAAAAAATGTCCTCAAATTGTCCTGAAATTTGAAAATGTAGCGTGGGAGGCCTGAATTACACAGGGTGGCTGTTGTCTGAGATTCCAGATTTTTTCTTAGGTCAATAGTCTAGACTCCCTTTTTTGAGAAAACTGAGAAATTGAGAAAAACGAAAGGCTTCTCGCAGTCACACTAATTCAGGTGGTCCCTGCTGCCTTCACATTTCCTGCACGGTTATATATACAAGTCGAGCCCGTATTTAGCAACCTCGCTGACATTGTTCTGAAAAAAAGTCAGCTTGAATTTGGAAACTATTTCTGCTCTGATTAGTTTCAGATCTTGCCTTCGCGTGAAAGGCTAGTCGCTCCCAATTGCGCCACGACTATTACTACGTGATGTGTTTGTACATAGTAATTCACATAGTTGAGGATGAATGAAAAACGCAATGAAGAAAATGAGCGAAGAGATGCTTTGGGACTGGAGAAGAAGTTGATTAGAGAAAATGGAATGATGATAAGAGTGTGACTGTGATGCACTAAAAAATGCTCGAGGGTCCTGAACCGTTAGTCGATTAGAAGCTAGAGGAAAGGTTGTAATCATTGCATCATACCCAAAAGCTGCTCATTGAATTAACTGATTCTACAGCGAGGGCCCAAGATGAGGTGCAGCGTACTAAGAAAGAAAAATCATCCACTACGAGAGTCTTTCATTCAGAATTGCAACGTTGTTTAGGGCTGCTGAAGCAGTTTGCGAAAAGGTTACAATTGCTTTTAAGACTAGCATTTTGTGACACATTTTTGACTTTTTCATGAACGTTTTCTTTCGTTAGTGATTCGTGTGAGTAAGTAGCTATCTTTTATTACCATGTAGCACTCTGATTTGCACTTGTAGCTTTATTTCTAATCATGGAATATCTTTTGTGCTCACCGTGCATAATTAACATAATTGTATACTTTTGCATACTTCGCATACTGTCTAATTATACTGCACACGATGCATATTGAAACCACTTTTCTAAGTAATAAACTAAATTTTTAGTAATACACTGTTCAATGACAGCACTGGACGGAATACGAGTAGAGCATGGTGGACTTCTTTCTGACTGAAAATCCAACGTGGTACATGCTCAGTCATAGGCGTCGATTTACTCTGAACTCAGGGGGGGGCGAATTTCTTGATTAAATATGGCTTACTTCCTCACATGGGCACATAACTCATGCTCGCACATTTGTAAAACCATGTCCGCCAGAATCATGTCAACACTGCTTTACCAGATATTGCATGAGCCCTGAACTGAGCGAACGGGATATTCCGGCTTCTATCACTGAACTGAGAACTAGGAATTCACTGTTCATGAAATGAAGAATCATAGAGTAGGTATATTAGGTAGAGTGGTAACTCCGCATTCATTAAATCCCCAATGAGTATACACTTTCGATTTTATTAAATGACCTCAAGTGAGATACAGGTGGTATTGTCACCAAATGTGAGATATGCAAATTTTTGCAATTTTGAAGAAATTACAACGGAATTGAGTGATCATGATTGCAATGCAGAAGGAATGATGGTATTTCACATATTCTCATGACAGCCCTGGAGAATTAATGTTTGCTAAATTAGCAATTCGATGGGTTCTTATTACTTTCATGCTCAAACTCAAGAGGATTTCACTTCCAGTCACGCTTGCAGTGCAGCCAACGGTTCACAACACATAAGTGAGCAAAAAGAAAGATCGGCCGATACCACTTTTCGGGTTTTGTGCTCACAGCGGTAAAGTGCCATGAGCATGTCGAACATGTCAACGTCAAACCATAGTTCGACATTTGACAGATAATTTCTTCGCTGCCTTCCTGACATCCTGATGTATGACTATGAACTGATATCCACATCAAATGTTTAGGATCTTCCATTAAGTCCCACATTGGATTTCATGTCTCTATTTTGTGATACAATAATGCAGGGTTCTAACGTATCATCAAAACTGCTTCTTTATATTCAGGATAACACTAAATTATTTTTTTTTTGGAATAATCAATATACAATGAATACAGAAAAAATAAAAACACATCTTATCTGTAAACGAGGAAAATGTGTTTAAAAACTCTTCATAGAAAGTTGACACAGATTTCAAACTTGAATGCATTTAACATAAAATATATTAATTTGATTCGTCTTAATTACGAATATATCGTCATAGTGAAAAAAAGATTTTGCATTTCTTTAAACTGGGCCATTGAAAATATGTATCATATATGATACTGTGGGACTGAAAGGGTTAACAAGTTATTTTGAAACTTTGAACAAGTTGAACCTTGTAGGTCGAAACGCAGCGTCGTCGGATGATAAAAAGGATTTTTGTGCTTAAATGACTCATGTCTAAGGACATCTTTCTATGCTGGCACTCTGAAATCTTCATGATTCTTTCATTATTATTGTGGAGAATTTAATGCCAAGTTATGTGCACTCCCTGCGAATTATTGCTAATGCTATGAACTGTTTTACATGGTTTCCTTATCCCGTGCATATTTAAGTAACTCAAGGAATTAGAAATAAGATATAAAATATCTCATTGACAAACCGTGTTACAAAGGTTACACAATTACACGCATTAATGACGTACAAATGGAAATACAAGACCATAAAGCTAAATGTCATTGATCATATAACGGAGAGAAAATGCTCTCACGTACAGAAATTGCTACCTTCAAAAGAAGATTACATATATGAAATTTGTCCACTTGGGCATTTTATCATAGTACGTAGGCATTCGAGATTATTGTCTACTTTATTAGTAAAGCAATGCCTGCCTAATTCCCCTGCCAATTTTAAATTGATCGATTTGACGAAATGGCATAAAAGCACTCACATGAGAGGGTCGAAGGAACGGAATCGAAGATGTGGAAGTGAATGAGCTGATTCGGTAGTTAAGCTATAAATCAAGCGATGACTAAGGCACTTGCAGGTGATGCGATGACTATGATCCTCTTTTAGTCAAAAGCCAAGGAAATTACCCAAACTTTCTACATTTCGTTTCTCAAGCGATCGTCTTGAAAGAGAACAGTGCAACTCATGTTTACATAATGGATTATTTCCTCGAAACCTTGAAGACCTGCCTGCCAAATTCATCAAATGTAAGCTAATCATCTCAACATGCAGTATGACCAAATGGATTTCGGGTTTTAGTCATTGTTCCATTATGCAGTTCTTGGTCAAAATCCCGCTGGCGCACAGATGTGAACGTCACTCGACAAGTATTCATCATATTTCAAGCGATTATCTTCAGCTAATAATCGCCTTAAGAAATTTGTCATATATTAATGAATGTTTACATTTTACAATGCTCGATCGGAAGAGAAATTCGAGGCGCGCGATGTACATTAATACCATATATGATGGATAAATTCGCCAAAATGCGAGTGATCAATTAACGCGGGCGGTATTTCATATGATAAACTGTTGATCTGCAAGTGGGGACTGCAAAATTGTGCATGATAAACAAAAAATCCAGGGGGGGCGAAAACATAGTCTCGCCCCGGACAATTTTTTCAGGGGGGGCGACCGCCCCTCCTGCCCCCCTGGGATCGACGCCTATGTGCTCAGCTACTCTCAATTGCTAACTCCTTCCAGCGCTTTCCACGCACTTGTATCCACAAGCACATTGAAAAGTGTATATGACGCTAGAGGCAAAGAGCGCTAGACTATCTGAAGACGAGTTGGAAATAAGTTTCATGAGTGAAAAGTCACTCAACGCCACCTTACAAGTCCGAGCAAATGAGTTTAGCTCATTCACCAATAAAAGGTAAGGTCAGATAAGCAATCTTCTTTTCTGGACCAAATACTGGAAGATCGAGTGAACGAAAATACTTCTTTAAAGAAAAAGGCGGGCAGCCTTTGTCTCTTGAAACGTTGCGTGACAGTTAGAGCTCATTATCAGTTTTATCCGGTGTACCACAGAGATAAATTACCTTGTCTGTGTGTTTGGGTCTAGAGATGACTTTCCTCAATACTGATAGTCATGGCCAGAACTAGTTTTGAGGGGCAAGGAAATAAATTTACCTTTCAACGTAATGCAAATACATGCCTGAATTCTGACGAACCTGAAGGTTGACGCCACATTAAACGTACTCAGTCAGAAAATTTGGATCGTGAAGAGTCGAACGGTGTGAATAATATTTCCATTTGATGAATTTATCGCGGAGAAAGATTTAGTAGAAGGTATGTACTTTTCAATGGACAAGTCTGCTTGAAATCTGATCACTGAAGTTCGTAGGTTTACCTGATAAAAGCTGCTTCTGCAATGCGCGCGCTTGACCAATCACACAAGCCAAAGAGCGACGAACATTTGTGATAATTTCTATCGCATGTTAGCATTACATACAATGGCTGGGATAGGATTATGTCCGCTCTAGAGTAACCCATTCGCAAATGAACCCATCTCTGCGGTGTACAAATGTGATGTGACCTCGTGCTGAGAGACCTGGCAAGATTGATCCTGTAACTGATGGGACAAAACTGTGAAAATGAGAATATATAGCACTCCATGATGATTTTCTGTTCACAAATAATGACACAGATCCATCTGGCATGCACCAGTGATCGGTCAAAATGGAGACATGCCTACCGTCACGCCGATGTTCTGTGAACTTTGCATTCGTTTTGTAACAATGAATTGTCATCACTCCACGTCACTTAGTGTTGTTGATTTCAGTCAGATTTTCCGGTATCATCGCCAGACTATAACCGGAAGAAGGGCCTCGTGATTCGATTCAATAAAATGCAATCATTATGTCTGGCATTTTTTTAATATAAAATTGCAAATGGGACACATTTCTTCAAAAATTAAATACTTTCCTTAATATATGACGAGAGACTCCTTACTTCCACAATCAAGCTTGGGTGTGCACTGTTGACTACATTGGATATATGTACTATTTCAATCTCTTTTATTCTATTCAATCATAACATGTACCTGAAACAAAAGATATTTGTGTAGGAAAGCAAAAAAATGAGCCGAAGCTGAGAGAAACTTAACATCGTATTGTTCTGTATAAATTACAACCGGCCTTCTCAAGAGATGCAGTTCTTATATTGTCTCTTTCTCCATGGGCCTAAGTGCTATATTTTAATAGCCTACCCCAAGGAAATGTCCGATTTGCGCAATAATGAAATATAACGAATTTCGATACGTTTGTTACCTTCAAAGCCTTTCGTCACTGTATCTGGGAAACTGCGATGAGTCGAGAGACGGGTAGAGAATATTCGCTGTTTTTTTAAAAAACCAGGAAGTCCAACAATTGATCTGATGTTTTTATATTCGAGCGAAACCTTTCGCGCTTGCATCGAAGCTGATCGTCAGGTGCAAATAATCTACTTAAAGCTCACTGGAAAATGGAAATGCTTCATGGAAAATCTCACTTTAATATAAGAATAATGTTATTATTAGATCAAAACTAGTGCTTGACTTCCTGCTTTTAAAAGATGATAGCAAGTTCTCTATTCACTATTTCTCTGTCTTCATTTTTCTCTCATTCCTCTCACCATATCAGACCACTGCATGTCCTGAGGAAGCGTCTCCATTTGTTTCTTCATGGCGATGTCTAACAATTCCCGCGAAGCTCATCATCTGTTTCACCAGTGGCTCTTTGGTAGCTCGCCATATCCACTGTATTCGCAGCATCGCATATCACAGCTACAGCCCGAAAGCTTCCAGTCCTCATGAACTTTAAGTACCCTGAGGTGTAAGTCTGACGAAGCATTAAAAGTATTTTGGGAAGTTTAACAAAGGAGCTATTACTTTACTACCTCAGTAATGAGTGTTTGCTGACATTTTTATTTTGTAATGTTCTGGATGGCGACTTGACAAAATTGAAAAAAATGTATACCTCTATGTATGATGATTAGTCCAGAGCCCGGAACTTCAGGCAAAATGCCATAAATGCCAAAAAATGCCTTATACGGTAATTTTTTTAGTAAAATGCCTTTTTTAATTTTTGAGTGCTTTAGATGCCTGAAATGCTTTCTTAACAAACAATTAGAGAAACGAATGGTTACTGATTGGTTTAATTTTGCGCTACCCAGCTAACTTTCTGCTGGGCGTGCAAATGCAGACTGCGTTGTATGACGAGAATGTATGAAACCCGTTGAGAAAACCGTGTACGCTGAGCGCTTGGAGACGTCAGCAGCTTGTCTCTATGGTTACGATCACCTTTTCCCTCCAACGTAACTGTTGCTTTCATTCGACTGCGCAGGTGGCATCTGTGAGTGTCATTTCAGCGAATCTTCCGTCGAATTTTATTCTGGTCTTATACCATAATGCCTAAAGAAAGGGCGACGGTACAACAGAGACTGACGAATTTCATTAAAGATTTAGGTGAAGAGATATTTTCGTCAGATGGATCAATTTTATTTTGTAAAATCTGTGACAAGGCCGTGAACTACGAAAAAAAAGTATTTCGTAACACAGCATCTCGCCGGAGGAAGGCATTCCAGCCTCGCAGCAAAGCGTTAATAATTGCATTCAATAATTGGTGTTAATAATTGCATGTAATACCATGTAGAATTTGTAAAAATTAATGCCTTTTTCTGGGTTTTTAGTGCCAATTTTTGATTTCTTTAATGCCTTTTTGCCTGCCTACTTTGTCTGTTTTTAGTGCCTGAAGTTCCGGGCTTTGATGATTACTAATACTAATTTTACTTACTAATTTTACTGATTTTAATTGTTTTTGCATCTATTTGATTGTTTTTGGCATTTATTTTCACAACCATGCAGTACATTTGCGAGATGTAGTTGCTATGAGAAAGTGACAATGCCTTAACTGTTAATCATTTTTAATAACTTCGCATGTTTCATTTCAGTGTAAACAACTGACTGAAGTTTTGGGAACCCTTCCAAAAGATTGTCTTTTTGAAATTGTTCAGTCATCCACAGAAGTGATAATAGCAGCGAATTCGGAGCTTCGTCGACGAGATAAAAATACTCTGAATGGGTTTTCTGCAGCAAACGGATTTACTCTTTTACCATCTATACCTAAGGAAATCAACACTACAAAGCTTCTACTTCCCAATTCGAATACCAATAGCATATTATATCAAGCTCAACTAAATGCTTCGAAACACCAAAGTTCGTACAAAAACATTGGAGCACTAACCGAATCAAATGTTAACACCTTGCCTACCCAAAAGCGAAGTCATGAACTAGAGGACAATACCTTACCAAGCAAAAAACTTCGACCGCTCCTCAATTCCAAATTGATGTCATCCACTGATATTGTAGATGGAAATAATGGATACATGCTTTTACAATTTGTTTTGGTAGATTCACCAGATCTCACTTCTGTTCCATCTCCGGCAGACATCCATTGTCTAAATGAAAGAGGCATGGGCTTACCACGACAACCAGACGGTACCCAGTTTAATATACCAATGAGGATGGAAAAATGCCTGACTCAGAATCAGATCATTGAGCGCCTACAAAACTGCTACACTACTATCAATATAAATGATCTGAACATAAAGATGGCAATAGCAGGAGATGGAGGTAAGAATCAGTAAATTATTTTATGAGCAAATGATCTTCGGAATTTTGACCTCCGGAATTTTTATATGGTCAATGTTTGTGATGCTAATTTTATGAAGTGCTTCCGGATTTTCATCCTCTTGTATTCTCATGCCTTATTGTGTACCGTAGTGCTTTTCCTAGAAAGCAACGTCGCCGACCCAAACCTACATCAGTTTGTCAACGTGCTACCCCAAATTATGTAATCGTATAACCCGGAAATGTGTTGCATCTGAGAGTTCTAGCATCTTTTGCAACTTATAGTATATCCTCATTAGATAGGATTTCTCAAATATTTCCCTGATATTCCCATTCTCCACTGGTAAACATGAATTTTCTCTGATAAATTGTAACACTGGCTCTCGTGCGGACTTAATTGCCAAAACAATGGGAAACACAACTGGCATTTTTCTTTGAAAAGTGAGGGTCGTTCTATATTTAATTGTTGGAGGGATCCCATTAGCATGATGGTAGGCCTAGAAGCAAAAAGAAGCTTCGGTTCGAAATTTGTGAATACGTTGTAATGGCAGGGGTGGGCCGATGTGACAAAACGTGACAGTATGTGACAATTTTTCATCTCAAAATAAAATGTGACAAAATGTGTGTTTTTTTATGTTTGTGTGACAAAATATGACAAATTCACGGAAAAAATATTCTGATAAAATATGAACAAAGTCACAGAGGAGCTTTAACTTCGTTTGAGTGAAATAACGAAGTCATATTTCCCAGGGGGTCTTTATTCTAATGTTCCTATATTCTTTGATGATAATTTGTGTTAGGGGTATGCAATAAGATTAATGTTTTCCCCCTCTCTTGCGCCAAATGACGACTTGTACTTGCACTTACACGACCAAATGGCAAGTCGTGCTGTTATTTGTCCGACTTTTCAAAGTTGACTTCAACGTGTTATGTGATAGCCCAATTGTAGTATTCATTGAATATATTCGAGAAAAAAGAATTAATTGTGCAAGGTTTGAGTCCAATTTTTTCACTTAAAACAGTTAAATGTGTCCCGGTTTTACCCATGCTATGTTTCGTTATCACACCAAATCTCAGGGTAAATGTTGTATACCTTCAATGGCAATTCTCTATGAGAATGAAATGATGATTTAACGTCGCCGCTCCTCCATATTGAAGGCTTGGACGGTGCTGACATAAGTCAGACTTTAATCTGAAGACTTGTGATACTTAAGTCCGGATGTCCTTCCTCACTACTTCCAATGACACTTTCGGGGCTCGACCTCTGGACCGAAAGATCGCTAGGCCAATCACTTGGCCACTGTGCCACGGAGAACACCCATATGGAACTATGTAAATAACAATAATTAGTAATAATTAATAAATTAACGATTTTTCTCGATTTTGTCCTATTATAACCGCGGTTGATATATAATATGAATATTACGTCAAATGCTCTACTTAAAAAATCAGCGTTTAAGGCAAAATTGATAACTGTCAATCCTCTGCGCACAGGCATGTCTCAAATTTTGGCCATGTGTTTTCATCAACATGTGTCAGAATGTGACATTTGCGCCCATCGGTATGTGACAAAATGTGACATCTCGAATATCAAGCTGTGACAAAATGTGTCAGAGATCCTAGCATGGCGACCCACCCCTGTAATGGTGTTAGACGGGTTAATGCTTTGAAATTTATATTCGCCATGCTAAACATGAATTTTCTGTGACTAATTATAACAGACGTTCATCAGTGCTCTATTTATACGGGCTTTAATGCCAGTACAAAGAAAATGCAACTGGCATTAAGATCGGTGGAGCGGATATTCACTCGGTTTATGACACGAATAAATTTTTACCTATGTGAATCGGACTGTAATGACGATGATGTATAGACATTGATTATTATGCGAGTGCAATAATCAAATTTCGGCCTAGCTCTAGTCATGAGCTGTAGAAAGCCATAAGTAGTCCTGTTTCTACAGCTTATGACGAAGGTTAAGCCAAAAAATTTAAGCTTTATGCTCGCCCGCACAGAAGTAAATGGGTATGATCACACATATGCAATCATACGTGTGATATTAGTTATGAATTGTACTAAAATCATGCGCATGGAATGTAACGCCTTCACCGGAGAACCATGCACTTTTCATGCTGTATGAAAAAGGTATGGGTTTCTGTACATTCCACACGCATGATGCCACGTATAATTTTTTGACGTAAAATCATACTATGCAGTATTCATACTTTTTGAATATGGTATGAGAATTTCATAGTATGATACTTCAATGAATTCCTGGTTACATTTCATATGCATGATTCCTACGGAAAAGCATGCGATGTAATTATCACACCTGTTTCACACAGTATGAAATTTCAACAGTGTGATTTTACTAAGTTGTGGAGAAAGTGCTACATTTCATCCGGGTGATTTTACGCATGATTCATGCATAAAATCATGCTGTGCAATATTCATACCCATTTCATGCTGTATGAAAAGTGTGAGGATTTTACAGCATGATTTTACGCATGAATTCCTGTTGGTTTACATACTGATATCATACGTAATACAAGATTGTGTCATACATATGAGAAGCACTCCATATGTATGACTATGTCATGCTATTTTCATACTGCTATGGTTTTCTCATACCTTTTGCGTATGCATGGAGATTTCATACTAAAATCATATTGCAATCATCCGCAAAATTACATGAGCTTGTCATACTTATGCAGAAACCATACTAAATTTTGGTATGATTCATGCCCATTTATTTCTGTGCGGGCGCATTATAAGAATTTCATTGGTGCTTGTCAATCTTTTTCTTTCAAAATATATTTGCACCAATCGCGGAAAAAGATTTCAAAATGCTAAAAATAGTTAGCAGGTCAAATGTGTGGGCCTAAGTATGCTCATTCAAAAAATGCTTCCGGATGGCACGGATTATTTTCAAAATCAGTTGTCTTGTGAAAGCTTTAAAGAAAGTATAAATGTCATACAATTTTTAATTAACGTTGGCTACCCGCATGCCGATCTCGTGCACTTTCTTTAAAACATTTCATCACGTTTGACCGCCGATTGCCTAGGTAAAACATTCGTGTATATACGCGGTTCACAGGTTGGCAAATGCATCCAGGTTTTAAATAGCCTGTATTTCTAAATAGTTCCTAAATAGGCTATGTTATAGGCCAACTAGATTTACTAGTTTGGTTGCTTGCTTATAACTACAATTAATTGCTCTTATTTATTTAATTATCGTGTTTGTGGTACAGTCGTGAACGCAGCGGATAACCAAATCTTAACCGCTAGAAGAAGCTCCTCGTGGTTCTTTAAACTGGCGACCACACGTGTCGCGACCCTACGAGTTATAAAAAATGACCTCACTATGGGTCGCGATGTCATTTTTCGAACCACCGGTGTACTTTATAGTTTATCATGACAAAGCAAGCATTACAATTGCTGTATTTGATCAGATTTTTCATATCGTCTTAGTTGATGAAGTACCATCTAAAAGGACGGTACACCGCCTATTGACGATGACCAAAGAGCTGATCGAAATATTCGAAAGGTTTACAGCGAAGAAAGAAATGCTTCGAATTATAAAATAGTGCTTCCTTAATTTATTGTATTTATTGATGTTTTTATTGTTTGCTGAATGATGCTGGAACTCGAAGTAATAATGACAGCAAGAGGTGCGTTGGCTATGTGAATGGCTATCGAATTATGAAAATATATCAATGGTGCAAGCTCATAATTTGCGCTTGGAAATGTTGATGGTGATGAGTGAGACATAAAAAAAAGAAGAAATAGCATGCTGTAGACAAAAAGCATTCTCATATCATAATTTGTAATGAAATAATTCAATTGAGCATCAGAAAAATGAAGAGTGTTCGTGATTGAACCTATAATCATAAATTTACATTTTCACTCTCAGATAGAAACGGATGGAAGAATGAAATGTCATATTTGATGCATTATTTTCAGCCATGGTGGTGAGCCGATCTGACTTGTTTGAAGAGTACGAAGGGTGTCCGCTGTCTAGGTTACTGTTTTGTTGATGAAATAATTAGATTTTTCAATTCTACGTTACCAAACGAGTTTTTTACACAACTACCGCTTGTATAGCTTGCAGACTATACTGACTGCTGAGTACTTTCATAAATGTGATTTATTACTCATTTTGAGACGATAAGATTAAGAAATGACGAAAATTTCTTACCCACCTACTAAAATGTCCTTTAAAAAATGTGCTCACAGTTATAAAATCGCTGACCATCGTATTGCAATTTTGATTTCAGGGAAACTTGAGGAAGTGAATTTTCACCGTCTTGGTGATTTGGCTGAGAATTTGATGGATGGTGATAAGGTGTTTTTGCTTCCGTGCACGATGATTGTAGCTCCGGAGGAAACCTCGGAGAAGTTAAAAATGAGCAGACCATCAACGCCTGACCGATTTAAGCAGATGACTTTGCCGTTAGCTGATGAGTGTGAAATTCATGTCAATCCCCCTCCGGTAAGAGTGTGGTACATGTTAAGGCCATGTGATGAAATGAGTTCAATAGAATGTAATACGAAAATTTATTTGGAAATAGGGGCCGGGAATATAAATAGTGATAATCGAAATGATGATCGACGAGCAAATAAACATGCTATCCGGCGTAGCATAAACTTCTTCGAACTGTTGTTAGTTTTAGTAGACATACTTCAAAATCAATTTTTTGCGTGGTGTGGTCGTATGATTTACGTGTGCATACTGTTTACTGGCTTATTAAGAAGTTGAATACAGCTAAATTTGTGATCAATTGTGTCGATCTGAAACACGCACAATGCACATTGCACATGTATACCGTTTTCAACAAGCTTCTTGAGCTAGTGTCACTTAATGATGTGAAGATATGAAATGGCACAATATTTTCCTTGATCATATCATTTTTTTAAATTTTCCATGAAAAAATCCCAAGACATCACAGTCTAAGAATAATGAATAAAGCAGCAACGAAAAAGTTGTATTGCATATTGTATTGTACATGAGCATATGCGTGTATGATCGAGCGATGTAGTACCATAGCCAGTCTTCATTTTGATAGAGCAAGTAGGACATCTGTATGGCAACATGCTGTTGTGTGTTATATATGTTTTAAAGTCGTTTAGGTCCACGTGAAATGAACTTGGCTTATCCACAGACTCGGAAGACACATTTCTACGGAAATCTCGGGGTATATCGTTTGACTTGTTGCGTTTTAATGCAAATCATCTTCAGTTGTCAAAAGTATGTGATATTAATACTATTTATAGTGTTACTAAGAAAAGTAAATTTCAGCATTCTGCTTATTGCATCTGTTTCTAACAGAAAGAAATGCGTGTGCACATGTAAGATTGACTGGTAAGCGATGCAGTTTTTTTAGCATTTTATCTTCTGCGTTCGATCATTCACATGAATTGTGGGAACATATCGTCAATTACTAATTTACTAAATATTTCATTAGTTTTGAAATCGATTTGGCCTGTGGAAATATCACTGATTAGGACTTTATTTTGAAACTCATTGATCTTCATATATCGGTAAATGGTTGTATCCATATTTGAGAGAAGCCGGAATACCGTGATGTTCGGTAAAGTTTGTCTATTCAGGCAAGGCCTTTCGACCGGTACAGCCAGCCATCGTCAGGCGAATGAGACATTCATTCCACAAATCAGAGCACAAATCACACAGGCAATGTGATTTGTGCTCTGATTTGTGATCTCAAATATGGATACAAGTCAATCTGGTCGATTATTTGGTGGAATATAAATGGCTAGATGAGTTGATTGCAAAATTTTATCAAAATGTAGCCCTTCATAGAACTACACCCTTATCCATCATTTTCCTGCCAAATTTACATGCGCATGATCCTGATTCAGCAAATGCAGCTAATAATCGATAACAAAAGTGATTTTAAAATGACTATTAAAATTGAAATGTCATGACTATCTATGTCTGTGATTTTATTCAATGAAGCTTTTACAAGGGTCTCTTCATAAGTCTTTAGACTAGCTCTGAAGGAATGCGCCAAATTAGATGAAATTTTGCTCGATGACTCCTCTAAACGTCATTATCGATTGGTGAAAAGTTAAGCGCTGGCCGGTGAACAGTCATCACTCGGTCTGCGCTTAAAGTTGGTCAAGACACGCTGAAAGCGCATTCAGACATGGAGCTTCGCAGCGGGCATTTCCGAGCAATGAATTTTTACGATTTCAAGCGCAACTTGTCTGCCGCCGAGTCGCTAGCCAGCCTTACTGCCGCTTTTGGGGAACAAGCGCCTTCGAGAGCAACAGTCTTCAATTGGTTTGCGGAGTTCCGCCGCGGATGCGCCTCCCTTGAAGATGAACTACGCTCAGGTCGGTCAGTTTCGGTTGTTCATGAAAATTCGATTGCTGCTGTCGAGAAACTGGTGAAGCAGATTCACGAGTCACATGCCATCAGATAGAGGCTTCTCTTGGCTTGTCATCGGCATCGTTGAATAGGACTTTTCATGATCATCTTCGGCTACGAAAGCTTCCTGCTCGTTGGATCCCACACTTGCTCACGGAGGAGCAGAAACAGAAGCGGATCGACTTTTGCAATTTCATGCTGCAAAAGTTTGATGGCGGAGCTTCTAAGCAAGTCTGGGACATAGTGACTGGTGACGAGACGTGGATTTATCAATACGACCCTGAGACCAAGCGCCAGTCCAGCCAGTGGGTCTTCCCCGGAGAAAATGTACAGCAAAAATGCATTCCCAGTCGGAGCATCGGAAAACAAATGGTGGCCTCATTCTTCTGTGCTGTTGTCCATGTCGTCACTGTGCCACTGGAAACTCAAAGAACAGTGACTGCAGACTGGTACTGCACTGTTTGCATTCCACAAGTGCTGGAAAGCTCGAGCAGGAGGCGTCCGAAGACGGGAGCGAGAGGACTCTTGTGGCATCACGACAACGCCAGTGCCCACACCGCAGCTCGAACTCAAGATTTCATGCAAGAGCGTTCAATTCGACTGCTTCCCCACCCGCCTTATTCCCCGAATTTGGCGCCGTGTGACTTTCTCTCTTTCCGAAAGTGAAGGATAAGATCCGAGGAGTCCGTTTCAACTCTCCTGAAGAAGCACAGGAGGCGTTCGAGGCAGCCTTGGAAGAAATTCCAAAAGAAATTTGGCGAAAATGCTTCGCACAAGACTGGTTTCGGCGCATGCAACTTTGCATTGATTGTGGGGTGCTTATTTTGAAAAAATATGATTTTTCTACTTGAAATTTTTACCTTCAGGTTGGGGATAAAATATCAAAAAATCATTAAAATTGGAAATCATTTAATATACTAGTCTAAAGACTTATGGAGTGACCGTCGTACTTTCCTGTCGGTGATGATTCATTGACCTCACTTTCCAGTTAGAGTATCAAACATTTACATGTATAACTAAAAATTCGACAGATTCAATGGCAGTGTATGCCTCTGAAAACAAAAATGATGGTAATATCTAGCAATACATGTATATTTGTATCCGGTTAATATCAGTGATAGGGAATGTCTTAATTCACATGCAATTCCGTGATCATTATCTGTGCTTGAGGGTTTATTAACAGCTGAATACTAACTCCCTCACCTAAAAATCATGATTGATATTACTTATTACATGGAATATTTGATAGAACTTATTCAGCAATCTTAGAGAGATTGATCACCTGTAGACCCGATGCCTTGCCCCCTCCCATCACAAAAGAAAAGCTTCCATGATCTATAAATGACATATTCGCTCTTCAGCACTCACATGAATTGCAGAAGGTAAATGATGATTCCTTAATATTAAACAAATTAGTTGCGTACAATACTGCTGTATACATTTGCATATAAAATTTTGTTATGTAATACAACCACTATATGCATGCACGGTACAGCAGCCCATGTGCACTTAAAAATATGGAATAAAAGAATATTACGCCTATACTACTGCCTTTTGAAATTAGTGGCCCGCGACCCTTTTCGCGGGCCACTGCTTGTAGCCCTCTATCCCAACTTGGTTGCCCACCACTGACTTAATGAGTGGAAAATTGGTCAATTGAATAAATGTATTATTTGGAAGCGACTGTTTTTTGTTGATTTCTTCAAAGTAATTTGCTTTGCACTCCATCGTAATTAAAGTGGTGCACTTTGCTCGGACCCCATTTTTATCTATCTTTGTTGACCTCTCCCTCCAACGTTCATCCAATTTCGCATGTTCAATTTTCCGTCTGTTGCAACAATGGCAATCGATATATGATGATCTAGACGATGTTAGTAATTGTAGATAAATTTTGAAAATGTAAAGAAGGGCTAAGCAGAGAAGATAAGATGTAAAATTTTGACATGCTAGCAATAATAACCTTCGCATTTTTAAATTGTCAGCAGTGTCTTATATTTCTGTCAGAGTTGTTTGCTGTAGTGTGGAATCTGCATGATACTTTTGAAAATACAGTAAATAGAAAACATGATCATTTGATAGATACGTATTAATTGATGAATGACCTTGATCTCCTGCTGGTCATGCTTGCAAAGAGACATAGCCTACGTATATAATATGCTTAATATATAATAAATATCAATAGCAGTGTATACAAATGTAAGTTCGTCAATTTAAGTGTGAGATATGACTGATTATGACATGTTTCGGGCCAACTCACTGCGACTGATTACATTGTCTTCCTTCAACTTTTGCAAAAAGCGGCGAGAAGAGAGTTAGCCACTCGACTTCCTCATAAATTAGTTTCTACATGGCTTGGAAGCCTCGCGCCACGCAAACGCGTTTACCATGCTGATTGTCATATTTCCTATAATAAAATCGATACAATAGAACAGCATTGTCGACGGCGAACCGCGTTCCCTCCTTATCCTTCCAGCGTTAGCCAGCGCGCCAGAATAGGAAGTCAGGCGTTGCTAGGACGACGCGATCGTCTGATCCGCATCTGCTGAGCGTACGCAATGCGCGGGAGTCGACAGGCGGCGAATTTACTGTCGCAATCGCTTCAAGTGAAAAAGAACGAGTCCTGTGTGTTGTATGAGCTTGTATGATGGATTGACGGGTGGAGTTGGGAAGTGCTGGACATTGGGGCAAGAGTACAAACATAACACGACGCCAGCGAGATTATGACTTCCACTGCGAGCGAACTAAATCAATCGATAGTTCGTTGTTTAATAATACATCGATAAAGAAAGATCGTTGGAAGAGTTCAATTCTCTTTCTCTCTCTCTCAGGTCTTCGAACGGTTGTGTGAATATGATTAAAAAAAGTAGCGCTAGTTTTCACTGATCTGCTCGTCATTCGCCTTAGATGACTCCGAACCATCTAAAATCTGCATGCACAGGAATTTTGCCTCGTTTTCATTTTGTGAATTCAAAGTGCCTCTATTCGTGAAGTATGGAGCGTTTTAAATCCACTAACACAACATCATGAGATGTGTATTTGTCGTATCGCAACAGCATTCGGATAACAAAAATAATTTCGAAGTTGCAGAAAGTGTAGTTAGAAATATAAGTAATTGTCTTTCAAGTTGTAGGACCGCTGTGTTAAATGCTTGATTTAGAAGATGTTGATTCCAATTTCAAATCCCTTCAGATCATAGAAATCATCAAAATTTTGAAAAATGTGCAGATGATTTCATAGATATGGATAATTGTTCACTTAGTTTTTGAGGACTTAACTGGCTCTGCAATTTAAAGGAGTTCGTTAAAGTTCAGTGCTTCACTGTCGTAGTCGGACTCCTTACTTCGGAATTTTACTTGTTAGACTCTGGCTAGCAAAGTTAGAGTAACTTCATCAGGTTTTTGAAGACTTCAAATAATCAAGAACATGTGTGACTTTATCTCGCTTTCGATCCCCGCTACTTGCCTAATGTCGGCGGTCACAATTGTGACGTGTTATTTATTCATTGATTATTATTGCCTTGACAACTGATGTTTGGTGGTAAGGGTTTGATCCTGCCAATTGACACAGTCGTGTAAGTGGCTCGTAGACCGGTTGGTTAGAGCACAGGTCTAGTTAACCTTGGTCACAGGTTCGAATCCTACCAACCGCACATCTTTTGCATGGCAATTCGATCTATCGTTTATTTAGTTTCATTGTTGTTAATTGTAACATCTCACAATTTGTCAAAATTTGAATTTTTCGGATCGTTTAATCACGCAAATGCGAATTAGCGGTCACACATGAAATGGGAATGAGAATGTAGAAACATGAAAAGGAGAAGAATAAAATTTCACAGATAAACACTTGCACGTTTCTCAATTTTATTTCAGTCAGTTAAATTGAAAATTCTTACTTTTGCGAATCACACACTAATTATTCGAAGTGCGAACATTGGTAATCTTGCGGTAAGGCCTATGTCTCTCTCTCGACAATCCTCGATAACGAGTAGGCATTCGATAGAAACAGAAGTCATAATTTAATAATTATCAAAGTAATACCGCTTCTTTGAGATCGATTCAAATTTGAATTTCCGCTGTCGAATTGCAACTTATTTCTCAGAGTCTGAGTCGCATCAATGTGAGTGCAATGCCTGATGTGTGCAACCTGCAATCTGAATGAACCAGTTAATGAAATAGATGCCAGCGTTAAATAGTCAGCTAGTTTCAGAATTAAAGATACCGTAATGACAGTCATCAAAGCTTGAGAGGCGCATTGATACGCAGACCTTTTGCTTCTTAACCAACGTATCTAACCAAAGAATATATTTTTTGCGCTTAGTGATAAGAGTACTTTGCGTACATTATGAAACTCGTATGCCTATCCTTGTCAAACATTGAAAGCTGCCCTCTGATCGAAAGGAGAGGTCTCTGTATTACGAGTACAAGGATATTATGACTGCTAAAGTTGTGCTTCCACTTGTTCAGAATGTTAAATTTTTTTCAATATTTTTCATTTAAATTTATTTAATATTTTTTTATATTTGATATTTCATTGAGGCTGAAAGTACTTATGCGAGCGGGAAGTAATGACGTACATCACCATAGAGCAGCAACAATCAGGTTACCCAAAATACAGCTACCTATAGGTGGTAGATCAACTTGATTGATAGACTGAATGCGCTTATTGTTTCTTTGTGAACGCACAGCTACTTGGGTCAGATACCCAGTGAGGTTTTTTAATTTCAATTAACTTGATCATAATAAGTTTAAGCATGGAATTATCAAATAGGCCTACATTTAAACTAAAATCAATGCAATTCAGATCGCCATGAGAACGCGCAATGATGAGAAATGGTTCTGACCTCAACACTAAAGCCTTGTCTGTCGAAATTTCTCATAATTGAAACAATAATTGCGATTGGTATTCATATGTTTGCATTATCACGTTATAAATATGGGATTCAAATGGGATAAAATAACAAGCACCGTGTCATTAATGTCATTAATTTCTCAATTCGCCTGCTATCATCCTGTTTTCTTGAATTGACGGACATTAATTTTTAATTGTAATTTTATAATTTTCGGGTAGTGGAATGCATGTCTGGTTAAATACTCATCTATAGCTCTCCATTGGATCCGATTCAGGTCCGAACTGACTAGCGATCAAGAATTATATACATTGTAAAAAATTGCGTCAAGATGAATTAAAGACTTGATACTTTGATAGGCTGCTTCTCGAAATTTGTAATGCTGTCTTTATTGTCACAAATTGCCTCGATCCGACAAACTGAATTCGCAGATGCAATTTTGATCTACATAGTATAGTTATATTCGCTTATATTTTATCTACCATTCACCGACACAGCTTAATGTGATTTAGCTTCAATGCCTACAATGCCTACTTTTCCCGACAGTGATTGGTTTCTAATAATTCACTTCAGACTTAACTGCTGCTGTAAGTTGTATGTTACGTATAACTTGACATAAAATATTGCAATTTGCTTAATTTCTCTTTCAATTAAATTTCAGTTTGCTTTCTAGTAATAATTTAAATTAGGCTTTGATGCTGAGGTTCATTGATCAACTTTATCATTCTATTTTTACTGAAAAGCTAACTGACAATTTGGGTTTAAGGGTGTATATTATTCTTAACAGTAGCTTTAGGGAAGAAGGCCTATACACCGAAGGCATCAATAAGCAGAAGTGGAAAGTTAAAGATGGAGGAAACAGAAAAAATGTGTGGGTTTTTAGATTTGAGTGCCAATCTTCCAGTTATGATAATCATAACAATACTTTATAATAATTTGCCCTTAGAGAACTGCATTGTTTTACAGACTGCAATTACATGACCCGAAATGTAATTAACTGCAATAATAAAAGACTGTTTCACAATTAATATTTCAATGGGTATTACACAATTCTCCTAGATGTAAATAATGAAATGCGAAACATATACCTTTTCAGCAAGGAGTTATTCCATTTTTTATTTGATCATGCGTTTATTCTTCCTCATACATTTACTCTTCCAGTTTACTTGCCCTTATACCTATATTCTGTTTACTGATTTACATATTCTAATATCAAAAAGTGATTATTTGAATCTAAATGATTTTTTGCTTAATAGATTCAGCTTAGCATGAGAATTTAATGTAAAATAGTGTGATTATGTGAAATCGGTCATTTGCTAAACGTTCTTTTTCCTCACTGACGAATACATTGAACGACGATTTTTTAGTATTCATCACATTTTTTTAGTGTCGTGTGGTTCAAGATCAACCTGCTGTTAGCGGAATTTTGTAAAATTGAAAAGTGGCTGATACATGTATTATTTGTATTACTGTGCTAATAGAAGTGAATATATGTTATTTATATACGGAAAGGGATAAATAAAGGTGGGGCGTTGTTATTATAATACTAGACTATTAGGAGTGACCTAATTGCATGTCATGGATAATTATCGAGGGATGAGAGACTGATCATGTTCTGTTTTAGCGAAGTACAGTGCTGCTAACTGTATGGGTTCAGTCAATAATTACAAAACGAATGAATAACCAATTCGTAGGAATAAAACGAAGCATATGAACATCAACGTCAATATTCACCGATGCATTTCGCTAATATTTCTTAAACTGGAAAGAAATAATAGCACAATGTAAGCGAAGTTGAGAAACATGAATCCCTCTGTTCGATTTCTTCGATTTTTCTTGTTATTGTCGCTTGATGGGAAATGCAATATTACAGAAGAGGGAAATTCATATTTTGATCGAAATTGCTTTCGCAACCTAGCGATCTGATCTAAGTTTTAGGTGATGCTTTATATGTCTAACATTTCAAGATAAGTCGCTGAAATTATTGCTTAACTCATTTTATGACTCATGTTCATTCATAGTTGCGCAAGAGCTCAGTCGCTGACATAAAGCCGCAAACTGTTTTGTGTCTGCCTGCCTACCTTCCTTGAGCAGTAGCGCATCGGCAAAACGTAGGAATATTCCCTAGCAGCGCTGCGCAAATCGATTAGATGTTCCTCATACAGCAACCTAGGGAGGCGAGAGTCCAGATATCTCGCATAGCGCGACTTCTCTCTTCCTTCTCTCCTTTTCTTTCCATTGTTGTGTTGTTAGCTACGTGCAGCGGGAGGCCTAGGTTGGCTGCCGATTCTTCCTTAATACATCGATTGCTCAGGATTGCTCATCTATTGATGCTCGCTCCCGTTGACACAATGGGTTCGCAAATCGTGCGGCGGTGTTTTGAGTCAGCAGAATTTGCCTGTTAGTGATAATCGTCAGTCTCAAACCAAGTAGTGTTGTTGATTCCTTGTCATTTCACGCAATAAAGTGCACATAGTAGTGTTAATAAAAGATTATACGAGTCTGGTTTAAGCACTCGTAGACATTTATTTTCCCACTCAAATTTGTTCATCAAGCCTTTAAAGTTAATAAAATTGTCATCTTACCAAACACATTGATCACTAATAATTCCTGGGAATTGTTGTAAGGGCTAATTGGAAATATTTCCACAATTTTACCAAGTATTATTTTCCCGGGAATGTCATGCATGAGCAATGGGCACGTCCGACCTGGCTTGTTTTATTGCGTCTCAAGATTAATGCAAACTGCGCGTTGCAGATTTTGTGTATCATAGAAACTTCTCCTTTACATAATCCATTTTTTTCAAATGGTATTTGTGAGGAATTCACCGCTTTAAAAATATTACTACACACTGGTTGTCTAGAAACTGTTTCTTCATCTGTTTCAACAGAAAAATTGTTTCACCGCTCAAAAGCATAAGGTTGTCAAGCCCCATGCTGATGATTGCCTTTACAAATTGCTATGCAGTTAATCTCGAACACACAACTGTGACCGTGAAGAAGGTTATGATTTTTATTGCAGATTCATCTCACAACGTGCCATACTTGTCTAAATAACCTACTCCACTCTAATGTGAAACGAGAGAATGCATCGTTCTTCTCTCATGATCATGATAACTTACATGTAAGTGTTCATTTCTGGCAGGATTTGCGAGAATTCTGCAGTTGTTTTGATGAAGTTCTTCATTCACTTTCTAGTTTTCATGTTCACGTTCAATTAGGAAAAGGTATATCGTCAATTACGAGACTTGATGTATGGACAGATCTCAATGCATATTATACATGTTACATGACGATACAAAATCCATGCAGTTCAAGCATAGACAATTATACAGTTCCTGTACCCCACGCTTATATAGGAAGACGGGAAGGTATTCACTTATTCTGTAAATTTAAGAAATAAATAAACCGTGATTATACTAGGAAGCACAATAGGCACGGAGCCTTTCTTCTATGTGACCGAGTTGTAACTATTTGTCCCACAATCACTCATATTGTGCAGAGTGTTTGACAAGAATATAGATTGTAGCTCATGTGAAACTTTTAGGTTGCACCCGACCAAGGTTTGAACTAATGTCGTGGACGCAGAACGAGCATTCTACCACAAGGACACATCGGCAGTTTTTCATTATTTTGTTTTGTTGGTTGATAATTTCTCATTTTCTCGCAAGAATCTTACCATCTTCGAATGGTAATCGGCATGTAGGTGCAGCGAAATGAGAAATGTAGGGTCTAATGAAAAATGAAGGTTCGAACAAAGTTTGGAGGTCCTTTGATAAATATTTGCAACAATCTTAAAAAATACGGACCGGATGTTGCTTGTACTGTGAATCGAGATTTAAGTTCCAATGATAAATAGCAAGTTTTTGATGTCAACTTATATCTATGTCAGGGCAACGCTGAGATTTTGATCCTCCTTAGCGATGGATTTCTAGATCTGTGTCCGTACCATGTTTTGTCTATTCAGGTCGTCGCATATCGTTTAGATCTCGGCAAAGTTCTTCAGTAATCGAAGCCATACGACTGAAGAAACGATCAACAAACACGAGGTCCTCAAATGAATCGTATAACCATTCGATCCATTGAGTGTCTAAACCATAGATAACAAAAAACAATAAAGCTTCTAGAATGGGAGCAAAGCATCATGCAATACATAACAGAGGCACAAAAATCGTACGGATTTTCACTTGGATTCACTTGTCAACGTCTGAATCATGGGGCTAGAATCAGTCACATGTGCAATTCTGAGCTTTTCATTTGGTGATTCATGCCCCAAGTTAGCTCTCCCGGATGTGCCTTGACCTTGAGTCAATATCCGTTCTAGTCAACGTTGGATAAACAATCTATTTCTATGGTCTAAACGAAGTCTAAATTCGAGCAGCTATCACTTTTCAGTAGTTCGAAATTAGATGAATAACCGGTTTCTCTGTTACGCAATGTATTTTCAAAAGCAGCAATTCGTCTACACTTCCATAGCTAGCTTGCTATGATGATCAAATGATCAACTATTCAACCCATTAGTATTCTAAATCAGATATAAATCAGTGCAGCAATTCTAAAAAAATCAATTCAACTTAATCGTGCTTCACAACTATTACGATAAATTGATTATTCATCACATCAAACCTGATGCATAATCTTTGGCTAACAGTGACAATCCTAAGCGATTCTGGAACTATGTAAAATCTAAACAAAAGGTTCGATCCACCGTTGGTCCGCTTGTCGACCCGTCCACTGACCGAGTAGTGTATGATCCCCTACACTCAGCTACTATTCTTGGTGATTCCTACAAATCTGCTTTCACCTCTGAGTCTCTTCCCATATCTGCTGTTCATGCACAAACTGATCATTGCCTTGCTGATGTAGTCTTCACACCTGATGGAATTCGCTTCCACCTATCACATAAGAAGAATTTCTCCTCCCCTGGCCCTGATGGCATTCAATATATCTGCTACAAACAAGGTGCTTTTGTTCTGCTTCCACTTCTTGCTCGCCTTTTCCAGATCTTTTTTGAGCTGGGGAATATCCCGCTAGTCTGGAAGCACGCTCTGGTTACTCCTATACATAAGAAAGGTTGTCGCAAGAAGGCAGAGAATTACCGTCCGGTCAGCCTGACTTGTACTGCCTCCAAATTGATGGAGTCGATTGTTCGCGATCACCTGTGGCAGTTCTGGAACCAATATGACATAATCAAGCGCTCTCAATTTGGTTTTCGATCCAATTCGTCTAGTACCCACCAGCTCTTAGAATTCCTCGAGGATTTAACATCTGTTGTGGATCGCGGTCAGTGGGCTGACGTCATCTATCTCGATTTTGAAAAAGCGTTCAATTCAGTCCCTCACTTTCGTCTCCTCTCGAAATTGACTTCCTTGGGCATTGGAGGGAGACTTCTATGTTTTCTGAAAGCTTTTCTTGAGGATAGAACTGAGAGTGTTGTCGTGGATGGTCTGCATTCTTCCCCCTACAGCATGATTTCTGGTGTCCCCCAGGGATCCGTTTTAGGCCCAGATCTGTTTGTCGCCTTTATTAATGACATTGATGACACCTTGACAAACTCTTCTTTATTGAAATATGCTGATGATGTAAAATTGTACTCCGAAATCAGGCGCACTGATCCCCTGAAAGTCAAAGAACTTTTGCAAGCTGACCTCAACGCTGTAACCACCTGGTCGAAGAAATGGCAGCTATCGCTCAATACCCAAAAGTGCTCCATTCTACACTTTGGATTTCGCAATCCTGCCTCGGACTACCGTCTGGATGGAAGTTTCCTGAATAATTCCAAGTGTGTCAAAGACCTTGGAGTTCTGATTTCAAAAGACCTAAAATTCTATCGGCACATTCTGACCTGTGTTCAGAAAGCGAATCGCATTGTATCTGCCATCCTCAGGACTTTCGTCTCTCGGGACGCCGATCTGCTTATTCGTCTCTTCAAGACACTGGTCCGCCCTCACCTCGAATATGCCATCCCAGTCTGGAATCCATCCCTGAATAAAGACATTCTGGCTATCGAACGTGTACAACGTCGATTCACCAAAAGCATCCGTGGTCTATCCTCGTTGCCCTACGAAGAAAGACTGAGAGCTCTGAAACTCCCAACACTACAATGTCGTCGTCGGATTATGGACCTTACAACCGTGTTCAAAATATGTAACCACCTTACTCCAAGTGATCCTAATTCCTTCTTCACCTTTAGTGTTTCCCGAACCCGTGGACATAACTACAAAATTTTCCGCCACCCAACAAATCTGAATTGTCGCCTATCCTCCTTTTCCCACCGCATTATAGATGACTGGAACCGCCTCCCCGACGATATTGTGAACAGTGAAACGGTGAAACAGTTTAAACGAAGGCTTTTTATGTTTTATTGTAACTTCTAATTGTTCCCTCCTGAATGTATTTCCTGTGTTGCCTTGGTGCTCCTTGCACTTATTGGTGTACTAAATAAATAAATAAATAATGTAGCCGACTGTGCATTGCATAGTTTTCATATTTATTTGATTTCATAGTTTTGACTCTAAAATCTGACCACCATTGATGAAAAATGTCAAGTAGAACAATCAAAGGAAATTTGATTGTAATAATTGAATGAGCGTCTATTTTCATAAAACATAATTTCCTATTTCATCTAATGCGATTCTCATGTAGTTCGCGAGATCAACGTACATTTTGCAGCAGTGGCGAGCTCGATGTTTAGCTTGGCAGGTATCAGCAGCATAGTGGCGAGCGGGATGTGTACTCGTTTCTTGTTGTGTCAATTCAAGTGTATTATTACATGGTTATTAAGATGCAGTAAGTCGAAAGTGCTTGTAGAGGAGGGCTTCTGTTACTCATTAATGCGAAGCGTTCATGTACTGCATCTCTATGTCTCACTTCTATTGCAATCATGACCCTTATACGAAATTTCAACGCGGAATATATGCTCAAGCATCGTTACAGATAAATTCGTACATCTTGTGTAATTTATGCATCTTATGTTATTTATTTATGCATTTGTTTCAATGATCGGATGCTATTAGGATCTGTATTAGTTGTATGAGAACTAGTCAAAATGCTTGGAAAATGATAGGACTGTTTCATTATTGAAATTGCTTGCACTTTTAAAGACTCATCGTTATATGCCTGTCTACAAAATGGAAACTTGTTTGTGTTATACTAATAGTTGTCACAGGCTCCGCTGTTCTACAGGAAATTACAGAACCCGAAATGCAAAGTTGGTTGTTTTTCCTGCTGACGAACCTAAAATGTGACTCACCGGTGTCGAGTTTTGTGTTTGCCAATATGTAATTTTCGGACGCCCACTGTTCAATTTTTCAATTTATATGGTTTAATTAAAAAATAGAATTTACCTGATGTGCCCCTGAGAGGGATCTTCAGTTCTCTTATGGACTAACTGAATTTATATAATTATAAAATCATAAGATATTTGTCTTTATTTTGCAATGCAGCACATCATTTTGTGGCTACAAATATGCAGCAACATTATTGATCAGCAACTTCTTCATATCGACTATTTTTGGAGATATATCCGTATAACGAAACCACGCATTACATCTGGTGCATATGTAGTCTATATGTATAATCTTGTTAAAATGCACACTGCACGCCTATCATGAACATGATATTTCAGTTTGAGATGTGAATCTAGTTCATTAGTTTGTTGAAGCTTGTGAGAGGCTTCAAAATTTTAAGTATCAAAATTTAAGCATAAAACTATTAAATTATTAGATATTCTATCTCGCATAGCTTTGTGTCGCTTGAACATTTCTAAGACATGATGCGAAAATAATAGGATTCAACTTGCGGCTGTGCACTCGCAGAGGTCAAGTAAGCGTAATGATGTTAATGTTTTTTAATAAGACGATAACAAACCATTAATTTTTAGCGGATGTCTGCACAAATTAATTTGTTCTAAATACATTCAGATATTCACAAAGCATGTTAAAAATTGGATTTGTTTCTGATGATATGCTGATATGTCTTCATTTTGAGTAATCCCTAAAATGTCATTAAGTTGCATGTGTTGGGTAATTCATGGTTATCTGATATAAGGCCAAAAATCAAACCGAACCAAGTGAATTCAGTCCACATCTTGTAAGCATGCTGTGCGTAGAACAAATTGTGAAATTAGGATTTTGCTGGTGCCAGTGTAATACAACAAAAGTTCGCCAGGGCCAGAAAATGGACTGTTGATTTAGCTTTAACTGAAAGGGACACGAGACAGTGACCTTGAGAATTCTGGAATTCCGGGTGCTCATGCGAGTCAGCAAACTCCCTGGTGAAGGAAGTCCGTAGTGATGGCTGTTGCACCCTGAAGATTGAATGGAAATTTGTATTAAATGGAAATCTACATGACTCAATATGAAGACTGTTGTCATAAACATCAAATATTGTGTGTAATCTACTTTCTTTAAAAAAAGTATTTGGTGTTTGTTCGCATCGCAGTCAACTTTTGTCAATTACATGATTGTAGCTGTTGACTATGTACGTTGTTAACTCACTGATAAACTCTATTTCCAGACTACGTATCCATCCGTGTCATCCATTTCTTCAATAATATCAGCCATAACTTCACAATCTTCCTTGTCAAGTATGATACCTGCTACATCAATGGTTGTGAACAATTCGTTCAATTCTCAATTAAGTAACAACTCAACTTCAATTTTGTTATCACCTGCTCTTAGCATGCCACCTGGTATTTCAACAACTGCAATTTCTGATGAAAATAAGGGGATCAGAAAAGTCCCCAATAGTAATGTTCGTGAAACATCAGCTCCTGCGAGAAAATCTACGACCAGGTCTTCGCGCTCTTCGCTTGATCCCATGACTTTGGACAAGAAGCTGACGGTAGAGGAAAAGGTAAGTAGACAACAGTGTGTTGCTTTACGATTTGCTGAGTTATTTGGGGTTTGGGGATTTTACGCATGACCTAATTGAAGAGTGCCGTTTTTCGGAGCCGATTGCAGTAGCTTTTAGAAACGTTTTATATTGAAGTTCGTTCGTTGGTTCAAGAAGCGCCCAGTTCTTCGCATGTACCGTTTGATCGCAATAGCTTCAAATTTGTGGAGCTGTGAGCTATTTCTGCATGGGAAAACAAGTGCTTTTGCAGCTAACAGTTTGAAAGGTGAGTCTATATTTCATTGAGTCATTACTTATTTTACATTGAAAACATTGTTGATATCAATGCTAAACCAATTGTTGCATCTTTTTACCTCATAGTCTTGCGGAATTAATAGGTAATGTTTCAGTCATTGCAGTTGCTACTAGATAATTATTTCTAGTCATTTAGTTTTTAAAGATCAAACCTTTTGATTAACTCATGTTCATAATACAGTAACACACCAGTCATTAGACTCACGTTTCGAATGCTTGCTTTTTAATCAATGTTCAATTGAAATGAAAGTTTTGATAATTGTTTGACTATGTTTCGGCCATTTTGATGGATTTTTTCTTAAACTTTACTTCTTAGAAGTCTCAGAAAATTTCGCCAAAGAACTGTGCATTCCCAGAGACAGTATGTTGAAAGCTGTGATATCAACCATTTTAGAAAGCTATGAGGCTATATATTTTACATTGATCGGGGACAACAATGAGTCTATTGAATTGATATAATTGTCCGAATGAATAAATCTAATTAGGAAGCACATTTGAAGAGTCGCCTTTCTTCCATATGACCTTGCTATATTTGTCTTAGTCTCATTCTTTGGTAATGAGTGTATTCTAGAGCTTGACCGACGAAGGATTGAACTTTCAGTGAAATCATTGCCAAAGAGACAGACAGAGCTGCGACGCAAATTCTACTGTTTTGACTTGTTCGACTGCATTCAGGAGCTGATTTTCATAAGTTAATGTCGATAGAATAATTAAGATAAATCTTTTATGTAATCTAATGTATTCAAGTGCCACTTATCGATATATAGCTTTCGCATTTATCGAATCTGTAGTATCACAAGAACTGGCTAATGTTGGCAGAATCCTTATTGCTAAAAATGGCCGAAATAATCGAAAATACTCGATCTAGGTGATTTTTGGCTATTTTTAAATAACGATCTGGCCTATGAGGCCTTCGCAAAATTAAAAACTGGAAGTTAATATTTTATAACTCCAAATGACTCCAGAAAAAAACAACAAAATCGACCGATCAACGGTTGCAAGGATTGGTCAATACCAGCAGGGTTGGTCACCCGAAAAACCCGCGGGCGGCATTTTCGGGTTTTTCAACATAAAGGATTTTCCGCAAGTTACTGGTTATTTGCATACTGTCATGCATTTTTGTGAAATGTGTATACGCCATCTTGTCTCTAATTCGAGAGAATTAAGTTACGCTGTGTACAAGTACACATTTTAATCAAAACTAGATCTTTTACATATGGCCTGTATTTTCATAGCCTGTAGAAAATTAACGTGGGTAAAGCATGTCATAAAATCTTTGAAAGAACAGAAACAAATTGATCACAGAATTTGTATGAGTATGAGTAGATCGATTCTGAATTAACCGTCAATCTAAATATTTTTTAACCATTATTTCTCGATAAAAAGTATTATTGATAACAAAACTTTGTCATAAAAATCTTATGACAAAACTATAGAGGCAAATCAATTTAGTTCGTCAGACTCAACAAGACACTCCTCGAGTGATCCTGCACTTTCAATGCCGTCAACCATGTGCAGGATCGTCGAAAATATTGATGCATATCTTAGTAACTTATGCTTATACACCTTGTATCTACATACGTACAAAATGTAGAATATTTGAATTTAACGACAATTTTCTACTATAACCAGTCTTAAAACTTCTAGGCATCTCTAAAATATGATAGGTCGCTTCTGTGAAGATGACGCTGGGGACCACAACTATTCTTACACGATAAGGTGTCACGGAAAAACCCGCCCGGGCGGGTGAAACGGGTTTTTCAGTCGACGGGCGGGTTTTGACCAACCCTGAATACCAGAATACCTAGCCTAACGCAGCCTCTTCACCACTCCTGACATTAATAACTATCTATCACTGTTTTGAGTCCTAAATTACCTATGTATCATTACTTTATATCTGGGTGATGTCACCTGCAAGTCAGCGCAGTTCATCCGTTATTCCTTCAAACTTAAGAAAGTCGTTTTTCGACATTTTCAGATACCTGGATCTATTTGATTTTTTAAAACTATTAGCGATGCTTAATCTTTGATCGAAAATGTCATATCATGTTATAAAAGTGCAGAAATCAATAATTGCAAATAACTGAAATGCAGCTGAAAATGACACTCTTCAGCATACGCATTACACGACACACATAATTATTTAATGAGAATATTTCAATAAACGTCGCTTTTGAATTTCTTTTTTAAGTCCTTATGACTACACCTTAGCTTGCGAATAACGAGATCGATCGCCCACTCATTTTGTTATGGTCGTATGTGGGTAATTTGCTGATAGCATACTTTCATGCGTGATCAGCGACTAACGAAGGAATGATAGAAATGAACCTTCTCCTCTGAAGTATGTAGCACTCTGTCCAGGGTTGTAAAAGAAACTCGATTTAATTACAAGGAAAAAACTAAATGCTAACAAAAAATGTCTTTTTGAAATTCAGCACCAGAACGATTCTCTTCTTATCTGCTTAAAAACGAAGTATATACTCGTAAAATGTGCAACTAATTATCAGCAGTCTCCAGCTGATATTACTTTACTTACAGTCTCCAAATTATTATTCTCTCACTTCTCTGATCTCGGGTCACATAAACAAAGCGCCACAAATAGATTCACACTCCAATTCAATTGCAAGGACCACATCCAATCAAAATGTAATCAAATAATTCATTGTCTCAATTGCCTATTTTTCTGACGCACATTGATAGTTGGAAAACGTCTATGTAAGTATACTTACACAGACGTTTTCCAACTATAAATGTGCGTCATGTCATGTAGAAACATAATTCAATCATGATATTATTGACATATTCATGTATTTGTGAACTTCCCTCTGCATCTTTATGGAAATGAAGGCTGCGTTTAAAGATGATGATAAAAGGAAATAAATGAAGGAACTAAATAAAAGAACAGTATACAAAAATAAATGAAAAATGTCGATAAACAGAAATATGTGAAATTATTGATGTTTCTATTTCTCTTCCATGAAAGCATGGCAACCACTGTAAACACGCATCTTTTTCTCCACTACAAATCGCTACTTGTCATTCAACAAACTATTAATTGTGTAGTCACTAGTCACCCATTCTTCTAATTGATGATTTTGGTCTCTATTTTGAAAAGTAGGCAAGAGTATTAGCTGTTTCCGTAGAGCCATTTGGAAATAAAATGTTGACATTGAATGTTGTCAATTTCACATTCTGTTATTTTTCAGTCATTTTTACTGCCATTAGATTAGAGCTATTGAATAATAAGATAAAGTATTTGGTCATCTGTGCGTGAAGCACATGTGGGTTTAGAACAGCAAAAAATTGCAATTTATTCAATAATGGTTTTGTGATCGTCTCAACATGGTTGATCAGTGTAATGCTAATATCCCGCATAACTAAATGAACAGTAATACCTACAGTGGAATTAGAGTTGGATCTGCCTCATTTGCGAGGTTCATTCTACACCGATCTGATAGGAATCGAACGAACGATTTCTACACTTCTCATTACCCGTTCGCATGACGCTTTCAGTCTCCCTACATCCTCTTCCTGCTTACAACATTGGTGAGAGGTCATTTCCACACTGTGAACGACGACAGTCTCGCTGTTGACAACCCTCCCTCCCTATATGTGCGCTCAGGCTGTTTGTCGACGTTGTAGCCTTCCTAATACTTCTCTATGCTCCCCACTGTCGCTCCCGCCTCGATCGATATGCCTTGTTTCCCGTAGTTGTGCGCGGACGCATTGCAGGCGAACAGGCGAGGCAGCAGGCAAGCGTTAGCACCAGTATTGGGTGCTATACACAAGAGTAGGGAAAGGGAGGAAGACGAGAAGTAGAGAGAGAGAGAGAGAGAGAGAAAGAGAGTATAGGAGACATTGATGTCGGTTGAGTTTCAATAAACTAGCACGCAACTCTAGGCGCAACGTCATCAAGCCACTGTTTGCGAGGCTCTCGCATTGATTAAGAATGGCGGTTGAAATGAGAAAGGGCGAAATTGAGTAGGAGAGCATTGTTGCTTTGTTGTGTGAGAGGGGACTGTGGGCGGATGACAGACGATGCAGTGCCCAAATTGACGGTGACTTGAGCTGACGGTCGGCGGGCGTCGGTAGTGTTTTGAAATCGACTCACATGATAGGGAAACTGATGCGCAGCCTTATCGCCATGGATTATCAGACAAGGCGACTTTTTCCTTGACATATCTAATCTACATTGTTGCGTGAGATATTATTAAAGTGCAATTTCTGCAGCAGTTGTAGGCAGAAATTGTGGATGCATAAATGTATTGACAAAACTTGTAACATGTTTTTCAGCAAGTGAATGTAAGATTTCTTCTTGAATATAATGTTATTGTTCGTTAGTACTCATAAAGCAGCAAAGCAACACAGAGAATTGCGCGTACTACTATTAGTATAGATAAAGTGATTTGCGTTATTTGTGATTTTTATTGACAATATGATTTCATAAAAACTGATAGAATTCATCTAATTCAATGGATCGTGTTATTATCATATCTGTGCAACGCTATTCGGTAGGGACGATGAGAAATACATAATTTTGTCATTATGAATGATAGTCAGGTTTACATTCTCAAGGAGACGATCAAATGCTTTTATTTTGATAGAAACATTCTTTTCATGAATTAGATAGAAAATGGAACGTCCCACACGTCTTGATGTTGCGAAGAAAGCAATAACAAAAGCTACTCATCATGATTCTGTAACGACTAACGATGCCAAAGATATCGACAATGGACAGCTGCTTTATATTAGCATGACAAATTTGATGCATAGATATCCTGGTCAGTGCAGTATGAAATAAAAGTCGTCCACTTCCATTGAGATTTTCTATATCAAGTGGATCGTTTTTAATGTCATAGAGTATATGTAGGAACATAATAAACATATGCTAATATTTTGATTTAAGATTCTAGTAGAGTTTATATAATATGTGAAATAATTCTTGGGAGACAATGGGAGATAAGATGCTCTTCAAACCTACTTGCGGTCGCGTTTTACAATTACTCCTTCGATATTGTTCACCTCGGATTTTCTGAAAAGCCTTGGATATTGTAGAATATGACAATAAACTGGTTAGAAATATTGCGGAATTAGTCTGGGCTGTCTAAATAAATCACCAACTATTGAGCAGTGACGATGAATCGTTTGAACTGTCCTACAAGTTTTCAGCTAATTAAGTCTGTCTTCACCCGTAAGATCTGCCTAATATCATGCCAAGTCTGGATGGAGCAGGATTTCGATTGCTTGCCTTAAACTTCCACAATGCTTGCAACATCTGATTAATATTGGCTAATTGAACCAACTGTGACGCCGAATAAGCCGGTCGAGATTTCCTCCAAATTAGATCAAATGTTTAACATTTGTTTTACCCATTAAATATGATTGGAAATGTAACAAGTAAATGTGCTAGAAATTTCACAGATCTGAGATGTCTCTGGTGAATATCTTGGTTATCCTTCTTTCAACCTGAGATACTGTCATTTGTCGGAATTATCTCCGAATTATCCAAGTTTGACCTTCTCCATATTTTGTGAATTTCTGATAAAAGGAATCAAAGGCCGATGCACGTAATTATTTAATTCCAATGTTTTGTGTAAAAAAAATTCCGCACACGTTCCAAAAGTTTTATATTTCCAAAAACATTCACAAACGAAAGTACAGAACAATGCATGAAATATAATGCGGCAATCACTTTCAATGCCATAGAGCGTGCGGTCAGTGCTGATGAAATAATTAAACAGAACAGGAAGGAGATGGGCATGTTTGAGAAACGCATGTGTTTAAAATTCGGGTTCTCAGTGGCTGATTCTTTGGCAACATCGTGTAAATTGTTCGCTTAATTTTGAAACGTTGCTGTGGAGTCAAGGTATTTATATTATTATAAAATTCAACTAGACTGTCGTATATTTTGATATTCTTGGTCCCTCGATCGTACATATCATGATCATAATTCATGTTAGGGATTTTAGTGGCAACTATTAATAGAATTTTAATTCATCCTAAAATGAGCACAACTTTGCTTCTGTGAGAAATGCACAAATATTCTTGATGAATAATTGAAAGATTTATTCGTTATGATTTTCGGCGCTCTTTTCTGGTCTTATCATGTCATGCCATATCCTTGTGCTCTTGCTCACCGCAAATAAAATCAGAGTTTCTTATGTAAAAGCTGCATGAACAAGTTAAATCCAAAAATGTCATGCATATTTGTCAATTTGTGATGGACAATGGATTTTAGAATGAAACTAGTCGCAAGTAAATCTTAATATGTTGTTGTGCTAAACTGATTTTTAAGACATTTCATTCATTCGTTTCCAAATCTTGGTTTTGTTTTTCGCCTAAAACATCAATAGGAAAATCATGGATTAAACGCTGCAATCGAAAACTGATATGTGAAGCCATTGGAAGGATTCGAATCACGAAACCAGTTTTGCAAGGCTTCATTATTTAAAAATTCTATTACTTGCAATTCCAGTCAATCTTTTTGATGCTGTCGGTAAACTTGATACGTCACAAAAAATCATAGTTGTTTTTTTACATAAAATCTTAATTCTTCTGTTAGCAGTCTTCAAACTTGACGAAGGAATCAAAGTTTAGCAGATCTGCATGTTACTTTATGCAGGCCCATCCAATATCCAATCTTAGGTAAAACCATTGGAAGCTGATGTAAACAGAATAGTTGGACACCGTTTCATCGAAACGATTTTGTTGTATTTTCTAGAATCATTTCGCTTTCAGATTGCTGGTGTCATTAGATGTAGTCTTTCACTGGTTTCCTTTTTCCATAATAAATTTCATGATCTGTTGCTACTTAAATTTCTGTATGTCTTCCCATAGAAGATTAGTGGATGATATTTTGCACTCATTTAATACTTGTCCAGTCAAAGAATTTTCTATTTATTGGTTTCAGTTTCTATATTTTTCTTAAATTTCTCTGAGTGATTAACTTTTCGATGCGGCTGACATAGCTCTTGACTTAGTGCGTGATAGTGATCATTTTTAAAGTTGTTCGAATATGGGCGATTTATAAAGCTGTGAGATGATAATCTTAATGCTATGAGTAGGCGTCAGATTGCGCCTTTTGTGCGAAGATGCGGCACAAATTATGCGCTGAGCTTAGTTTAGTTTACAAGGCACGTTTCGGGATTGCACGGCGTCGGCGCAAGTCATGCGCTGCGCCTGGTTTGCGGATGAGGTGATGTCCCTTTGATGCTCTTACATTGTTTTATGTGGCTGCGCCGCAAATCAATCTTAGTTTACGGGGATCTCACATATCATGTTACCGGATTTCGTCGCAGCGGCGCAGATGTTGCGCTGCGCATGGTTTGCGGGAGACTATGATGTGTACAATATGTGCACAGCCGAATGTTTGAGCATGCATGTATTTTACATTTCCCTTGTTGACGCATTCGATCAATGAGCAAATGAATGACATCATGTATGATGCAGCGTGAAATTTTCTCTCATGTTTTGCTTGATTATCTGTCGAAGGTGAAAAGCAGCATTTCTAAAACTGAAATGCATTCCTTTAAACATTGCTTGAACGGTTTAGCTATTCCTTTGGTTATTCAAAAGTTTTTGCGATTATCGCCTGAGTATGGCTACTTTATTACTGTATACAAAAATTGTTTTCGTAGCGATTCGAATTTCTCAATCATGTGTAAGATTGAATATACAGATCGATATTGCGTTAGACTAGGAAAGTATGCAATTATGTCAATGGTAGAAAACATATAGACTAATAAACTATAAAAAAGTTGAAGTTGGCCTGCTTTCACGCATGTTCATGAGAACTAAGGTCACTGTCTTTTCTACCACTGACATGATTTATGCTCCTGAATTTTTAACTTCCCTGTCCGTTGAATTATCAGTTTTCTATTCAACATTCCTACACATAATCAAGAAGTTCGAAACGTTTTGAAAAATATGTAATTGGAATGATATGCATGTATTCACACGATGATCACTTAAACATTTGAAATGAACATACATGGTTGATATTTGAAATGCATGTCATTGAACATGCAGAGGAGAAATGTGATAACAAGCTAGATTTCTACTAATTTCATTCTTAATGCCCCAATTTTCCTTTCTATCAAACACAAATTTTGAAATTGGTGAACAAGTCATGTTCTGATTTGTTTCTAAAGTGCTATTATGAATATAGTGTATCATTGAAAGTTGACCGGATGATGACATTGTCATCTTTTCAATACACAATTCACAGTTTGGACATTGTCTGACTATGGAAAGATGTCTACAATATCTAGTATTTTATCGATGTGTTTAGATTTTTTGATGTACTAATCTCTGCTAAAAAAATATCTGACACGATTTTTACATTGATGAAGATGTCCAATTTCAATTAACTTCATGCCATGTAAAATGATATGTTTAGTATCTTATATTGGCAGAGCGTCTAGACTGTATCTGGTCAGTTGTGGTCAGCAGACTTAAAACTATGAATGTTTGGTCAATTCATTCACCGATACCTACAGACGAAACTACGCATCACAAAAGTTTGATTATCACCATTGAATCAGGCTCGTGTTAAGCTTTCAGATGACATCATTTTTTGAATTTCGACAACATTTGGTACAATTTCATTCAATTTACACTTTTACCTAAATCCGAAAAAAGATCATGTCATCTGAAAGTTTAACACGACCCTGATTCAATGGTGATAACTTTTGTGATGCGTAGTTTCGTCTGTATCGGTGAATGAATTGATCAAACATTCATACTTATATAAGTCTGGTGACCACAACTGACCAGACACAATTTAAGCGCTCTGCCAATATCAGATACTAAACATATCCATTCACATGGTAAAAAGTTAATTGAAATTGAGCGTCTTCATCAATGAAAAAAATAATCGTATCAGACTTTTTTAGCAGCATTTACTCGGTAAATGTTATTAGTACTGTATCTCTTTGTGCGCTCAACGAATCTTAAAATCTTTAAATCATGATGGAGCTGAATGATCACACATTAACTGTCTGTCAATTTTCAATAAAAATTCTGTCGTCTTCATGTTGAAATGCTACATCAAAGTAAACGCTCAATTTTCTTTCGTATGGTCTATTGAACACAAATGACCACTTAAGAATAATGTCAATATATTCAATGGAAGTTTCATGTGGTATATCTTTTGACAAAAATGAACCAGCACTTCGATAAAATTAGAAGAAAATTCGGAAATTAGATTTGAAATGGGTTTACTTTTTTGTGTAATTAATTTGAAACGATCTGTATTCATGCTAGACATCATTTTTTTTTGTTTCACTTTCACAACCATTGATGTAACCATCATTTGGAGAGGCGGAAGCCCCTTTCCATGATCCATTACCTACAGGAGAATTAAAGACTTCTGTTCGTTGCCGATATTATAGGAGAACGATGAAATTATTGTGTAAAAGTGAAGAAAATAGGCATACGAGGAAAATTATTGAATGGATCATTGGTTCGACCTACAAATATTCAATGAGACAATTATAAGAATTCATTATCAGATGGCATCATTGATACAAGCAGATATAAAATAGATTAACATATGCTATGTAGTAATTAGAGCTAGGAAAAACATGTATTCACATAAAACTTACTTACATACATATTTTGCATGTTATTACATAGGGAGATATGTGTTTATGTATGCACATATTCAACCCTGTTTAGGACCCAATGAAGAAAGCTCCACAGTAAGTGAAAGAGTACGAGTGATTCTGTTCCCACTGAGTATCAAAGTTATGTGTTCATGTTAAAGTTAGAAGTCGACAAATGGGATGGCGTTGGCAAGGATCGTCATTCGACTGCGAACTGTGAAAGTTTGCATAACGCATGCCTGTTGAATTTGAAATCATTGTGTGATTCAATTCAAAAGCTTGAGGGGAGACTGAGACCTCTTGAAATTTTGGAAAAAATCTAGCGATCATTCGCAAATCATCCAATAGATAAGGAGAAACTCAGCAATGTTTTTAGCAAATTCTCAGGATATAGGGAACTCAAAACCACATTGTATGCTCTTCGTGATCGCCAAACTCTTCCGGATTTACAAGTTGGACGAAGGCCTATCGCAAATTGGATTTTGTCTGATTTGAAAAATATTGGTGATTGCCAAATGTCATCTGCGACGTACAGCAGAGTTTTTCATCCTACGAGGATATCCTGTCGGATAAAAGACGAAATCTCACTGAAACTAGCTTGAAAAGGATTCAGTTTTGTTCTTGCAAAAGGAGAATTAAAGTACTTTCACTGACTTTCCTCTGTCACCAAAGCCAGCAGTTAATGTTATTTTTACGGCTTCTTTAAGTTTTTATTACATATTTATCACATATAGTCATTGACATAATTAATGAAACAAACTATCATTGGCTTGAATTGAAGTTTGTTTCATTTTTTCTCAGGTATGATGAAATATCTCGCTTTCTATGTATTACCACTCAACACATTAGAGAATGGAGAAAGATCTATGGTGGTCAAATTTCAAATTTTGATATCGATGCAACTGTCACAATTGCTTTTACAAATTGAAAATAAACGTGAACTGAAATCCAGCTTTTGTAAAATAAAATGACACATGATCAGTTTACCAGAGGTATGGCTATTGGAATGATTCGTTGTGGTAGAAGTTGTGCGAGTGTTGCCGAAGAGCTGCAACTATCAAGAGTCGGTGTTTGGAGGTGGTGGTGTCGATGGAAAGCAGAAGGAGATGTTAAAAAGAAGAAGGGATCTGGTCGACCAAGAAAGTCTGCAGGAAGGACAGACGCACGTCTAGTTTTAGCTGCAAAGAGGAATAGATTTGTGTCAGTCCCAAAGCTAGTCGCACACTGGAAGAGTGCCTCAAATATAGACTGTAGCGTTCGAACGGCTTACCGAAGATTGCGAGAAGCTGGAATTCAATCGCGACGACCAGCTATCCTAATTCCATTGAGTTTTGAGCACCGCAGAAGACGAGTTGCCTGGTGTGATGCCCATCGCTCATGGAATGACCATCACTGGCAGAAAGTCTTGTGGACCGATGAATCGAGATTCACTCTGGATTTCAATGACGGTCGTGTCAGAGTGCATCGTCTTCCAGGTGAACTCTTTGCCCCATGCTGTATTAAAGAACACGACAGATATGGTGGTGGAAGTGTTATGCTGTGGGGTGGCATTTGGCATGGCGGACGAACGACAGCAGTCATCATCAAAGGCACGTTGACTGGAGTGAGGTATCTCAATGAAATTGTGCTTCCTGTTGTTGCCCCAGTGGTCAGGGTGGAGGATCTCGTCTTCCAAGACGACAACGCAAGACCACATCACTCCTCGGCTGTCATTGCCACTGTTAGGAGATTGAACATTCAAACCCTTAACTGGCCAGCACGCTCACCTGACTTGTCACCCATTGAACAAGTCTGGGACGAGCTTGGGCGGCGAGTGAGAGACCGCTATTCACTTCCACCAGTGTCCCTGAAGATTCTGAAAGACTGAAAGAGCAGTGGCTTCTCCTTGAAACATCCTTCATTCAGAAACTTTGTGAATCCATGCCATCTCGGATTACTGAATGTATTGGAGCTAGAGGGGGGCACACGCGCTATTAAAGTTGAATCTGCTACATGCGTTGTTTTTCTGTGCTAGCGACTTGGTGGAGATTGTGACTAAATTATCAAGGTATCATACATACATGTATATATACCAGTCAAAAATGAAAGAAGTTAAAGAAGTGAATGTTTCAAAAATTTTGTCAATGAGTATATTTTGGCATTTAAAGTACATTTGATATTACATATTTCGATACCTATAAACACGTTTTTCCTGTCTCTAGTAATAATACAACTAAATTATATGAGAAATGGAACATTTTTTACCAAAAATATGGTAATCATCTTGCAGTACCAAAACGCAAAATAGTTGCTTGAACTTGAACACTGTGTAATACTTGATGTACTCATTAACTCATGGCACTAAAAAAATTTGTAAATGTTAGATTGGTTTTGCATCACTTACAAAACTGTGAAGAGTTGAATTATCAGCTTGTGTATTATAATGCACATCTGGCTCAACCGCCCATCGTTCGTTATAATACATAGACTCATTTTTGTAGTTCTGTAATACATATGTATCTTTAAATGTTTTGTGTGTTTTGACACTAAATAACAACTGTCCTCTGAAGAAGAAATTTTTCGAGTAAAGAGAAGGTGGTTTGGGCAGTTTAAGGGAAAACCCAAATTGTTACTCTCCAAAGATAGTACATTACATGTAGCAGTTTTACAAAATATATAGCTGACATAGTCCGACTTTAGCTGGAGCGTTGTAATTGTAAATTTGTTTCTATACTTTTTTCAAGTATGCATATTTTGTAGTCTAGATTTTTTAAGTTGAATATTTTTTGCACGTACATGCATTCAGGAGTATATTCATATTTTAGTATTCCGGAAGTTTGTTTTGTCTATATTTGCGCTTAAGAAGCAAGTACCGCACTTTTCTATTGATCTAAACACGCAGATTATTACAAGGTTAGTTTTGGCTCCTCCTAAACGATTTTGACCCTTTCTTCCTTCATGAATACTGTCGATTGTGTGCAATTTGGGTAGGCAACTTGTAAGTTCTATGAGTAATGAGCACATGGCATGATTACCCGTGTTATAATATATAATCTTGAAAGATTTGCGAGCTTTTCTGCTTGAATAGTCTGCATGAAAAAACATGCTTAAAACCTGGATTCTGATGCTCCAAATCATTAAAGTCACTTGATTTATCCATGAAATCGATAAAATCCATAAAGAAAATAGTATGAGCAGACAAAACAAGCACACATCGATTTGGAAAAAAGAAATTGCTTCTTTATTCGTTGATTTCCTTCACTTGTGAAAATTGATCTGTCAAAAATATTATGAAAATTCTTAATGGAGAGACATTAGCAGACTTAATATTTTAGTTTTGTCTTTTTTTGAAATGTATTTAAATATTCTGAAATAAATATTTTTGTTGTGAAGCAAAAATATTCGAGTTTCTACCTTTTACGAATAAAATTGTCATTCGGTCTATCAAAAATATATTGTGTTCAAGATACAATAATGAAAATATGTATCCTGAACTATTTCCACCCGCACCCATTCACACTCCAAATGTACGTAAGCAAGAAATATTCAAAAATTTAGGAGATGTCCATCAAATGAGCGACACATTTCAAAAGTTGCAGGTGCGCATTTCGCAGTAAAATTTGAATATGATAAGCTCTATAGGGATGCTGAATGAATCATCATACAACTTGCTAAGACGGAAAAAACAAAGAGGCTTAATGACATTGTCGAAACTTTCATGTAGCATATTTGCACGTGTGAATGCATTTTCGCAAGCCAAAGGTTTTCATGCAAAATTTCGACAAGATTATTTTCCAGATTAAACATCGTTTATGGTGTATTGAGACTTTCATACTTAGATATTCAATAATTTCCTGGAAAATATATGTCAGCAATTTTGCGGTAAAATTTGTGGGTGACCAATTAATTTGCTCGATGCTGTACAAGCAATGATTATGTGCGTATAGATAAGTTCGGAAAATATCATGTTATACATGCATCATACAACGTGAACTCGCAAAAAAATTTAGTTCAGATGCGTGGACAATGTTGATTTGCTCCGGCTTTAATAATCATAGAGGAAGTATGAAAACCATGTGAATTGAAAAATTAGGATTTATGTAACTGCGCTTTCATAGGTGTCGCCAACCGTCAAAGGTAGCTATATATTTTTAAATGACTACCTTGAAGATTTCGGTATGCTGCATTTTGGATCCCAGCAGTGTTAGATCTTGTAATTGTGTAGATGTGTAAGCCTGTGTTATGTGGAAGCAGCACGATTTTACGGTGACTCCTTTAGCTAGTTGAGAGCCATGGATGATTGCCGAATATAAATATTTTCCATGTTCTTTACTGTGTTAGCCATAAATGTGTTCAACTATATGTTTCTCAAAAACATTTTAAAATTTACTGATCTTCCCTTTATGAAAGATCGGAGTTTTCCCGGGATGTAGTCGGAGCTGCGTCTCCAGTTTCAGACGAGATCCCGAAAGATTCTTTTCAACAAACGTAAGAGTTCTTTACTGAGCTTTGGATTTGATCCTCCTATCATATAACCAAATTACTGATACTGTCATTTTTAAACACCTGCGATTTTCTAGTTAATTTTTTTCAAAAAAGCACGCCACACAGTGGCACGCAGAAGATAGCCACTCACTTCATATTTCTAGTAAGATCAGTTGTGATTGCGCTTCGATTATTGTTACTTTACGTTACAGAAAAAGCTGACTGTAACATTCTAGAACGTATTTGACAAAATGCTTCATCCGTTCTTTGACAGGGAAACCGTATCAGATTCATGCTCAAGTAATTGGTGTAATAATTTTATCTCACACTGTAAATGAAGCATCACTCGTACATTATCCTACTTACAGATAATTATTTAATTGCGATTAATTCTATCGATTGAAATCTTGGCTATATCAGTCAAACCACTGATGACACAACCTGTCGAAAAGATTTTGTAATCAGGTAATAATGTTCGTAATTTGAATATTCGACAGTGGAGCCTTTAGCATTTCAGACTTCCTAGCAAGAGATGTAACATATTCTATGCAGTATGTCAAAGCTTCGATTATCTAATTATAACGGAAATTGTAAACAGTGCACTGTCTACGCACCTGATTGATCACCTGTTGAAAGCAGCCTCCTAATTTCAATCGCATGCTATAAAAGAAGTATGGAACATAAATTTATTTTGTCCCTAAATTACTTACGTCTCATTAAAGAATCCTTATGAGATGGTTGCGGGCTCGGTCTTCGCATCATATCGCAAAAGTATACGAGATTTTACCTCTGTTGTTTTCTTTAAAGATCGTCAATGTACTCAATAACATCAAATAAGTAGTGATCTTTCACCAATAAATAAATTTCAATCATTGCATTGGCTGTTGATATTCCAGACTCTGAATCAGGCCTGCTTGAAAAACACAAACTAATGTCTGAAGCAAGTATCAAAATGAAGCTTCAACATATTCTTATAGCGCGCTGCTTATCTTTAATGGTGAAATTCGATGATTAACTTAATCGCCAATTTGCAGCGCCAAAAATCATCGCCTTCTTAATAAATGAACTTGCTTTGAGCATGTCTGTGTATTTCATTTGACTAAAAAGCAAATTGAAACTGCTTAATGTTTTTATCAGCATTAGCAATTATTTAGTTTTAGCGAAATTATTATGTCATCGTTCTAACATCATCGGGGCTAGCATCATGCAAGAACCTGAAACCCTGCAAAAGTCCTGAAAAATGGTTGGACCTGTGAAAATCATGCAAAAAGTCACCTTAGTCAAAAGAAGCATTATTTTTAAATTATCTATCTGTGGGAATTATAATGCTTGTTGTACTGATTTATTGTTTCCTGGCCCTGATACAAAGATCAATGTAGATACGATCTTAACTATATTGAACTTTCTAAGACGACAGTTGTGTCTAAGTAAGTTTATTTCGTCTTGACAGCTAGCTGGGATATTTTGGACAACACCTTTTATCGGATAAATCACTATCAATCATTAACATGCAATCATCGATTCATTAACCTTCATGCGACCAAGCACCGCTGCGCTGGTCATGACTCATGATCGCGAAATGGTTTGATATTTTTGTTTTTGATTCACTCAAAATATATGTACATTAGTTTCATAGCACGCAGAACAACATAGATAGAATAACATGAATAAAGTCCTGGATATCTACTTATATAATGAGTTGACAACTTAAATCAGTTCGTGGTCTTGACCAGTGGTATTTAGTCGAAAACGTTCGATGATGAAAATGGCGACGTTATCCATTTTTTATGTTTGAGCATTTCAGATAATAATTTCATGCACACATGCCAATCAGCCAAAGATTGTTAATGACTTTTTTGTTTTAGTTCGAATCAAGAATTCGTTTTTATGGCAGGTGATGCTACAGAAATCAATATAAATTGCTACTTGTTGTACCAACTACGTCTTCTTCATTCTCAACGTGCGGCAATTGTTCCAGCATTGATAATTATGCATTCCTTAATAAGTTGTAGCAACACTAGAAATCAGTTATTGGAACTGTCCATCAACTGAAATGCTTAATTAATGATTGCTAAATGATCATGCAAATTTCTCAAAAATCCTTCAAAAATCGTACAAGTCCTAGAAAATTGAAATGGGAAATCATTAGTCACCCTGATATCTGTTTCCGTATTCAACTATTTCTGGCTGATTAGAAATTGCTTGCTATGTTCATAAATTGCAAAATGACCACCATTAGAGCATCCGTCTAAGACTAGCGGATGAAATATCAAATATAGATTTGCATCTTAATGGAGACCCCTCCGTATAGTATTCTACATGTTCATCATTTGTGCAGCAAGTACAGTATTGATGATAGAATATCTGTCGAGAATTAGTATGATGAAACTAATTGCTATCTAGTACTCCATGTTAATTGCATTCATATTTAGGCAAGCACAATGAAAAAACTGATGATCTGACCTCACTATTTTCCAAAATTGGAGGCTTGGACCCAAATAGTCAAACTTTTCTGGATCGTTGTTGTTGTTTTAGTCCGGATGACCTTCCTGTCGACTTCCAGTGACTCTTCCGGGGATCAACCTCTAGATCGGAAGATTGCTTGGCCAAGCGCTTAATAATTGAGCCACGAAGACCACACACATTTAATCTGTAATTTGGACTCATCTTTAATACCCGCAGCAGGGTTCCATCCCAGCGGATCTGAAATTTCAGTCTTGCGTTACATCGTGACTCGGTATACATGTATGTTAAAATCGTTGCTTATGTGTTCTATCGATACAAGCCTCATTTTCTATAGCTGACACATTATATAAAGATTTCTTTGTTTTTCAGATTCTGCAGATACTGGCTGCTTTGAAGAAATAGAAATATGGAATTTCGATGAACCTTTTCTAGTTTTGTAACACTTGGATTTGTATTTTTGCAACACTTGGATTCATATTTTTGTGACACTTGGATTTATATTTTTATGACAATTTGTAATTTCCCAATAATAAAAATCATCAGTCTCAGATACGTGCTTTGCAACTTCATATTTATTTTATGGGACCAATAACTCATTCCTTATGAGATCGTGAATGTACAAGTACATGTAGTTCGGTCATATAATTCATGAAAATATATACCGATTTGGGAATTTGAAAATATCATGCAATCGTGATGAGACACTAATGATTGAATTTTCCATCAAATTTCAATGAACATGAAATCTGCTGCCATCGACTTTACTATCAATATAATACCTCACCTTCGATTTACATAAGTATGGCATGATAAAAATATTCACTGTACATCCAATTATCTCATTTTTGAAGACTTAATAGCTAGGCATACATTAACCAAGCTGTCCAGTCTCGCTTCACGATTTCTGTGATAATTTACTCTTATAAATCACGTAAATTATATAGATTTATATCCTCCCCCATGCCAGATTATCGACTAACTAAAATATTCAAAAATCCATCATGGTAATTGATTTATAATATTTTGATTTTATATCTAGAACCAAGAGGATTCAAAGAAACAGAAAATGTTTGATAAATTCATAAACTTGACACTAGAAAAACCATAGTCAAATTTAAGTGCTTATATTTTCGAAACAGTGCTATACGTCTACGGTTTGTAATATCCCATGATAGCCAATTCCGTTCACGACTTCTAGGCAATTAGGGCGATACACAGCAACGCTCTTATAGTATATATCGCAATTAATATACAGAAATGTAATATTTGCTAAATTTATTTTATTTTCCGAAAGACCAAATAGTCAAATTTGACTGTTTTCATCGTGACGATGTTTACTTAGCTAAATGCCAGCGTAATTTTTACAGAATAAATGTCTCCGAAATCTACGACGTTATATGACGACTAGATTATAGATATTTATTGTGAAAATATAGAAGCTTTAGGGAGCTCAGTTCTCTACACACAACGTTGGTCGGTACATTTCGCCAAATAACTACATGATGATATATAGCGACTAATGATTTGCAACTTAAAGAATCGAGATTCCTTTTGGCATGATGAAGGTAAATGTCTTCTTGTCAAGCATCGCTGTAAGCGTTCAAAGACTTAACCCTCTAACTACCAGGGATAAAACCATCATTAACTACCATGGGGTCATTTTTTGACCCCAATATTATTTTCATAAGACAATCATCGTTTTTGTAAATTTTGGCATACCGATTTGTGTATGGAATACAAAAGTGAATATTAAAACCAATACGAGTTATACATGACAGTAAATTGTATAATTTCAGACAGAACAAGTAGGCCTACACAAGAAAGAGGAGTGGTTATTGCTAGTTTGTCTTCCTTTTTCTTGGAGTGTATGAAGCAAGAGTTGTATTCGATTGAAATGCAAATTTCGATGATAATTCTTCTCGACCACACTTCGATGTTATCACTGGAGGTAAAAACCGTTTATTTTGTCGGACTGTATCAACGTAGGTCAGGTTATTTGATAACAGAGCATTGCTGAGAAAAATGCTAGAGAAAAAGTTATCTCCTGTGACATTGCGTCCGGAATTCTTCAAGTGTTCTGTCATTTGCATGACCACTCTGGCTCTTTGGCCGATTTCAGCTGAGTGCCCAGTTTTTCCACAGTACACTTCTAAATTTGAGCAGTAGCTTGTCTCACGTCACACATGAGCCAAAGCTTGATTCCATATTTCCCCGGTTTGCTGGGTATATACATCTTGAAACCACACCGTCCCCGAAATAACACCAGCTGCTCGTCCACTGTAACATTCGTCCCCGGTTTAAAATTTGATCGACACTTGGCAGCAAATAGATCATGATCTAATTGGAGCTAGCTTGTCTCTAGAACGTCGGTCAGTTCTCGTGTTTTCATCATCGAATCTCAGACATCTTGTGAGTTCACTGAATCGATTCCTCGACATTGCTTTAGCGAAAACAGGGCGTCCATGATCTCGGTTCCACAGATGTTCAATAGGTTCCAATCTTGCACGATACACACCAGCCAGTATAAGAAGTCCAATATAAGTTTGCAGCTCTTTTTCGTCAGCGTTTTTCCATCTATCTCCAAGAACTCGATGACCTTCTTCATTGGTATGTGTAATTATCATTCTTATCATACTTGGTGTTATGAAGCAATAAAAAGCTCCCAATGGGTCACCCGATCGTTCTGTGGTTGATTTTGTGGGACCTGGTTGCTCACGTACATTGTTATGTTACCTTCGACGACCCTGTGACGATGGATGAGGAATCCAGATACTTCCATCTCGTGCATGATAAGACTCAGGTGTTGTTTGAGTTTCTTGGTTTTCACTACTTTCCGAACTTTCATCCTTCAAGACGTCATCATCGTCGCTCACTTCAGATAATTGATTAGCTGATTCACTGAAGTTTTCTGCTTCTGAGACATCATCATCAGTGGACTCTTCTTCTATATTAGTTCCAAACAACGTATTAGTCGCCAGAAGAGCAGCAGCTCGCTGTTTCCTTCGAGACGAAAAGCCTTCGGCCATAAACACCTCAAATGTAATGTCACTGTTCACAAGCGTCTGCCAGCCACAGAATAAATAAATGTCACTGATACCGCGTCTTTCGACTACCTAGTCGTGAGTCATTCGATCGAAGTTCGGATGATCTCAGTGCACGTGCAATTCATCAAAACAGATAGATCTTGGTATGAACCGTGCGCTCTCCGCTTTGTATGTATGGCGTTAGAAGTCGCTCAGACCGCTTGCTTGCCAGGAACACACGTGTGACGAAAGCTCATCGTCAATATACTTGATATTGATCATGCGATATTCAAAGGCATATTCTGTTTGTGAATGGATATCATCAAGGCTATATAGGCCTACACAAGATGGATCGAATAATGGAGTAATTCGATCTACTACAGCAACCTATTATTTCAGACAAAAAGATAAATCAATTAAGTTGGAATCTGACAGCATTGTAAAATTGGCACCAGTAAACAAGATAAATTTGTTAACGCATCATAACATTTTTCTGGTGGATTGAAACTTGGGGTCAAAACATGACCGCCATGGTAATTAGTGATGGAATTTTGATTTTCCAGTGATGCGCCTTTATAAATAACATTATTACATATCCAAATACATAAATATAAGCGCAATATTCATGCAGACAAAGTCACAGAACCATTACATGTTGGAGAGCTTGTGAGAAATTTGCTATGAAAAAGATCATTAGTGGGGTCAAAAATTGACCCCATGGTAGTTAGAGGGTTAAAATGATATTAACTCTTCCTCAACATCAGACGTCGATAATTCGGCAAGAAAGAAGTCGGCAGTGATGATACATTACAATTAAAACAAATGTGGAGATGATGTATCTGATGATATGCTGCGACAGCATAATACATGCTGTGTTGCACAACCCGACGTTGGCCAATTAATAGCAATGAGGCGAAATATAAGCTTTGTTGGACATCACCGGATTGAATGCATGCATGGATTCTTTACAAAACATAGAAAGTGACGACTTCAGATAGACAATTATTTTCTATGATACAAAAGGTCAATTGAGAAAGACATTACACGAAAGGAGCTTCTGCTGCAAAGACCGGTGTGGAAGGACTGAAGAGAAAGAAGCACCATGCAGCAATTAATGATTATATAGTAATTATAGGATCGTGTGAAGTGCTGCATGAAAGCGTGCAGAAATAAAGCGAAAGAGCTGTATTGTTCATGTCAAAAGTCATTATATATAATGAAATCGTGAAGTTACACCTCACCATTTACGACATTTCAATAAAGCTTTCAACACAGCGCTTTTATTACACTGTAAAAGTAGTTTTTTAACCAAGTAGTGCTTTTGATTTGAGTCTTGCATAAAGTCTTGTATCTTGTGTGTAGTGCATAGATAAATTCAGTAATGTAGGTAAATAGCTTTAATTAGCAATAACAAAAACATAATAAGTAATAATTATGAGGATTGTAATAATAATTGAGTCACAGTTAATAATATGCACATTCAAATTGATGACATAGCATTTGTACAACATTTCATATATAATAAAATGAGAGAAATTCTGAAAAATCAAAAATCGTCAATTTTGGCTACCTGGTTCATCTGAGTATAAAACTATCCCGGGTCTTCCTATTCCACTGAGTTTTCACGCTGGCAGAAATTTGAGCTTTCTTTTCTTTCAATCCTACTTACAGGGTGGCGGCCGAGACCGCGAATTTTGTTGGATCCGAGAATGGCCCTGGAAACCGATTTAGAGATTCTTTGTTACAATATTTAACTAACATAATTTCCTATTTTCAACTTCTTATAATACAGTCCCTAACAAAAGTTTAAGACCATGCACAAATTTCTATGCTATTCTGCATTTGTGATGCCGTCTTTCTCGTGCTTACTGATGAGTCATGTGACGAATGCGCTTCCGAAGTTCCCTAATTGAACAATCAAAGATTCATTTCGAGTTGATACCTATGTTTTTAAATTTGAATTTTTGAATATGCAACGTACAACGAATCAAAGCTTTTCACGTTACTTACTCACGAAACTTCATCACGATGGGTCGTGCGAAGACACTGACACCGGAATTGCGAGCACAAATCATTGCATATAAGAACTGTGGGAAAAATGAACGCCTCATTGCAAGTATCTTGAACATTTCAAAGACTGCTGTTCATAACGCCATTGTCAAATATTCGTCAACAAAATCTTTCGTGGATAAGAAGCGCACCGGACGACCCAGGAAGACTTCAAGGTATGACGACCGAATAATTCGTCGAATGGCTGTCCAGAACCCTGAATGCACAACCGGCGATATCTCTATTGAACTTGCGTCGAGGGGAATCCATGTAAGCAAAATGCTTGTTTCACGTCGCTTGACCAAAGACTTTGGTTTGAGATGATTTCGTCCCGCCAGAAAACCGTTTTTGACTACACGAATGAGAATGAAGAGGTTATCCTTCGCTCGACGGCATATCAACTGGACAACCGACACGTGGAGGAGGGTGTTATGGTCCGATCAGATTGCAATATAATCGTTCGGAAGCAGAGTTCTTAGAATTCGACGTCCTTCTAGCCAAAGGTACAATCCACGTTATGTTGTCTCCACCATGAAACACCCTCAATCCGTGATGGTGTGGGGTTGTCTGTCGTCTCAAGGTAGGAGCGCACTGTCATTTGTTCCTCCAAAAGTGACACTTAATGGTGAGAGGTACCTGAACATCTTGAAAGAGAAGCTTACGACTCACATGAACATCTCCGATTGTACGATATTCATGCAAGATGGAGCCCCGTGCCATCGGAGCCGGATGGTCACCAAGTGGTTGCAAAACAAAAGGATTCAACTTCTTGAATGGCCTGGTAACAGCCCGGACTTAAATCCGTTGGAGAATGCATGGTGCATACTGAAAAACAAAGTGTCTGTGCGTCGTCCCTCAAGCCTTGAAAGCCTCAAAGCAACCATTCGAGAGGTCTGGTGCACTGAAATACGCCCAGACATGTGCAAACGGCTTGTGGACTCTATGCCTGAAAGACTGCGGGCAGTTATTCAAAACCGTGGTGGCCCGACTAAATTTTGATGTGATTGACAACATTTCATGTATTCATGACATTTCTATAGATGATACGAACATTTGTTCATGATAAATACACGAGATGGAAGATACAATAGTTTCAACTTCGAATTTGTAAAAAATGATGGGTGGTCTTAAACTTTTGTTAAGGACTGTAGAACGATTTCTAGCCTCTCCTATTTCGGTCATTGTCATCGAATCTCAATTGAATTAAGCAACTAATAAAATGTTTTATAGATGTACGTACATGCACAATGTAGATGTTATATCTGTTTGTCTTATTTTGTTCAGTTTTCAGATGCCTCTGTAGGGAGATGGTATTTTCTCGCTAAAGCATCGCGACGCTTATATAGTAAAATTACACAATAGTTGAGTCGGAAATAATCAGGGTTTTAAAGATGTTAATTATTATTATTACTTTTCTTGACTACAAAATTTTTCGATCGCCATCCAGTAATCATCTTCGGGTACAAAAGATTAGGGTTAGTAGAAGTTTAAACTATAAGGAATACGAAAATGATTTTTATAATGAGATGACATGATGATTTACAATGATGTGATATGAACAGGTTGTACTGGATTACATATCTTTGCCAGTAGCAAAAATAAATTGACCTGACAAGATGGATGAATTCTATGTTAGATGATGTAGTGAAGAAATGATAAAGTTATTAGCAAAAAAGGAAATCACAGTAGCTGTCAAGTTCTGCTCTACTATTTATTGATGGTTTACATTTGTTAATGATGAATGCTTCTACAATATCACATCATTGTAAATCATCATGTCATCTCATTGTAAATATCATTTTCAAATTCCTTATAGATTAAACTTCTACTAACCCTAATCTTTTGTACCTGAAGATGATTGCTGGATGGTGATCGAAAAATTTTGTACATCAGAAAAGTAATAATAATAATTAACATCTTCAAAACCTGACTCTTTCCGACTCAACTATTATGTGATGACTGGTCAGGTCATTTTCCAAATAGTAAAATTACAGTTGACAAAGTTATACAGCAGCGGCACATTGTGCTAAAAGCAATTCATGGCTACTCATATCGAAGTTAATGTTGATTACAATTCGCACGGTATAAACTCTATCGTAATTATTGTGCAGGGGGTGGCAAAGGTGTCGTTTTATGTTTTTTGTGTTTCTTAACGTGCTTACATGTAATTTCGCAATAGACTCGTAATGTGACGCATCATGTAACCTCTCACGATATTTAATTCAGATTGAGTCATATCGGCATAGACTATACTGAAAGACCGTATCAAAACAGCCGTTTATTCTCACATAATCAATTTCAAGTTGCAATATATTACATGCATCATTAGGCCCTACAGGTGCACAACTTCGTGTTAGCAATAAAGAATCTGCCTAACTTATGAAAATTGTGCATATTAGCATAAAGCACACGATATATCACACAGCATTGCTTACATACGTCTAGACTCCACCATTGCGATACATCATTCTAAACTCTGGCTCCATTGGCTTGGATGACTACTAGCATGATTTGCGTGCGAGATTTAAAACTCATCATCTAGCTTGCATTGTCATTGACTTTGATTCAAGATAACAATGAAAAATATGATGCAGTTCCTTTGTGTGTGTATATTCGCTTTTTTGGTCGGTACCTTTCGTAAATCTAGAGGATGCAGCGGTTTATTAGGTTATGCAGCGGGGGTGTAGGGTAGCAGTTGATTGAAGGCAGAATCACTTATACCTTTCGTAGTTCAAGAGGATGTATGCAGTCCATTAGGTTTTGAATCGGGGGCGTCTGGTAGCTGTTTGATTGAATGCAGAGTCACGTGATGTTCTCCAGCAAGTAATAATCGAACCAAATGAGAAATACTAAGCATGATGTTGTCATGTAGTAGGATCATCCTCTTTCTTGAAGCGGAACACTCACATTCAACGAAGAGCTGGGATTCCTTTCTGTATTTGCGTCCTCTTGAAAATATTCGGAATATGCAACATACTTTAAATAATCGACCTAGTAAATTGTTGTCACGTGACTCGAATATCCTGTGCACCCGAAGCAAAACAGACTATTGCATCTTCTGGAGAAAGGCTGGACGAGGACGAAGCTTCCATTGGCAAATGTGCATCGGAGGTTTCGTTGGTATTTCGAATCAAAGTCGATGACAAGACTGAATGAGTTCGTCCGAAAATCTCACTATTCATGTCAAGCAGGCCATTGAAACCAGTGAAATTTGATATGTTTCTCTTTCCTCAAGTTGGTGTGGAATTGGATGCAGTCGTAGGCAATCTACAGTGTTACATTGCACGAATATTCCTCATAGACATCAGCAGTTTCAGAAGTTGCAAATCAAGAAATTGATCATGTGAAGATAAGGTATCATTTTGACAAGATATTTCAGCATGCATAACTGACAATGCCTATTGCAGTGGTTCCCAACCCTGTATGATTTGTTACCCATGCTATTCTTAGAAATTGTCCCATTACCCCCACGTAGGACTAACATCACTATCAAATGATTAGGTATATAATATTACCTCAACTTTTTCATTATTTCAATAGTTTCAATCTTGTTGATAGTAACAACGATAGATTAGCCACTTGAAATGACCCAAAAATATTCAACTCAAAGCGGAAGATGGGATGATTAATCGAACCAATTTATTTGCTTCTAGTAACTAGCCAGGCTCATTAATATGAAGAAAAAGAAAAACGAGTGCAATACAACGAGTTGCAACTGTACGAATTGTCAGAGAAATACATCTGCATAAATTGTGAGAGTTGTTCCATTAATCCGAGAAAATTGGCAAATTACCCCTGCGGGCTAATTAACCCATAGGTTGGGAACCACTGGTCTATTGCATGAACATATTCCAATAGGTTCCACACTATTGCGAATCTCACGAAATTACATGTATGCATGTTAAGAAACACAAAATTCACACAACTTCCGTGTAGATGGTATCGCTACTTTCAAAGGTATTTTATAATTTATAGCAATGATTGAATGACATTAAATTCTACATGCTTAACATGTCTTGCGTATTTTCCGTGTGAAGAAGCACTTTAAACAAACAACACTTGAAACCAATTCCTAACTCATTTGGGAAGATCTATGTCTCAAACATCGCGAGACGACAAACACATTTAATAGTTAAGTTACTGATCATAAGTTTCAATGTTTTTTTTAGACATAAAGAGGCCTACCAGGGGATGCGCAAAAGAAAAGCATGAAGAAAATGCTAGTGTTCTGGAGCAGTTGCAGATCTTTAGGAGTGAGATTGAAGAACTAAGAAATAAATGAAAGAAACAAAAATCCTCAGCCCTCGAGCATCTAAGTTCAGTTGATTAAATTATAACACAATAATTAACATGTGCAGAATGTCACTTACCCTGATGCTTGCATCATAGGCTTTGAACAAAGCAGCACAGATGCCATCCAGGAAACAATTCTCGATCAGCATTTTGATATAGCAGTGGAATATAGCATTTCACTCGATTTCGGGAAGGCGCCTATATAGTCGACATCTACCCCGAAACTCTGATAGACGACAATCTGCATTTTTTTCTATCTAATCGCAATACATGGTGGTAATAAGTATTTCCACCTGGTGATATGCGATCAGATACAAAAATAGAATGCCATAACCGAATCTCTATTTTCCTGATGAAATTTGTGGATTGTCTGACAGTATGGATAACAAGCGATCTATAACCCATAGAGGTATCAATGCAATGAAGGGAAATCATCACATAGTGGTTGATAATTAGAAAAAAGAGTCTGAAAATGTGATGGGATCGCTCGGGAACAGCCCGGTAATTGAGAGTTTGAACCTTGGCCGCCACCTTGTACATAGCTTAAAAGTTTTGGCTGGCAAGCTCTTATTTCGTATTATATATTACCCTAATTTGTCTTCATTGCACACGATGCCTGTCTTAATAAGATTATCATCAGGGCCTACATAACACCAATTGGGATGTGTTTGATAAAAAAGTGTGTCAAATTAGTTTCAGTATACTACAGAGCTGATCTTGAAAAATGTCCATCTAAATTATATCGAAATTCAATCGATTTCCATGCCTTTCAATCGTGTCGCGCACATCATCGTGCCATACATCATTCGAGAGATAACATTCTCAGCTTTCAATCAAGTTATGATAAACTTGCGTCCGCTATTGTGTTTGCCGAACAGTGGTCAAAATATGAAATTAACAATTTTCAAGTCGTAATTTTTCAATAAGAAAACATGTGAGTGTGAGAATGAAATCAAGCACAAGGCAAACGTGAATTTTATGAGCTTTCTTTTTATCCGCATATTTTCATCGAAATCGGTGGACTGGGAAAGAAATAGTGGCACTGTTAATTCATCACCAAATCTGCACTTTAATGGCTGAAAATGTCATTCATTTTTCATCAAATACTCGTATGTTGGTCTTTGGTATTTGAGAATCCTTGCGGTGTAAGGAGTAAGAATACGCAAGTTTTATTCAAATCAGGTCAATAATTATTTTTCAAACTTATTCTACTCAATGAACGCTTAATTGTTTAGCGGTGAACATGTGCAAAGTAGTAGGTTGGGAGAACAAAGACACGTCTTTGCTAATTGTTTGTGCGTCATCGTGAAGCGAGAATATGACATTTTCAGACATTATAGCTACAATTTCTTGATCACATTTTCTTACCTAGTCCACTGACTTTGATCAGCAACATCAAAAGAAAGCTCAGAAAATCTTCGCTCACCCCGTGCCTGATTCGCCGTCCTGCTCACATGTTTTCTCATTGAAAACTGCGATTCGTAAATTGTGTCATTTTCATGTTTTAGTTCGTAATTGGAAAGCATCGTTTAAATAAGTAGCTGCACTACTTATCCCATGAATTTAACCCTAATATTTTTTTCCAGAGGCTCTTGGAAGAAGACCAAAAGAAAGCGAAGTTGGGCATCCATGTTTATCGCGCTATTCCTCCGTCAGAAAAGAAAACTCGTCCTACAAAGCGTTGTGCTCTGTGCTTACAAGATTCATGTCGAAGAGAATCTCGCTACTTCTGCCTTACGTGTGAAAAGGGCTTCCATGTACGTTGCTTCATCGAAGATCACCTTCGATTGTTGGAACAAAGGAAAGACTTGTTCGTTGAGGTCAGGGATGACAACTTCAATTTAAAAGAAAGTGGTCATATTTCAGATGTTGCTAAAACTGTAAATGCACGCGTACCTGCTGAAAGAGCTGCTAGCACTTCTCGGCCACTTCGACGTACTCAAAATGGAGCGTCTGTTGCCCAGTTAACCAATAATCTGTTGAACAGTTCTGTGGAGACAACTGTTGAAGTTGTTACATCTCATGTGGAATCTCCGTCAGACAGCGAAAGGGAAAACACTCCCGATGCAGTGTTAGACATCGACGTAAAGCCACCGATTAATTTCCATGCCATCACTCCTGAGCAATTACGGGAGAAGTTTCAGCAGCAACAAACTAAGTTAGCTATTGTGCCATCTAATTGATGACGCGGTGGACCGCATGTGTTAAGGTTTCATTGATATTGTCTTCAAAACTGCCTTATCCACGCGTTGGTCATACCGACGGAAAGAAGTATTGCTTCCTACACGTATTGGAGTGTGTCTTCTGACATTTGATCTAATTATTCTTGGTATTATTCCTGAAAGAGCATTTGTTGTATCTAAATTATTACTACTGTATGATTGACTCCACTACTTGTTTCAGGTGTTCTGACTGTAATTTATTTCCCAGATTACGCCTGGTTAGGTGTTTCCCATTGTGCCTGAAACATATTTTCACGCTGTGACAATTTGAGAGTTTTTGATCCAGTGCTTGCATTTCATCGGACAATATTCATCTCAGTTGTTATTATCATCATCTCATGAAATCCGAGTCAATGCAAGGTTTGTTTATCTTGCAATTTCTCATGTACATAAAGTTTTATTTTAACAAAAGCTATGCGTAAAAGTAAGAGCAATATATTTTTATTCTTCCTTAAGGCTATTGTCATTACTTACCATGTTTCGTGATTTTGTATTTTAACGCTGTTTTATCAATTGTATCACGACGCATGGTATTTTATGTTTTTGATGTTATTTTCAACTACCTTCATTCCAGATGTTATTAGATTTTACATAGCTTGATGTTGTATGTGTAATAAGATTGTTTGCATTTTTTCATTTAATACCTGGTGTATCTTGCCTAAATATGTACATTGACTAACAACCATGTAACATTTAAGCGGCAAAAGCATAGTATTTCCTAAAATCACATCACCGCTTGATTGAGTTACGCTGTGAGCTTCGATGCTGCTGAAAGTATCTGAAAAGATCCTTCTAAAAAATATTGTACAATAACAGTTACATAAAGAATGCCACAGTTTGATAAGATAATATATCATTGATAGTCCACAGATATTTTCATGAAATTCTGTGCTAATATACTTCGGAACTCAGTTCTCATATGCTGCATAATTTTTTCCTTTGTTTTTCTATTAAGGTTGTCATTTACATAGTTTTTAAATATTAGATGGTAAATATATGGTAGAGTAATTCACTTAAGGTGTTTATAAATGTAGAATTAATATTTGTTCTGAGAAATCTAATCTGATCTTCACATTCGTTCAACATGTTGAGACGCGTGTTCAATTTGAGCTTTACATAACATTTATTGAAGTGCCTTTGTGATCAAGACTCATGAAGTTTTTAGTATCCATGACATGCGTGACCGTTAGTGGTGTGTTTGTCATTTTGGTGCGTTGTGTTACTGATTTAATTATATGATCATCTGTTTGTTGGAATGGCTGTTTCAATCAGATATAGGGAAATGTTGATTTTAGTTTTGACGATTCGGCTACTGTTCGAGCCTTCTCATAACATGTGACTTCTTGCCGCGGTTAATTTATATTGCGACGTTTTTACATCTTTGAAATTTTGTCGTTATATTAGTCAACCTTTCGGTAATGGATTAAATAAAGATGGTTGTACTTTCTGAGTTGTTTTTTGTGGGTCAATCCTATTCATGTAGACATACTAATAATTACTTACTAATTGGTAGACTGTCTATTATTAACAGCTAGGCTTGATGTCAATTTTCCGAAAACCACACATTTGACAATATGTAATTTGGGTTTGGTCTCCATCTGCTCTTCATATCATGGAACTCCCTGAGTAATGCATTATTGACTTAATTAATACATAAATATACTACAAATTTGTCAGATTGTGTAGGTAAACTATTGAAAAAACATTGGTCGCTCATTTTTTTAGACTGCGCACTGCAGGCCCCAAATAATCATCGAAGATCGAGCTGTAGTGCACATGTGGTGCATGATTTTGTGCTTCATCTTTGTGAGTATGCAAAATTAGATGAAAATTGAAAGTAATTCGTTTAGAAAGAAGAAATACTTATCAGAGAAATAGAAAATATGTGAGCCAAGTTCACCTTGCCATGTTTCAAGTTGTTCATCAGCCTCATACACAAGAACTTGCTGAGGGGATATATGTGACATAATCCAAAGAAGTACCTTGCCTTGAATTAAAATTTTGACAAAATCGACTTATGAAAATAATGATGGCGCACCCCTGTGGGAACGCATCTTGCTAATATCAACAGATTATCTGGCGAGGTAGCGATTTTGTGGATAATTTTTTAAAGGTTCATTTTCGTATAAAAACTATCTCCGCATGTGAAAATGGTCATCATCTATCCAAAAACATGTGTAAAATTGAAAAACGACAGTTGGCGAAAAAGTTGTTATAATTAGTTGGTAGATATTTGTTTACTAATGCGAGCTGATTTTTCGCCAACCGGCGAAACCGTGGATTGTAGCAACTGATTAGTGGTAAGTAGTAATGTTCGTATATTACCTTTACATGAAAATATATTGTATACTCAGTCTAATCTGATAAAAGGGATCTTTTTTAGTTTACGAAGGCTTAAACTAAAAAAGTATTTATCTTCCATAAATGTTGCAGTAAATACTTCAAATATTTGTCATTGTTGTAAATTATTGAATGTCAAGAGATGTTATGAAAATTGATATAAGCGGATTCTCTATATTCTTATCATTATCAAAGAATGATAGTCTGCACTTATTTCTTAGATAGAATAGCCATATGTGGGAGATGGTGAGAAAGTGAGGGAGAAAATAGAGCCTCGGCTGTAGAGGCGGATTACTAAAGAAAATAAGAGAGAAAGTCAAAAGATGGCATACAGAGCGCGAATTGTCGCCGGCGAACTTCGCCAGCGAATCTGCTAAAAATTATTACTGAACTATTGCATGATAATATGTAGCTGATTATCTGCCAGCTTTTCGCCTGATTCGTTCCCACAGGGACATAAACAGTTGAAATTACCTTATAATCATAGACATAGAATAGGCTATGCCTACATTAGGTAGACAAGGCTAGCAAGCCAGTAAATCCCCAATGTGTATACGATTTCGATTATATTAAATGAACTGAGAAAATGAGTTGAGACCTATTACCAAATGTGAGATTTGCAAATTTTTACAGATTTGAAGAAATTATCACTGAATTGACTGATCATGATAGCAATGCAGAAGGAATAATAGTATTCTGCCAATCCTCCATCTCATGACCCTTCGGAGAAGTACTGCAGTGTTAGTTTACTAACAATTCGATAGGTTAAATGGGCCCTACATTAACCCCTTGGCGCCGGGACGTACGGCGCTCGTCATCATGAACTGCTCGGGGACGTACACCGTGCTACTACATTCTGTTAATATATTTGTAATGTTCAACTTTTGCAACTCTGCATAGAAGTATTGATGGATGTTTCTTTATGTTCGAGCAGTGCATGGATACTCTGTCCTGCTGTTAAACATTTTTTGACTTGCGTTGCAAAAGGTATTTTTTGACTCATGTGTGACATTGCAGGAATACCGAACGTGGACGAACAATCCGAGAAAATAGGGGTGTTCCATTGGAATTGAGAAGTGTAGCTCAGCAGCCTAGCCTATCTCATCGAAATACGTGCGGAAAGATGATGTTCTTCTTGTTAAATTCAAAGACATGAAGAAAAGTGTCTACTTCATATCTTGCATTGACGAAGCTGGAGAAATCAGCAAAACTCGCGCTCTTTATGGAAATCGATCAAATTGACTATATGAAGTCAACGGTCGATATTTATAATCACAAGATGGGAGGCATTGATCAGCAAATGCAAAAAGACGCAATCACTCGGGATAAGAAAGTTGGTATTCATCTTGAATGGTTACTGATGAGATGATCATGCCCGCATTAGTTCTCTATCGCCAAGAAAAGCAAATAAATATTCAACTTGTGCAGCTTATCCAGCTAGCAGCTGCATATTTGACAGGCATAGAATCTGAACATATTAGACGGCGCAGGCACGAATTTCAGACAGGAGCGCCTATGGTTCATGTGTTGGAGAAAATCACTGCTGGAAACAAAGCCCGACCTCACAAAAAGATGCAGATCATGCTCCAAAAATGGATTTTGCCGAGAGCCTGGTAAGCCCTGAAAAACCTGGTTTGTGCATGAGAGAGTGTTTTACAGCTTATCGCAGACAGAACATAAGATAGTTGGGTTGTCCATAAATATTTTATATGTTGAATGAATCGAGTTATACTGTATTACATTTATTTTTCGAAAATTGACATTTTTCGATTTTTCAAATTTCCATCCATGTTCAGTTATCAGTGTGCCACGCTGAACGCTTCACGCTTTTCTTAAGCGTGATCTTATCAGACTACCTGCCTCTCAGAGCAGAACATCATAATCAAAGACAATTGTCATAGTTAACTTTATGTAAATGGGTCCGCAATTCAGATTCAAGAAATTAATTAGGTCCTACACTAAATTTAATGAATTATAAAATCACACCGACGAGAATTGAATCAAAAATTTAGATTTCAGCCCATTAGAAGCACATGAGATCTCAATTTTTCCATTATGACTTAAAAGACTTGCATTGCGGTTCATGAAATTTCCTTGATAGTCAGCTGCGGTTATCAATTTTCGGTTTATAGTCATGATTCCAGCTAGCAAATGTTCATTCCTTTTGATATCTAACAAGTTCCCTACTTCTTATAGCTGTCATATAGTACCCACGTCAAACATCAGGAAACACAGGAATAATTTGCAAAAATTGTCAAAACCGGCAAGATCCAAGGGGTGAATCCATTTTATACAACTTATAAAAAAACGTGTCTTCCGTCTGAAAAATCCTTCGTTCTAAGCCAATTTTCATGATTTTTTCCATCTTGATCCTTATAATCTCCTCTTTTCGGTCATGATAAATTCAAATCAATCCGAGAAGGTTTTCTTTAGAAAATTTAGCTCAAGGCAGAAAAAGTCCCCAGCTTATAGTAGGCCTAACCTATCTTAGGGAATAAATGTCGTTGTGATCTGCCTAAATTATACATAAAATTATGTATCATGTGAAAGCGCAACCGTACTTTCAACCAGACTACAATTCAATAATGCACATTTACTTTTAGTGGGATGTTTCTTCATTAGCCTTTGCCCACCAAAAACTGTCTTCGGACGCGATGCACATTTCTCAACTTAGAAATGATATTTTTACTTTCTTTATACGACGAAATACACATCATCTGTGAGTCTAGTTATTGCATCAACAGAAAAATCAATTGGGTCATCGCAATTGCGCAATTGTGAATTTTAAAAAATGACCTGTTTTATTATTTCGACCAGACTTTTTTGATTTTTTTCAAAATTTCAATTTAATGCTGAGAGCACCGGATCCCATGAAAGCTCACAGAATTACAAAAACCATAATGTAATCATGTATGCGAAATTTTTTTAAAAGGCATTATCATTTTCAAAACGTAAAACGGCCAAAATGTCCATTTGACCGAGACCACATAGACACCTGGTAATATATAGCAAATACAAAACTTTTACAAATACTCATTTGTTGTGGTCACCACTACTATGATTTTCGAATTCAGCGTGCAAAATTGACCAAAAAATTCACAAAAATTGACAAATTTTCAAAGAAAACAAAGTTGCAAAGACAAAAATTCCCCAAAATGTTATATAAAATGGATTTACCATAGACCGGCGTAGTAGTAAAAACTGTGCCCTACTTGCGAGGGATAGGTACATGGATGGGTACATGCAAAATTTAGTGTTATCAATAGGAACATGGATGGGTACATGTATAATTCAGTGTTATGAATAGGAACATGTATGACATCTGCTTTACTGGATAGGTACATGTGTTCGGTACACTCGGGTGAGTACACTGTGTTTCGGAACGTCTATGATCGAACTTGTGTGACTTGGTTCTGAGCACTTGGATACGTACCGATAGACGTCCGTTGTTTGATTTTGAATGGGTTTGCTCAATTGCGACTATTGTGACAATTATTTTAAATGTAGCACTATTTAGATGTGAAACTTTAATGTGCAGTTATGATTTAGTTGCTCCCCAATAAGAAAACCAATTCCAGAACTATGTTTAAAGTGAAAAAGACAAGAGATTTACAATGTAAGTTTAATTTAAGCATTAAAAATAAATGATGGGTACAGATCACGTTCCTCAGGCGACTCCATGATCTTTAGGAAGTCATCACACCATTGATGAAATGTCTGATGGTTGGTGAAGTCATGCTCACACTCGTGTACCGGACACTTCACTGGTAGTCCACTCCGCCTTTGAAGTGCTGTCACAGTTAAAGTTTTCCACAGGGCCACTTTGCAGCCGCAACAGAGATGCACGGTCATATCCAACTGACCTCCCATAATGACTTGGCTGTCATTTTGAAAATAGAATAAAGGTTTTGAGGACATGCTTCTTGTTATGGAACGTTGAGGATAAGTACTTGACAGTTTGGAACAATGACATCCTTTATATAGTTATATAGTCTTTAGGGAAGTTCGGTACCTCTCTGATTGGTTGTTAGGATTTCCTTTAAAAAGTATATAAGTCCTAGGTTTGTACCAATTCTTATCAAAGGTTCTAATCCTCACGTTTACAAGTTACAATTATTTTAAATCTAGAAGTCATTATGGATCGCAAACAGGAAGCTGCAGTTGAGAACGGTACTGCTGATCGTACCACTTCACCTCAATCGCCAATGGAACGTACCAATACACCTCCCCAATCTCCGATGGAGCGATCTACAACACCAAACGAGCCGGTGGTGTTCACCCAAGCCCCTGCATCGACCGACTACTCGAGTGATGATAGTGACGTATCAATCGAGACGATGCGGCACATGAATAAAAAGTCCATGCGAACGCCACTATATGGAAGGGTCACTGTCAAAGTGAAGAACGCGCCGAAAAAGTACCACACCAAACGGGTCTTCATGCGAATGGAGCCGAACGAGCGGAACCTCACAACCGCTCTCGAATTTTCAATCATCGACCTTGACACACCACGTCGCTGTCCCTGTGCGCCCAAAAAGACCAGGATCCATGTGCAAGTGGACTTGAAAAAACTTGTACCCTTTCCTTACTTTGATGACATTTAGTGTGTTGTTTTAATCTCTTCATTTAATATTCATTTGTATATATGAACAGACTTGTTTTATCATTTCACAAATCGGTCTTCAATTAAGGTCTGAATGGGAAAGGGGAATAACTATCTACAATTAATAATGTTCAATAACTGAATTGAAACAAAAAAATCAAATATGAAGACTTCAACTTGAAATAAATAGGAACATATAACTTTTAAAGAAACAGTTATGTTGTTAATTTTAAAATGCTTGTAGCAGTCCAGGATGATATGATAAATGTGTCATACACGACACCATAAGAATGAGAATGAAAAGACCTTTCGAATGATACAATGTATGTACCTATTCGATGGGAAAATCCTAGTTGTATGCAACTGTATGCAAGCAGACAAATGTCAGATTTTAAAATTCACTAAGTTTTTAGCCCATTCTTTAAAGGTATGTAGCTGTCTAGTTATATGTGTCATACAATACACCATTAGAATCAGAATGAAAAGACCATTCGAATGATATATTGTATGTACCCATTTGATGAAAAAATCCTAGTTGTATGCATCTGTATGCAACTTGAAAAATTCCAAGTTTTTTTACAAAAATGACTAAGTTTACAAATTTTCAAAGTTAAAGTTTTACAACTAAAAATGACCATAATATACAAACCTCTACACTTGACCTTAGACCTGACCTTGACCTTTGACCTTCATACACTTCATACACGGCGGGGGTCCTCAAAATTTCTCGGGCGCTTCGCGCCCTCGAACTTTTTCGGATTATAGAGTAAATAAATTTTCGAGTGCGCTTCGCGCACTCCAAAATTTATTTACCCATGCGGTCCGGGTGCCATAGATACTCTTCTTGCTTCCCTAACCCTAACCTCAACCCTAACCCTTAAACCTAGCCCTAGTACTTTAATTTGATTATTCGAATTTTGGCGCGAAATTTGAATTTTTGAAATTTAGCGCTTAATTCAAATTTTAATGTTCTATTCAAATCACACGTTTTATATCTTCAAATATGAATCATTATATGACTATTAATAATAACATGTATATCAAAATAATATATCAGTCCATCAGTTCATATTACTTTGAATTCATTCTACTGTTTACATGTAGAAATCTTTCAACACATATGATGGCACTTCCATTTCTAAGGTTAAAAATAAACCAGCTGTTCCAATTCTTGTTTGAGTTATCAATTTTGTTTAACTGTACTAATGCGATGATGTGATGTCATGAAGTCTTTGTTCATAGTTGCTTTGTCAATTTCATATATAAAGAACTTGCACACATCAGATCTTCACTCATTTTTGAATTATTCAGTGTCCATGGCAGACGTCGTTCTTCGTTCCTCCGTTCTCCGATTCATACTACAATTCTGAAGTAAGTTTCATTGCCATGTTGTGCTACTTTATAGGATATTCGGGAGTAGGAACATTATTAAGTTCTTATAACCAAATAGCTTTAAATATAGAAGCCTAGGTTTTAGGATAGGAACACTTTATGTTACATTATTAGCCATGTTTTTTTTATTTTCTTCCTATATTAAATCATCCAGAAGAGACATGACTGTATAAGTCTGAGTAAAAGTGCAATTGACATCCGTATTTTCACACATTGTTTCTAAATAAAAAGATGCTTAAATAAAGATTCAATGTCATCTGATAGCAGATGCATGAGATTCAAATTTGTTTAATCAAACGAATTGATTAACGGTTGAAATTTTCGAAAATTTCACTTTCTTTCCATTATGTTTATTTCAATTTAGAATAAATATAAATCAGCTGCTTCCATAAAGTTCAAACTTGTTTAATTAAACAATTTTTTAATGGTTGAAATTTTCGAAATCTCATTTTCATTCTATTATTATTTCGTAATTAAATAATGATTAACGGTTGTCCGACGCGCTTTTCAATAAGCAGTTAAAGACGAAGCGGGTATAAATAACCCGTGTGTAATATCATCGCATTGCATCTTTTTATTGTTCCGTTTTAAGTGTTTTTGTTAATAATGTGTTAGCACGCTTGAACATTGATGAAAATAAAAATTTGTGGGAAGAATATACCCAATAACTTCAACATCATTGTGAATACATGTGCCGGTACATGTAGTAACTGTAATATCATTGATCACGATGCTACTACCGGTAGTTATCACAGTCAGGTATGCTACAGTGCATATTAGACAGACTAGTAGATTATAAACTCTCGTGCTGATATGTATAATCAGGCCCATCCCACCGTCTGGTAGTCTATCTTATTACAGGCTATTCGATACATGTATAAGCTTACATGTAGGCCTACATGTTTGTAAAATGCTATCAATCATCAATAAAATTGTAAATAAAAGACAATGAATTCCTGGAAATCATCTGTTGTTATTGCTGGAAAGAAAAGCTACACACATTCCTTGCAGAGGTCAGATCGATGACTATTGCAACGAGGCTTCTCACATTTTGCACAACAAACGAATGTCTTTCGATCATTGCGCGAAGGACAGAAAGCACATCGAACACTCTTCTCCAAACGAAGTCCTCCGAAGTGTTCAGTTTGAGTAACCGCATAGCCTACGAGTTTCATGGCAGATTTTGTAGATTCTCGAAGGTTTGCTGGTGTCTGTAGGCGTCTTTTGATTTGCATGTCCACCAGCTGATATCCCGCATTTACGAGAAATTTGTAGTGCTGTTGACATTTTTGCTTCTTCAGGATGCTTGTGGTAATACACTATGCAACCGTTATTTCCAGCTATGTCCACCATGTTGGAAAATATCAAGACCGGCCAACGCCGACACTTCCGCTTGCAGCTGAATCCACGAAGTCGCTTGTCCGCGATGTCGACACCTGATTTCGTCGTGTTGTACTCGAGAACAGTGGAGGCCTTCGTATTCACTTCGGGTTCAGGAACATGTCTGTAAAAGTTATCAACAAGTAACACAGGTTTTCGACCTTTGTCCCAGAATGAAACAAGTGCAGTGCCTTGCTCATCGTAGAAAACTTTTGTGTCCTTCCGTTGACGACCCTCGGTGGATTTTGCGACGGCAGGTACTCCACGGTTATTGTTCCTGACGGTACCAATGTACGTGGTATTCTTCTCTCTGAGTGCATCAACCAATTCCATGGAAGTATACCAATTGTCAGCAGTTAGATGAAGACCTGTGCCCAGATACGGTGCCATCAAATGCATCGTTACGCCGAGTGTTGTGACATTCTCATTTGGCCTGACAGTTCCAACACCAATGTAGACAATCCCATTCAAGATATAGAATGTCTCAGCACAACAAAGCCATAGGAACTTTATACCAAACTTTCCAGGTTTCGAGCTTATATACTGCTGGAAGCGAACTCGCCCGTGGAACTCAAGCAACTGCTCGTCAACAGTCAAGTACGGACTGGGAATGAAGAATCGAGACAGATTAGCGTTAAATTCTTGAAACACATCTCGTACCGGAGCAAGTCTATCACTGTGATCGCGACGAAAAGGGTTATCAAATCGCAGCACTGATTTGATTTGTAAGAATCTTTCTCGAGTCATAGTTGCTCTACAAATCGGAAAGCCATCGCGTGCACCCCAGAGTTCCGTCACATCCTGATATTTCGAACGAAAAGCTCCAAGCAAAATAAGCAATCCAACGAAGGCTTCAAGTTCGGGCAAATCAATAGGAACAAACTTCTTCTGGTTGTCGGGGTTCGCTCGATTCCAGTTGACGGTGATTCGGCGACCTTGCAAATTGGAGTAAAGCAGTGTGGTTGTAAGTGTCTTTGACAAGAACATCAGTATAGCCTCTCCTTCATTCGACGGTTTTTCACCTGCAGCAGGCCCTTCCGTAAAACGTACAATGTTTCTGGCAGGTTCTCTTCCCGCAGTAAAACCTGTATTGGTCTTCCACACACGTCCGGAGGGAGATACATATGAGTCTGAGTGGATAGGCACATCGGCTCTCTCATCACCTGATTCAGTTTCCGAATCGCTGTCCATGGTCACTAAGTTATTCTCATGTAGAGATTCGTCGTCCGCAGGCAACTCGTCGAACTGTTCCTCAGGAACCTGTTCATCACTAGCGACGTTGTCAAATATCTGCATGGAGGAGTCGTCCTCATCCTCATCACTATCTTCGAAGCGTCGTTGCACAATATTATTCATAGCCTCAATGGCACGGTCTTTGCATTGACGCTTGGGACAAGAGGCCATCCTACGAGCCGAAGAAAGGATACACAATGTGGCTTATTCACCGCTTTCCTGTTCTATAAGCTTATGTCAAATAAGAGCATGGCACTCCCTCATGTCTGTGAATGATTCTGATTGGTCACTTCATGATGTCGAACAAGGTTGACACCGCAAGGTTGATACAACACTATTCGGTCGTGCGGTGTGTTTCAGCGGTGCGCTGTTCATCACAGAACTGAAAAATCCTTTCCTATTACGAGTCAACTTATCATTTTGCATATAGTACCAAGTTGGTATTTGTCTTAGAATGACAAATATACATTTAGACGAACTGCCATTCAAAATTTTAAATTTTATGTGTCTTTTCAATGTTGAATTGCGCAGTTTTTCCATGGCTTCTGGCTCAAGATTTTGTGATGTACTATTTTGTGGATTATTTAGCATCAATCACTAGCACTTCCGAGATTGAACTGAAAACGAGCTATACAAATAGTACACGGGTATGACTCACCCGATCCGTCCTTAAACCATTATCTTGTTTTTTCTAGTTGTTTATGTGGAATTGTAACTCAAGACTCTCATGGTCAAATGAGGTCATGCATTTGCTAAAAGTCACGAAAGGAAGTTTCGTAAATATAAGTACAAGCGAAAATATATTGCGTTGAAGATGGCGTCGTGTGCTGTATACCCGTAAAGTAGGACAACCGTTAATCAGCTGCTTCCAAATTTTATGTCCTTTTATGAACAAACCCTTTGAAATGAAATTAAACTTTCGAATCTCAGTTTCTATTTCATCCATAAATTTATTTCTTAAGATTTGTCTAATATTAATCTAGTACTTAACAAAGCTTTGAAGGTGGTACATAAATGATTTCTCATTTAATAAGGGATTAAATTATAAAAGTTTTTTATCCTCTACAGAAATGGTTCTACATGAAAGTATCGCACGGCAACGTCTCGTCTTCCATTTTTGTGAGACATGTCAACTGACCGTTCGACATGCCTTCAAAAGCGGGCACAAGGAGTGCACCTTCAGAGAAGACTGCTCCTACATCTACTGCCTTTCCTGTAGGACGTATGAAAGGAGTGATATGAAGGCTAACAGCGATTCGGCGAAGGCCTTCATTGTTCGCCATACCCCCTGTGCTCTTCAGAATGGGCGGAAAGGGATAAATTTGACTTCAAGTAATGAAAAAAATAAGTTACAACGCCTCTTTTTGAAGGACAGGCCGGTGGAAGGTGTTTTATCTCAGGTGGACGAACCTCAACATCCTCCCAAGAAAGCCCCTAAGTCTCGCGCTCCCAAGAAAGCCCCTAAGTCCCGAGAATTTGTCGACGAGACTTTTAGCGATTTTGAGGTAAGTGATGTCAATCCTACATCCTAGCTTCAACGAATAACTGATCCACTGGGGATAGATAAAATGCTACTTCATTAAGTCAATATAAGCATATGTCGTTTGCACATTTCAGGATTTGGTGATGCCCCCACCGAAGAAGACAAAGGTGTTGGTGCAGAAAAAACTCATCGTTAAAGATGTGAGAATCTATTTACTTGGGTTATTATTCATATGCATAATTAAATCAATGTTTTTAAAACATTTCAGACTGAACCACCTCAAGCGATGACAGTCGGGTTTGAAGATGGAAATGTGGTGGAAAACTTGCGAAAGGTAACAAATTAATTTGCTTAATAGTTTCTAAGGAGAAATCAAATATGAATTTCTTTTTTAGCTCTTTACAAGTGTTCAACCAATCCCCACATGCCCGAAGCTGCCTCGAGGGAATTCCCCAGGAAAAAAGTCGCCTCTAGCCCCGTAAGTGTGATTGCTGTGGTCTACGCTCAGATAACAGACAACAACACCTTGAAAAACTGTCTATGTCTATCTCTTTATATAAACATATTGTCACATTTTTCCGCTTCAGGCTGTGCGATCTCTATCCCTTAAAAAGCATAGGAGCTTTTTAAGCACGCCAGCGACTACCACGTCCATTGAGGACAATGAGGAGAGGCCCTACTCCATACGTGAAACATCCTCATCCTCATCCTCATCCGAGGACTCTGCAACATCATCCTCATCCGAAGATTCTCCAACATCGTCATCCGATGATGACGATGAATCTGTTACTAATGTATGAGGCTTGGTTACCTGCTTCAGTATAGAATTTTCTATTAAAACATTTTGAAACTGAATTTGTTGACAATTGTCCTAATAAACAATTGTTTCCTTTGTTTACAGGAGTCCGTCATGTGTGCATCACAGGAAGAGGTGTCCTTCAGCCACATCCGGGCATCCCTCAGCTGGAGCGTCCGCCTGCCGCTGTCCCCGATGATGACGCTTGCTCCTCCATCCCCTGTGCGTCCTCTATCGCTCGCAGTTCCTTCTTGTCCGGCACCTCCGATCCCAGCCGCTCCATCGCCTGTGCGTCCTCCAACGCCCGCAGCTCCTTCCTCTCCGTCACCTCCGATCCCAGCCGCAGCTCCTTCCTCCGCGACACCTCCTATCCCCGCCGCAGCTCCTGCTACAGTTCCCAAGGCCCCTCTCCCAGTGCGAGAGTATAATGTCGACCTCGACGCAACGACGGAGGAAGACATTGACTCCAAGCTACGCCGTTGCCAAGAGCGTCTGAGGGAGTCCGAGGCTCGTGAGGCTCAACTAATGGAGGACAACAGAGGTTTGGTTGAGTCCTTACAAAATATAACTCAATCAAACCTCCTGTTGGCCTCGCAAGTGACCAACATTCAGAGGCATGACAAAGGGACATTGGTGCACATCGAGTGCAGAGACAATGTAATTAAAAAGGTGCGCCTAACGAGGATGGACGACTTGGGTGGCTGCAGTGAAAGCTGCAGCCACTTGAAGCTGTATCACAATGGTTTTGTGAAATGTGTAAAGCTTTGACTTTATCTTTTATTTTGAAAAATTAATTACTGAAAATTTTATGTGTTTTCTCTTTACAACAGATCGGAACATATGGTATTGGCTGGTGATGACGCTGACGTCATTAGATGGTAGATGTATATAAGGGCTTGCTAATTTCAATCCTCATCAATAATCATGGTTGTCTGTACCAAGTGTGGAAAAGTGTTCACTCTCAGGCAATTTGCAACGTCATGAAAAATTTTGTAAGTTAGGAAAAACAATCAATGTAACAAGTGTCCATATAAGACGAATAGGATAGATAATCCTAAGAGGCATAAACTTGTATGCAATAATAAACCGAATGATAGCATAACAGAGTCAAATTCAAATAATCAAAATAGATCTACTTCTAAGCCAACAACCAGCGCTTCAACTAACATACAAAACTTTATGCAATACTGCTCTCGGTGTGGCAAAACGTATAACTCTATAAGTAGATTTCGACAGCATATGAATGTACGAATACAAATAGTGAGATGAATATGCATAATAACTATGGAACTGTTAGTCTCAGCGAAAGCGCAGTCAATGGTCATGCACGTGTGTATGATATCACGCCAACAACACCTACTTTGGACATAACATCATTCATAGAGAGCATGCGTTCCATGTTAGGGAATTTAGTGTCTGACTTACTAAGGAGCTATCAATTGCGCGGTCGTCTGATTGCACAAATTCGTTATGTCCGTTCTAATCCTCAAGAAGAAAAAACTTTTCTCGCACACTTTGCCTCATCATCCTCAAACTATATTTATGACTGATGCTTGGTTTCAGGATCATCTAAATAGTCTGATAAATCATATTGAAGCCTTCACAAAAAAGGGTAGCAATTGGATTATAGATGATGTACAAAATATAGAGTTCAATGTAATAACAAGTCCAATACTGTCAGGTGGACAATCATTTCCTCTACCAAAGAAGTTCAAAACTCTAAAGCTGTCATTAATGTTAATTCAAATGCAAATGATTGCTTCCTATATGCAGTTTTATCAATATTACATTATAATGAAGTACCTTATTCAAGGAATGAAATAAAATCATATAGTAAGTGGACATCTGAGCTAAATATGGAAGGCATTTCCACACCAGTATCAATCAAAGATATTCCAAAATTTGAGAAAAATAATGATATTAAAATTAACATTCACTTTTATGAAAATGGACTCAAAGGTGTTCGATACAATAGTAACTTTACTGGTAGGCAAACGGTTAATATTTTGCTAATTCTAAACAATGGAGCAGCACACTATTGTGGAATTCCAAAACTGTCAAGATTGTATAGGAGAACTTTAAAAAGACATAAATACTTCTGCGAAAGATGCACTCAGTCATTCACATATAAGACAACACTAGAACGACACTTCCAGTTTTGCATTCGAGGAAAAGCACAAATAGAAAAAATGCCGTCAGATCTAAAAGTACTAACAAGTAGCATGGAATATCAACTAAGTCCTCCTTTAGTAATTTATGCATATAGAGTGCTACATTGATAATAAAATATATAAACCTGCGGCCATTGGAGCTTATCATGTCTGGCATAATGCCCTTCAATCGAAATTTGAAAACAAGTATTACCTCTTTGAGGGAGAAAATTGCATTATTAGTTTCTTGCACCACTAATAAACTGCAGCCCAAGACTTATATGACAACCAATGTGCAACAACTAGGCAGCCAATGACACTGTCAGCGGATGAAAAAGCACGCCATGAGAATGCAGAATGTTGCAACAAATGTAAATCGAAATTCAGCGATGAAGTCATAAAAGTTCGTGATCATGATCATATCACCGGACGATATAGGCAAACATTATGTATGAAATGCAATCTCCGGTTAAGACTTAACAGACGGGAGCTCCCCATATTTTTCCACAATTTTAAAAATTATGATAGTCACATCGTTTGCTATAAAGCGATTGGAAGAATGAAATCTTGGAAATTAGATGTTGTAGCAGCAACTGCTGAAAAATATATAACTTTATCCGCCAGTGTCCCTGTAAATGAATACAAAGGGAAGACAGTATACTTTAAACTAAAATTCTTAGACTCATATCAATTTCTAAGTGCATCCTTGAGTGAATTAGCCCAGGGCTTGCAAACGTATGAGCATGTAGAGACATTAAGGGTAGAATTTCCACAATTAAGTGATAATGTTTTATATCAGAAGGGAGTGTTTCCATATTCATACTTCAAAAACTCAAACACGTTGACGGAAGACTGTCTACCACCACAATTTGAATTCTATAATGATCTTACTCGTGAGCACTGTTCCGATAGTGAATATGAACACGCTAACAAGGCATGGATTGAATTTAATTGTAGCACATTTGGTGATTACATGCTGGCATATCTGAAGTTAGATGTTTTATTGTTGGCAGACATATTTGAAGTGTTTAGAGCATCGAGTCAGCGTGAGGATGAAGTCGACCCTGTACATTTTGTCAGTCTCCCACATCTTAGCTTTACCTCAGCACTAAATTTCTCTTCCAATGATCCCCCACACTACATACAAGATGAAAATATGTACAATCTATTTGAACGAGGAATTAGAGGGGGTATGACTTTCACCAACATTCACCGAGCGCGTGCACGCATTGAAGAATTAAGAAATAATATACATGAAAGTCGACATTTGACCGACTAAGATGTTAATAACTTTTACGGTTCTTCACTCATTTGGAATCTACCCCACTCAAATTTCAAATGGTTGAATGAAAGTGAATTAGATAATTTTTTAAATGAAGAAAATGTTCAAAATATAGATGATGATGGTGAAATCGGCTACATTTTTGATTTAGATTTAGAGTATCCTGCAGCCATTCATGATGACACTGCCGATTTCCCATTAGCTCCAGAAATGGAGATGATTGAAAAGAGAATGTTTTCACACTATATGAAAAATCTATATGAAAAAGTAAGACCAAATACACATTTTTCTTCTATCAAGAAACTTCTGCTCCATCAATTTGATAGGGAAAATTATGTAGTCCACTACTCAATTTTAAAATTTTACTTGACCATGGGCATGAGAATCAAGAAGATTCATAGTGGCATAAAATTCACACGAAAGCCTTGGTTAAAAACATAAATTGATATGAACTCTCAAAAGAGGGCTCAATCAAGCACTGAATTCGAAAAGTCATTCTACAAATTGAAAAATAATTCTTTATATGGTAAAACAATGGAAAATGTAAGGAGAAGGAAAAAATTTAAACTAGTCAACAATGAGAAACAACTACTGAGATTGTCAAATCATCCTCTCTATGTTCAACACAAAATATTTGATGAAGATCTGGTTGGTATGGAAATGTACAAACCTTCAACAGTTTTAAATAAATTAATATATGTTGGTCAAGCAGTACTTGACTATAGTAAGTTGGAAATGCATCTATTATATTGCAATGATCTAAAAGGGTGTCCACTGATAAATAGAACACGGCTTTGTGGAGGTGATACCGACAGTTTCTTCCTATGTTTATACACATCACCATCTGTCCGTCTCGAAGATATACTTCTATACTTCGGTGAAAAGTTTGACTCTTCAAACTATGACAGTCATCACCGACTATACTCAACTACAAACAAAGCTAGATTAGGTTGTTTTAAGGATGAGTGTGCTGGAAAGTTGCTTGAGGAAATGATCCTACTAAAACCGAAAATGTATTCAATGAAATATCTAGACTCTACGAATCATAGCATCAAACGTGCAAAAGGAATTCAGAGAGCAGCAGTTAAAAAATTGAAACATAATGACTATAGGAGTGTGTATTATAATGAGAATGATGCAACTGAAGATATGACAATTATAAGTTCAAAAAATCACATAGTTAGCACAAAATCATTTAGGAAGCGAGGTCTTTCACTTTGGGAGGATAAGCGCTGTTGGCTGGATAAAAATTTATCATTACCATATGGACACTACAGCCTAGGTCTTCCCCCACCGTCGAAGAGAAGGAGATGCCTTCCTGTCACAGGTGATGTAGAATAAGTCTAAATAAAAACAATACAATATTCCACTTGTAATAGATCTTGCGATTGCTGCATCTTCCGACATGTAGCAACACTTACTAATACATAAGTAGTCTTACTAAAATTGAAATTTCTACATCTTTCCGATATGTAGAAATGATTACTAATAAATAGGTAGTTCTAATGTGAATGAATATGTGAAGAATTTGTACTGAACATCATTCCGATATGTTGAGCTAATATAATAACAAACTTTAGGCAAACATTAAACTCAAATTTGAAACGTAGCTTTCGGAACATGCCTCATTACATAAGAACATGGAAACTTAGTGACGTTCAAAACGTTCGCATAACAAATTCTAAAAGAATAGCATTTCGTCATTCAATAGCAAATAATGTTCGAAAACATCGTGGCGTTTGCATTAGTATTGACTCATTGCCTTCACTGAAAGACTTTGCTGATCTCATTGGCAACCATAAGACTCGGATCAAGATTCCTCTCGATGACAAGGTATGGATAAAGTGTGATTCATCAGTCAAACTATACGTCTGTTCACCAAAACGGGAAGATGTTGAATATCGATTTTTTCGTTTCAGTGACGTCACATGGGAAACCTTTACAAGGGAGATACTACCACAGATGACGTCATTCATTAAAGATGGAGGACATCAAACAGTTGGAAGTTGTAAATCGGATGTTAACTACAAAAGCAAAGTCAAAACTCAATCTACAAGAGATCGAGAGGAATATACCCAACCGAAAACAATGGTTACTGATAAAACGCAAATTGAAGCCGACAACGAGCTTACATCTTGGAAGACCCTCAATGTTAACATGGAGGATTCAGAGGAAGGATAAATCTCTCACTATCCTATTCTTTCCAAATGGAACAATCCAATGTATTGGAAGGGTCATGGAGGGTGATCTCTCATATCTACACTTTACTTAGGAGCATTTACTTGGTGATTCATTATCTGATTGGAAAGCGAAGACAATGACCGTGTTATGTGAATTGCACTATCACTATGACTTCCGTAAAGTTACGTCATCACATAATCTAACTGATGAAGTGGAGTTATTTCCAGCAGCTCAATTGACTAACTGGCATCCATATCATGTTCATGTGTTCCATAATGGAAAGATTGTGATAACCGTCATTAAAGACATAAGTGATGTGCCTCCCATCATGTGATTTGAAAAAATGTTTCATGAAAACCAAATTGTAGATTCTGTATATATGTGAATAGATAGTGAAATATGAACATGTTTTTGTTTTCCTTACAAAGCCTTGTTTTGGAAAAAAGAGAGCAAGTTAATGATACAACATAAAACTTCATTTCAAAACTGTTTCGACATATTTAGTAAGAATTACATCATTTTTATCACAGTCTTTTGAAAATAGTTCTAAAGCACTTTTACAGTTATTTTTCAATGGTCTCTCGTTGACAAAATAGAGTACAATAGAGATGTAATACTTTGAAGTGGGAACGATGTCACTTTCCTAACAGTCCAGGAGAACCTGTTCATCCATAATGCGATAACATGTAAACGAGGTTGATTAAGAGAGTCAAAATATTTGTCCACTTTACAACGATTGATGTATACAGCAATCCAATGTTTTCCGGGAAGATTGTTGGTATCCGCATGGATGATAAGCGAACAAGGATAGAAAGGAATTGAATCAGGTAAATTATCTCTAGAAAAGACATTGAGAAATATTGTCTTTGAGTAGGGATGAGCTTTCCTCATTTTCCTCAAGATTTCTATGTTGCTTAAGTTACTCATCTCTGATAGCTGACAGTCACGTCTCTCATTCTTGTTATCTCAACTTTGCTATCATAGATAGCATAAATGAGACAAGTAATTGTTTTCTTCAAAGGTGACTCAAATGATACCTCCAGTCGTAGATTTCCAGGCTTTGTAACTCCTACGCTTTCACCACCTAGATCTGCATCTGCTGTGAGGTTGTACATAATGAAGTAGCCATTCTTGTACATATCCACTGTAATTCCATTTGAATCATCTGTATTTAACATGTTGAGGGCGGTGAAAGTAGAACCATATTCACGTGCGAATTTACCATCTTTGAAATTAGGCTCATATGCTTTGCAAGATACAAATTTCCCATCCTGGTAGAGTGCTAGTTTACTAACATTAAAGTGTTGGAAATTGAATGGATTCTTTTCAAAAGCACCAATGAATGCCTCATTTTCCACAAATGTGATATACACCGCCTTTGGCATTGCAGTGGGAAAAAGATTTGGGTAGGCATGTGAGGATGATCCCGCACCAATTGTGAAGTTTGTCAACACACTGTGATTAACTGGATATATTGCATTGTTTTTCCTCAATCCTGTCGCATGCTCGCTGATGACTGACGGGTTCATTGTTACTCGCCTAACATTGAGCACGGCATTACTTATGTTGACTTGATAGTTTGTATATCCAAGAGCCATTAGCGCGAACTCAGGATTTGCACGAATAAATTTTATTTGCATTTTAACTTGTGATAGCAGATATCTAGATTGACGAAGGAAATCAAGATAGACAGGACCTTTCAAGTATAATTCCTTTGAATCCGCTGTTAAATCCATTCGTCTTTTTAACCCTGTATTTGAGACATCATCAAATTTCCCTTGCTGATCATCATACCACCCAGAAACTTTCAAGTTTGACTGTTTAGCTTGCTTTTGAAATTGCGTCATTGCATGTATGTATGCTCCATATGGATATGCTCGATCCCCTCCTTCAATCTGTTTGTCATTCAATATTAGATACACATCTGAGAACAGACTGGCAATAGGAAGATTTGCCAATCCCACTCTATCCTTGGATGAATCAATATTTGTACCATCAGTCTTCTTAATTTGTATACACAACTCTAAATCAATGGATTGACAGTCAATATAATCTTGAGGATTGGCAGGTAAATCAAACTGAATAGGCTGTTGGTTACCATCGATATTTGTTGTGGGGACTATGTCTACAATTGTTGAGGAGATGATGTCCGTCTGATGAGGGGGAGAATCGAAGAAGCACAAAGCCGAATTGATACTCTGCATCGTATTAGCTCTACAAATATGTTGTCTTCCTTCGTTTTGACTTGTTTCTAGTCGCTGTGGAATTTCGTTTGCGCTTTCTTGTTTTCACTCGACGTCTAGATTTAGAACGTGCTGCTCTAGTCGGCTTTTTACTTTTCCTGCGTCTTTGCTTAGTAACTCGACCGGATCCAACTTGTCTTGACTTCCTACGCTTCTTCCGAACTGTACGTCTCGTCTTTGTTAAATCATCTGATGCGTCTATGGCAGATTGCTGCGCGCGCATTTTCATAGATTCACCGATATCCTCACCTTGAAGCGCATCAGCTGCAACATTTGCACCAAAATCTAAAGCCCTGCTTCCAACACGCTTCATGATTGGTACGCCATACTTTTTGAGTGTTGGAAGAACCATACGTCTTAGTGCACCAAATATGCCTCCTCCAACTTGTCGTCTACCTCCAACAAACACGGGATAACCGCTCTGATATGATGGTCTACTGTAAATGCCTGTCATTATGACTATTGATTAACTATGGAAGTCACAATAGCGTAAAGCCTTATTCTCGAAGGAGGCAGCGCGCCAACAGACGGCCACTCGGGAAAGAGTCCCCCATTTCGACCCGATCCGAGGAACGGGGCGGGTACCACCACAAGGAGGCGGAAGGACACTGGTACCCATTGGTGTCGTGCGATCACTGGCTGCTGTTTGACCACTCGTATTCCTCTTCTTTTGTTGGAAGCTGGACTTCCTCCCCTCTCCGTGACCCTCACCGCTCAGTCGCTCTACTCTTATGAGCGCGCTGTTCGCCTCCCACCCTCGTTTCCCTTGTCTTCTCTAGCGACCCTTTCTGTCCCCAAGCGCGTCCGTTCCTCTTCGTGGCGCTTCTTCTGAACTTCTCATCCACTTTCTCCACCTGTTTCTTCTCCGCGTGAGCCCCTGGTCTCCTGCCCTCCCTTCCCCCCGTGGTCCCCTCCTCTGTTCTCCGTGTCCCTAGCCTTGTCCTCCCCCTGCTCCCGTTCCGACCCAGTCCCTCTTCGCATCGCTTTGGTCCGAGACCACCTTTCCTCCCTCCCCGTTGCTGACCTGACCATCTGTACTGACGGCTCCGTTATTGGACGACTTGGACCAGGTGGCTCGGGGGTTTTCATAAACTGTTCTTCATGCTCTTCCACTTTCTTTCCTTTCATGCTGGTGCGCACTGTTCAAGCTTCACAGCTGAAATGGTTGCAATCCAGCATGCTCTCTCATGGTCCGTTTCCCATCACTCCTCATGTCTCTTTTCCTCTCTTCTTCTCTTGTCCGACTCTCTCTCGGCTCTGACCGTGCTCTCTTCACCCCCATCGCCCCTCTTGTCCACGTCTGTCCACTCTGTCTGGTCCTCTTTGTCGTCCCTCTGCTCTTCCTCGATCTCAGTGTCATTGCAGTGGCTTCCTGGTCACTCGAACATCAGTGGCAATGATACTGCAGATGCGCTTGCCAAAAGTGGCACTTCTCTCCCCTCTGCAGCTCCTCAGTGTCTGTCTTCTCTGAAGTCCTTCATTCGTCATTCCCTGTTCAACTCCTGGAGGACTTCCGTTCGTTCGTCTTTGATTTCTTCACAAGTCCCTAGCGTAGCAACTGAGGAGCTGTCCGTTGTGAGCTCTCACGTCTTCGTTGCAACGGCCACAGCCTTCTTCTCAACTCCTATCTTCACAGGATTGGCAGGTCCACTTCTCCTGACTGCCCTGTTTGTGGTGTAAACCACGATGTACCCCACTTACTGTGCTCTTGTCCCTCCCTCTCTTCTACCCGAGCGGCTATCTTCGGGTTCTCGGGCTCTGTTTTTGATCTTTGGCATCGCCCATGGGGGGTTGCCTACCTCCTCGGTCTCCGTGGCGTTCCGCCACGCCCCTATCCGCGGGACGGGGTCGGATAATCCAGCCAGCCTTATTCTCGTGCTAATATGTAGGGTCAAAACAGTAACACCACCACATAACGGTACTACTTCTCCTGCGTCATCATGAATAGATATGTCAATTCTATTGATGTAATTTCGGCTGATTGGTAGATACATTGTGTTAAAAAATTCTCGATTGATTAGTTGCTTCCTTACGGATGAGAGAGGAAATGTGCGCAAAAGTGGGGCCTCAATGTCGCCAACCATTGTATATTCAATAATGTTACAATAGACGTATAAGTTACTTATATCACGCTCTAGTGATGGAGCTGTATCGCCTATCGATGTGCCTTCATAAATAATTGATTTTGAGAATCCCAATGTGGTCGTTAACACGCTATCCAGCTTGATAAGAGAGTTCTTCCCTACCTTTAGAATCATGCGTTTCTTATGTGGGTCATAAGAAAAGTGATATTCATCTGCATCAAGGTAATCTACACCAAACTCATTTAACTTTGTACACAATTCAGATGGCGTTTTCAAGCTTTCAATGTTCAAATTAACTCTTTTTACAAGTTCACTGGAAGTAGACAAATCATCACCCAATATGTCTTCGCTGTTTACGTGGATATCCTATGAAGCATTTGTTGATGCTTTGAGTTTAGAAGAGGACAATTGAACCTTGAATGTATCATTTAATTCTGTCAACCAAGGTGCGCTTTTAAGGCCCTTAGACATCCCAATCATTTCAGATCCGAATTCAATAACAGCGGAATCAGACTTTTCCAATGGTGTCTTTTTAGTAAAAACAATAAATTCTGCCTCCGTTTCAACAGTAAATAAAGTTACCTTCTCTTTCTTATATTCACAAGTCATTAACGTTTCTGGCACTGATCCTTGAAACTTTCTTGCAAAGTCTTCAACACTTCTAATGACCTCAAATTTATTTTTTACTCGGATGCTCCTTTTTTGTAATGCATACAATGGCATAATTCTACATTGAAAATCAGTGACTTTCCTCTCCGAATTCCATCCACGTCCATTGTACCAATACCTTGATGAGAAAGTTGTTCTGGAATACCCAAAAGTATGACTCAAATCCTTACCTAATACAAGAAGAACATGCTTCCCTTCCTTCATCAATTTTGTTGACCCCTTTATGACTGGTTTGTAGAATATATTCAAAGTCAGCTTGAAGAGATCATTTATTCGTTCAAACATTCTACCGATTTCCTTTTCTGTATCTTGCAAGCTCATTGTGGGAACCTTAGAATCAAAAGTTGACGTTGCAAATGCCTTTTGAATTTTAATCATGTTTTGGACAGATGGTAAAGATGTTGAAAAAGGATGTAAAGTTAGATGATGAAAAGCCCATGTACCACGTAGACTATTTTGAAATATGCGAAAGCAATCATCCTTCTCTCGCACTTCTTTATGTAATTCAAAATAGTTGTTCTTTAGCAAACTGATATCGTTGTAATAAGTAATTTCAGTTAGAGCAACTTCATGGGGTCCATGCAGAGTAATTGGATTAGCGAATTCAACAGAGTAGAGAGATGGTTTGTTACTTGGGAATATCTTGGGGTTGCTATTGCTTGGAAGAATGATGTTGAAGTTAGTAGACATGTTAAACTCATATATGGAAGAAGTCACATGCTATATTAGCTTAAAAGTTACGAGTGTCTCCCACCTCCACATTTTGTAGATCCTGGTGCGTTATCCAGCTATTGAATGAATCAGGATATCCTTTCCATTTAACTAGATATTTCCTTTGATTGCCATGACCTTTCCTCCTAATTATTTTGTCAATCATATACACCTCTTCACTTCTGTCTACTACTTGCAATTCATAAGAGTAAAATTTTCCTTCAATTTGATTGCCATGGTAATCTATTAATTTATACATGGTGGGTCTAAATTTTGTATTTACTTCATCTACAAAAACTCTTCTTCAGTCCAATTAGGTAGATACCCCTTCTCAAATGTAGACTTAACCTTTGAAATCCGAACTCTATCACCAACATTAATTTTCTTTTCATTGGAAATATTTTTCGCTTTCTTATCATACAATCGAAGCCATACATCCATCGCATTATCTGGGGTAACATCAACTGGTTTAATCTTAATGATTCGATGGTAGCTTTCATTGTAATTCTTAACAAATTTCTGCAGCTCACCTATCCAAACATGTGTATTTTTTGCAGTGAAATAGCGCCATATTTTTGTCTTCAGTGTGCGATTGAACCTCTCAACCATGGCAGCTTTATAAGTACTTTTGACACTAAACAATTCCACATTATGACTTTTAAGGAGACTTCGAACATGAGAGTTTTCGAATTCCTTCCCTTGATCGGTCTGTATTCTTTGCGGAACACACCCCTCATCGAAAATGCTCTGAAAAGCCGCTTCAACTTCTGGTCCTCGTTTAGATTTCAGCGCACGTGCCCAAGCATAGCGAGATAAAATATCTATTACGATTAAGATGTATTTATAGCCATCATTGTACTGTGATATCTGTTGCATGTCATTGACTATCTATATTGTTAACAACATATTTTCTCGTTGGAATCCGCTTTCTCGCATTTTTGTGAAGAGTGTAAGTCGGTTGACTCCTTAACCACTTCTTGACTTTCTCTATTCCCACACCTGCTGCACGAGCTAGAACCTCCGGACGACTGAAACTTGCGGGGTGATTTAAGTCGTAATAAATCTTTCTGAGTTTCACTGCTGTACTCATCGTCTTTGTTCTGATTTGCACGCGTATTACTCGCACAGCAACTGCTAACACAATTGATATCAACCTCTATGCCCTCATCTCCTTTACCTTCGAGCGCAGATTTCAAACAACAGCAAAATTTTTGTAACGACATGATATGAGAGAGGCAAGGCTTAACTCATATTTGCTTAATATTTACTATACTCCTTCGCAACACGCATTGAGAGCCTAGTAGCTCTTTTTGGTTGCAGATCATCGGGATCATGAAGCTCTCGCTTGACCGCCATCGTGGGTGTTTTACTTTTTGATCTATCTTGTAAGTGACCCTTATCCAACTCATTCGCAGTCGGTCCTCCAATAATATTGTGAGGTACATTTTGATCAGATAAAATTTTCTGAAAATATGTCCACCCTTGTGGTGCACCTAGTTTTCGCCTTACATCTCTGACAGCATATTGTAGAAGGTCATCTATGTGACTATTTCTAATAACATCACCAGTTGTTTCATCTATTATCTCCCCTCTCTCATTGAACTTCACATGTGGATCAATGAAGTCAAATAAACGCTCAGCGCGCACACGATATGGTCGAGGTGTTGACAAGGTTATAAATCGTCGCAACTTGTCACGAATCTGTCGCCTCTCATCAATGTTTTCAGCTGCTAACTGCATTCGTCGATAGGGATCCTTAATCTTCTGAATTTCCATATCCTTTTGTGTTAGTTCCTTAAGTTGATTCGTAATAGGTTGATCTATATTTTTGACTTCCTGTGCACTTTGTAATGTAGTCAATTGTACATACTCCTCTTGAGGAATGACTACCATCTTTGATTACGACATGTTTGAAAATAATAAGGCAACAAAGTACATTGCTTAAAACTAACTGTGAACCGAGAAAACTGTCATTGGTTCAGCGGAATTAGGTATGATATTTGTTCGAAATCGAAGTCGTTCCGGACATTCCTGGGTTAGATCAATAAATAGATAGCCATGTGGCCTCTTTGTTACATCTTCATATATTTTTGAAAGTACTTTAGGTTGTTGAGGTAATATCTGTCTACTGAGATGATGTATCTGACTGCTATCTCTTGGATTTTTAAATATTGCCAAATAATGTGTATTAAAACTTCTAGTTCTTTGCTCTTTCCCTCCATCGAAGATGTTTTGGGTGATGTAGATAATAAAAGCTTCCCTATGATGTGCAGTTTGAATGAACATTTCAGTTACATCCTTTGAAGATTTGCTTTCACGTAATAGATCATCTAATACTAGTAAGTCACCTGCTTTGATATCCTCAGTTGATGGCAACCCTTGCTTCACCTCATAACCTTTCTGGCGAAGTGCAGAATGTAGTTGACGTTGAAATATTCCATAATACCATTTGACTCTCTTAATTTCCTTGTTAAACATTTCATTTCTATACTGTAGCAATTGAGTTACAAATGTAGTTTTACCGGACTGACTTGGTCCAGCGACACACATTGTGCGATCAGTGAATAGACGAAAATCTGTCATCTTATAATTCCATTAACATTAAACTCATCATCCCGCTAATTTTGCTTAGAACAACAAAACAGACACATGTTCCAGATCACGTTTATTTACATTCAGAATAAAAACTTTCAAGTTACATTTAGAAATTAAAACATTTGTGTTTCCTCATCACAATTAGGATTATAGAAAATTTTCAAGTCAGCATCTTGGCGCTTCAACTTCAATTTAGGATTCCCATCTTTAGATTTCCGCCCTCGCTTTTTGCTCTCTTCCTTCCCATCACTTGAAGCAGTCTTATCAATGTTAATTAAACATTTATCAATTGGTAGTGGTTCATAGACTAGTTGAAGAACCTTCATTTGTAAAGATGCGACTTTACCAGTCGAACCATGTGAGCCAATATAAAGTCCGGTAACGTGCACTAAGCCCATATAGCGACCCCGTTTGAGATCCTCACATTCCATCGCGTTTGTAAAGAGATCGAATGCTTGAAAATGATCCGATAGTTTTAAAAACAGTGTATCGAATTCCGGCAATTCCTTGTAACCAACTCCTTCCTCTAATGCCTTTCTCCAATGAGTGGGAGCACTTTCAGGCAGCTCAACACATTCTGTCGCGAAAGAGTCAATAGTTTTAAGAATCACCTGTTGCCATTTTGGAAAAGTCACTCGCATTTGTCTCATATTGCTATACCCTGATGTAGACATGCCATTACTTTGGAAGAATGGAACTTGAAGATAAAAGCCATCATCACCATAATTCAAGGTTTGAGAGTAGTATGTATTTCCAATCCCTTGCACCTTTCGTGTCGGACGAAGCTTCAAGAGATCTTGCTCAAAGCGTCACCTTCCTCTCTGATTGTATACATTTTCTGAGTCATGTTTCAACAAGTACTAATTCGGAGCTTTCAACCAGCGCAAATGAATTGTCACTTGAAAGTGATAAAATATCATTAAAGCGTCTTCCTTATATACACCTATATATGACTCATCAATCAAAGTGATGACGTGTCACATTATGATTCGTTAACGTTATATTAACATTGCAGCAGTTGCTGCAATCCTTCCAAGCGGACTATTGATTACACCATTAATACTGTTTCCAATATCATTTAACATACTTAGAAACCCACCACCACCGCGCTGAATTAAGTTTCGCCTTTTCTTATCACTACTCCTTGGATTTGAAAACTTCTTTATGCTATTCAAAGAGCCAGCATTCAATAGAGGCTTGTAAATAGGTAGACATTTGTGTATTGCAAAAGCTAAATCGCGAATGAAATCATCACTTGAATTTTGAATCAATTTACACTTCTTCTTATTATCATGTATCCTGTTTAACTTTCGCAACGCCTTTTTAAACTGACTTGAAGGTTTGAAGGAGCGTTTCGATTGACGAGAAGATGCCTTCCGTTTTACAGACATTTTTATTCTAATATGGAAATAGATAATACAATTACAATTTTTGCTTAGTACTTACAACATTATACACAAAAGTTTACAAGCATTCACATATCACGCAGAGTTTGTTGCTGGTACTTATAAAATTACACAAAACACTTAACAAGTTGTAGAGGGAAACTGATACACACTCACATCGGCTAGAGTCTGATTTGTAGCAGTTATGAGCTGCTCAATGTCTTTCATTAGATGTTTTGAAATAGGACAGCACATACAGCAGGGCTTTGAATGGAAAGTCTTTAAAATATTGGCATAGTATGCCCGCAAACTGATCACCTCAGAATGTCCTTGAGCAGCCACATTGATGCTTACTGATGGCGGTCCACTGAACAAGTCCAGTTTACATTTCTCACCCTTCTCGTCAAAGTAGCTGGAGGTGATAATGTCATGGAGACATGTGTTGTGTTTCCGTTGGATACTGCTGCACCAACAGCGAGAGTATTCCGGTACAATCTCAGTTTGAGCTAGTGGGCGAAATACTTCATTGAGCCAAAATCTTGCAACTCGTGTAAGAGCGTTGTTCACGACTCTCATTAACATTCTCTGCACCACAACGTCCTCTCCGCAGCGGAAATACAGGTGTCCGTAAAGTCGCTTGACTTTTAAATTGAATATCTACATGAGTAAACAATAAACGTTTATGTCAGAAACCCTGCTATATTACGCAACATGGAGGGGAATTTACGAATCGAACAATCAGAAATGAATATTCGATTATTTAACTGCATGTAGACTGCATGTTTTACATTCTGCATGTAGTCATTTTTGTAATGAATATTATATGTGCAATTATAGTTCTTAAGCTTTGGTGAATTCATTTCAGTTTCAGTAATTGTTAAAGTCAATTAGCTGTGCTGTTAATTATGTCAATTAACCTTACCTAGGGCCATAGCTCAAAATTTTTCCTATTCAATTCTATGAAGCTTTCATCACCAGCCATGACGACATGCTTAGTCATTGATTAATTCATATCGTATCATTTTCAATTGAGAACGTCAAATTAATCAGCTTTCATGGCATGGAATTGCCATATCACATATCTATGACGTGATGTTTTCGCTAACCAATGACAAAGACGCGTGTGTCAACCAATAGTTTAAGTCTGAATCATAGTGTTTCCTCATGCTATGTTCGAAATCTCAATGTGAAGTGGTACGATCGCTGCCTATCTTATTAACAATGGATCTTCAGACTCGGATAGAGATAGTTCAGTGCGAGTTGGCTTCTCGACAATCAGAATGTAATCGATGACACTGCCTTGTCTGACGAGGCGTATTTTCACTCGATGGGATCGTTAACACGCACAATTACCGTATCTGGTCAGATGTTAAGCCATCAACATGCATCTCAAAATCCCTTCATTCACCTAAGTTATGTGTCTGGATGAGATTTTCTGCTAAGTTTGTACTACGACCTTTTTTCTTCTCCAACACAGTGACAGCTGATTCCTATCTCCAGATGCTTAAGGAGCACGTGCGTCCTCAACTTGCGCAAAAGCGCAAATTGTCCTCCTGTATATTTACGCAAGAGGATGCCCCACCCCACTTTGCAACAAAGGTACGAAACTTCCTCATCCAGACATTTGGTGATCGCGTGATAAGTCGAGGATGTGACCGAGAGTGGCCTCCACGTTCACCTGATCTGAATCCTCTCGACTTTTGGTTCTGCGGATGGATGAAAGCGAAGATATACCATCATGGTAAGCCACAAAGCCTGGACCAGTTGAGTGAGAAGATCACTGATATCTGCAATGAAGTCACACGCAAAGAACTTGCCGCTGGTGTTTTCGATATTATTCGGCGATTGACTGCAGTGATTGAGTGTGATGGCAATCATTTCGAACACTTGATTTGAACATTTTAATCATCAAATATTGGCTTCTTACTGTTAGATTCGTAGATTCTCCTTTATGTTGCGCAATATAACATGGCTTGTGATAAAAAAGTTTATTGCTTTCTCATGTAGATATTCAATTTAAAAGTCAAGCGAATTTACGTACACCCTGTACTTCACTATTTCCTCCATCAGATCCACCAAATCCGCTTTATAGCCAGTTATATTTACGGCAGAATATAATATATTGCCGGTGAAGAGTTGACTTCGGTAAATTATTGAAATGGGAATGTTGGTAGTGAACGACATGCTGATTGACATTGTATTAGCCTCAAATTATGCTTGAAATAGAACGGTACAATGTCCTCCTTATATAGAAAAGCCACACAAAGACACAATAGTGACCAATCACAGACGTGCATGATGACTTATCATGCACGATATACAGTGACTGTTGAAGATATTTCTTGATCACAAAGGGGACAAGATGAAGTTTCAAAGGGTACATAACATGTAGAACACATAATGCTATGAGAACATGGTAAAAAGAGAAGGGATCGTTCCTGTTTAAAGCATTTAACGCAGTTCCATTCACATAATAATTTAAATGTCTCTCCTTCTAATTTCCTTCTGAAGTCACTTTTATTCGGAGAACTTTTTATTAAAACACTGTCAAATGTCTCCTTCTTTCCATATCGTTCCAATTTGATCCTACTAATTTCACTATCATTGTAGCATGGAGAAATCCTCTACCCACCTACGATCCAAATTGTGATTCATAGCATGCTCATCTAGATCCATTAGTCGATCAACTAAATCACCAGCGTTGATATTTTCACTGAGATTTGTTACAGTTTCTATAGCTTTGAACGAATATCCAAGGTCTCTTGCGACAACCCACGACGTTGGGATACTAGTCATCATTATGTTAGTCATCAAACAACTATCTCATATTTATAGCATAGTTTGTCTACGTAAAAAGGAAAATCAATGTGACTGTCATCTTGATTACAATGGTTGCAATAGTCACAATAGTCGCAATTGAGCAAACCCATTCAAAATCAAACAACGGATGTCTATCGGTACGTACCCAAGTGCTCAGAACCAAGTCACACAAGTTCGATCATAGACGTTCCGAAACACAGTGTACTCACCCGAGTGTACCAAACACATGTACCTATCCAGTAAAACAGATGTCATACATGTTCCTATTCATAACACTGAATTATACATGTACCCATCCATGTTCCTATTGATAACACTAAATTTTGCATGTACCCATCCATGTACCTATCCCTCGCAAGTAGGGCACAGTTTTCACTACTCGGCGTCTCTATAGACTACTCAGCTTAAATGACAGTTAGACATCCCAGGTTGAAAAAACCGAGATATAGTATAGACAAGCCCTGATGAAAATTAACCAAGTAATGATTGGTTTTTGTCTAATGCCTGATATCTAACCGGTGGTGTCGTCTCCGTGCCCGCGAGGCCTTCGCCGCATACCCAAAAATAAATATTTGCGTTCATAAAACAAAGGTTCAAATAGTTTTCATTTTTTGTTTTTGAGAGCATCTTTACGTTTAGAACTTTACATACACTATACAGTTTCAAGTCACTACTGTCAAACACGTTCAGAGCGCCAGCTCTCCGCTGTTATCTGCTTCAACCACAGAATTAAATATTTTGTTTATCTGCTTCAGTTTGCTAGAAGTGTGATAATACGAAATTGATGGCACATCGAGGAACCTATTAGATGGGTAAAAAGAAATTCCTTATACCTTACAGAGATAGGAAGAAAGTCGCGCGTCACTTGCGGATTAATGTGAGTTCCAGCAAAGTGCTTCGATTGCCAAAATTCCTTCAGATTCGAAGAATTCAGATCATTGCGCACAAGTTTCCGATCATTATTAAAGAAAGTAGCAGGAGATAGCGATGAAGGTTCCCTAATTGATATGTGATTCAGTCTGAGATATTCATTGATTGTTTCTGATGTGACATTATGTTTATGGTGGTTATTTTCTATACCGGCCACTCGTCCGAGGGATTATGCAGAAAAACTCCAACCATCGTACACGAACTTAATATGGCGTTGAAATAAAAACTAAACCACTCAAAGTATAGAATATGAGGAACACAAAAAACGTTTTAGCAGCCCTAATTTTGAAACATGTAAGTGATTGAAAGGCTATAATAAATGCAAGAGTCTTGCGTTGGCGAGAGCTTCCTCGAGAGTGAATGTTCGCTGTAGTGATCTCAGCTCCTTGATCAAGGCGATCAAGCGTCATGTGAGAAATCAACATCTCATTTTCATTGTCATTTGACGTTTAAAACCCTAGGAAAACAATTGAGTCGCGTTGACCAACAATCAGCTTAGGATTGCATGCTTATGGGACTATTCAGAAAAAAAGGCTGTCGCATAGGACTCACAGTGAATTTAATTCACATGTAGTATATTGGGTCTGCGGGCTTCAGTGCAACTTTCCTTTAACCATCAGTTTCTATTTCTCACACATTTTCATTTCATTCTGTAGTCATGCATGCCATCATGACTTGAATGTTCATATGTGTCACTTACGATCGAGTATGAAAATTCACTGAAATTAAGACAGCGTCAAATTAATTATTTTATGCAGTTCATGCTGTCTGCTGCAGAAATATAGGAATCCACTATAGAGCGAAGGCCTATGGTCTCGGCGCACGCGACGCCACTATTTATCAAATGCTTATCATTTCTATCAAAATGTTGTAAAATATTTATTGAAAATATCAAATATATTAAGTTCTATAAAACAAATATTAGATATCATTCGAATTCTAAGTACGATGTAGGATTACCGATGCTTCGGATATGCAAGAGTTCCCGATGAGGCACAATGGGGTATGGGGCAATTTGTGTCTTTGCAACTTCGTTTTCTTTGAACATTTGCATATAAGCCTGTGGTCTATTGCTCGTTGTTAACAGGATTTAATTAGTGCTGTCGATGTCTATTGGGGCTGTTCATTAGCTAAAATTCTGCCGGCTGAATATTAAACCGATTTAATTTTCTGCCGGTAAATAGTTTTTGAACGACAGTATATATGTACCGAAACCGCAACTGAAAACTCAGCCGATTTATTCTACCGGCAGAATTTTCAGTCGGTTTCGGAATTGTAGAGTCGTTCAAAAACCATTTACCGGCAGAAAATTAAGTCGGCTTATTCAGCCGGCAGAATTGTATCCTAGCTATTGAACAGCCCCATTGTTTTGCGTGGCTGACTGATTAGTGTTCAATGTGCGTCTGTTGTTGTTGTCGAGTTAACGTTGAGGCTTTATACTGCCATTTGCCGTGGTCTGAATACGTGACTAGCTGTGAATGGACTCTCCCCTTCGGTACGTAACTATCATCGGTTAACGTGTTATAATACCTTTTGCAATAAACTTATATTTTGCAATTGCTGATCTTCTTATCAAATGTACAACATACCCTATACCCAATTTTTCATGCTTAACTCGGAAATCTTAGTGGTGGCCATACCAATTGAGTATTTGTACAAGTAACTGTATTTGTACTATATATGGTGTCTACTGACCGATGATTTGTTTGTCTCGGTCAGACGGACATCAGCTATCTTCATGGAAATTAAACATGGTTAAGCTCCCTGAACAATTTCTGGCATTATTTTTATATACTAAATCGGTATTCCAATTAAAGCTTTCTTTGATAAAAAGAAAAAGAAAACAGCCACTACTTAAGATTATAAACAAAATTCTCTCCTATAATATCAAGACAATATATTTCGTAAAAAATGTCATCTAAAATTTATCAAAGTACATGTCCATCTCGAGACGAATTCGAATGCCACACATGAAAAATGTGTATTTTATGTTTCAACACCAATTTATCACATAATTCACAAAAAACACATAAACACATAATAATAATTCATAAAACACATAATTCACATGATGAGAGATTTTCAAGGATATCTTGAAGAAAAGTCATTCGTAGCTAGAAAATCCTAATTTTTCTAAAAAAAGAATACCTCTGACTTTCACAAGAATAAAGAACACGAAATTTTTGACTCAACGTTGATACTGTGATGTGACATATTACTCCCCAAGATTAGGTTGTTTTGATTAGCCTTGTGCATATTTTATGACATTCTACATTGCATTTTTACATGTACAGTGTATACGGCACATGTCTATTCTCGTTACCAATATTAGGTTCAAACAATCTTGATTTTTTTGTAAATGTTGCTCTGTCAGTCTCGTTAAAGAATCTCGACAGGTTGCGTCAAAAATCTCGCATTTTATAATTCCTGTAAAAGCCAGAAGCTATTTCAAAAATAGTAAAAAGTGCAAATGAAATATTATTTGAAACTCTCGATTCTGTGATGGCCTATGTGATCAATGATAAATGTAGGCCTATTATTTGTGTTATAGATATAATTATTCAATCATATTCATAAATTGCATTCATATCAGGTGTTTTAATTTTGATCATATACTGTAATTCTTGAAAAACTAAACATTGCTTTCGTACATTCCTATTCAATATTCAATTAATTGCAGGGAGGTAAAGTGCAGGTGATATTCTGAGATATCAAAAAATACATCTATCGATATAATATTTCAAATTTACTAACAGAAGTATCAGGTAATATTCTTTTTGTTAATTGTTAATTATAATAAAGTCTGAAAATTCAATACAAAGTAAAAACACAGTACATTATAAATTTAAGTGATATAATTGCCTAATTTACAATAATGATGTGATATAAATATAATGCAATGATGATATACTAATAATTATAATATGCAATATAATAACTAAAATATGTTATAATCATGTTATATAAGTACACGTATGTAATGTAATTTGATAATTTCGATGATTTAATGAATATTATAGCATATCATTATTATCATTCAATATATGGCATATATTTGAAAATTAACACCGCACAGATCCGTCATCTGCCGACTAAGTCTCCCTGCTGTGATTGAGTAAGAAGATAGACGTGTTTGAGATTAAGATGAAGATAAAGTTATGAAATCCTGACAAGGACGCATGGTTCGTTCTCTACAGATGTTAAGAATCATTCAAAAGTTCAGCAAAACGTGTCTACGAACTCGGAAGGAACTCGACCAGGATTCGCGTTTCGGCCCCTAAATCCTGAACGCTCAGACCTGTTTGAGTGGGGCCCTGCGCATCCATCATGTACAGACTCAATGACACTGACTCTAAATGTTAATGCAAATGAAACAGTAAATAAAATGTACGATGAAAATGAAAGAAGATTAATTATGAATAGCGGTAACTATTCAGACTGAAGAAAAATCACATAATAATCAAATTGAAAATAAATAAGAAATTACAATGATAATGAACTAATAGCGGAAAAAATTCAGAATAAATGAAAATGACATGATAAAAGATAATTGAATTGAAAATAAATATATAAATAATTACAAAATTATAATCGAGACTGTTATGGCATTACAAGCAAGAAAGATTTGTCACAATCGGCAAAAGGACAGTGTACGGAAGTCTGGAGTCAAGGAATCCGGAATCTTTCATACATGTAGTCATAATCGGTAGTTCATGTCAAAGTCGATAAATTTGTTGTGTTGAAGGATTTGTAATCATGCATCTTGCCATATGTTCGTTGCTTAAAGGTTTCGATCATCATCAAAGCGTGCAGTAATTTGTTTAGCGGCATAAAGTCCGAATTTTCTCAGAATCTTGTCATGTCTATGCAGTGCTCTTTCTGCGGATGTTGGTAATTCCTTGCTGCTTTATCCTCTTTATCTTGGTAATCTGAAACTTTTCTTCGATTTCATGACGAAATCTTCTAATGAGGAGCAGATGCGACCATATGAGCTGACTGCTGAAAACGTTAACTCCAATTTTGTGGTGCATTCTCAGGAGATGTCAAAAGTGTTACTGGAAAGTTGAAGTCGTCCACTTTGTGATATACAGCAGTCTTAAGGCCAGTGCTGGTAACTTTTAGCTTAACGTCAAGATAATCTGCTTTTTTATTATCAAGTCCGCATCTGTTAGCTTCTAAGCTATCTGGATAGATACTTGGAATAATTTTGTCCAAGCGCTTGTAATTGAAGATACATAAGTCATCGATGTATCTGGTGGTCTTGGACAGTAGTCGTGCTACTCCAATCTTTTTCTGTTTTATATTCAATGCCTTAAACTGATGAAAATGATCTATCAATATCGTTACCTGTATAGTCAGAAATTTAGGATTGAATTTTATGAACTACAGGGGGTGGACAATTTTCCGAATTGTTTTCATAAATGGGCAGCTCGTGTTTTTTGCCTAGGCAGCAACCACCAAAACACGAGCTCCCAAATGTCTGAATACTTCATAAAGAACTCGCTTTTATTGCCGGTATGTGGTTATTTAAGCTTGGGCATCGAAGCGATGTTTTATCAAAGCCCAACAGAAGTGTCAGTGGCACTAAGCGCCGGCTATTTTAATCACAATACACTTCATTTTTCAGATTGGTCAATTAACTGGAGGAGCGATAAAATCTTTTGGAATTTTCTTTTTCCTAGCCTGACCATAGTAAATAGTAGATAGTCTGATCTATAGTAAAAATGAATAGCTCAATATTTTTGAATAGAATGCATTAAAATTGTTTATGAATACATTTTTAAATTTCCTATTGATGTTTACGAAGCATAAGTAAAATCGTTTAAGTTTGCTCTAAGAATCTATAGAGTTATAGCTTCTGGACTCTGGAACTGCATGCAGACGATTAAAAGTATGCGAAATGTTGATTTTGTCAGTCTTCATCATAGCAGAGGATAGCATTCATCAAAGATTAGGTATTGAATCTCTTTAAATTTTCATCTTATTCAATGATTTTTCATTTTATGGAACTTAAACTTGGCACGTCTTTTCATGTCACAAGGCTTGATATGGATTAAGTTTATTCAAATATTAAATAAGTTAAAAAAATGAAATTGTTTAAGCTCTATATTCAATGCCTTGAACTGATGAAAAATGATCGATCAATCTCGTTACCATATTTACATTCTGAAACAAGTTGTAAAAAAAATAGAACTCAAACAATATTTCTGTTTCAGAATGCATTGAACCTCCGATAAATAGTCGACATGAACTGGTCAGTTGCCGAATCATAAGTGAAATTTTTTAAGTCCTGTTCACTCCTGATCTGTATTAAATGTTAGTGTTTATGTGCACGCATTCGTGCCATGTAGCATCGCCCTCTCAAGGCCGAAGTACTGGTTATTGCTTCTATTGTAAATTATCGACCATAAAAATAAAACGGAGCTTGCACATCATGTCTTCTGAAAACATAAATTCGCTCCCGATCAGACTGGTCAACTGAAGTATATATGTATAAGCACCGGTATGTATAATGCATGTTCATCTATTTGTTTAGAAGTTCATGTCATCGCGACGAATTAGCAAACATTACAGTAGACCACAAAGTTTATTTCATTACTGTCACATACGAGTACATGTAATTTTCCGCATGCAGCATTGTTCTTTTTATGATACAAAGCAGCGGTAAGTCTATCGAAGACGCCTCTATCCGCGGGACGGGGTCGGGTAACACCAGCCAGCCCGTCGAAGACATCACTCAGCAGCAAGGCTTATCTAAATGTATTTTCTGTGTTTCCCACTGGAAACAAACATTCGTTACTCATTACCATACACTACTGATTCATCGTATCTTTATTTTCAGATTCCCTAAGAGAAGAGAAAATTGGGAATGAGAAGACGATTGAAGAGGTGATCGAGAAAATGTTGAAGGATGCAACTGACCGCGGCAGAGGGAGGTGGAGGAGGCGACAGTCCGGGTCGAACAAGTTCTCCTCGCCAAAGCCATTGCGGGTGGAAGCAATTGCCTGCCACACCAACGAGCTAGGAGTCGCAGAGCCTGCACTGGAAGGACGAGATGTTCTGGAGGAGAAGTTGAATCGAACAATTTCGCCTAAAATCATATTGGACTTGTTATCCGAACATTTTTAGTTTTAGTATAGAAATCCAGATGATTGTTGATATAGATTGTGTAGTGCGCCATTTCTAGATTTCATATGTATTTTTTGTAATATGATGTTATTGAATGAATGCTGTCTTCGTTTTCAACAAATGTTAATTGGCCTAGCACAGGTTGTAGTTCAGGACTAGGAAAAGCGTGTGTAGTTAGCGGTATAATTTTTATACGACTGATTTAGATTGTAAATTAATCGGCTTATCGTCTCAAGTCCTATAGTGATTATAGAGCGACAAAACAGGTGGGACACCGCACATGTAGCGATTAATTGGCCAAAATCCGATATCGTATATAAAGCGACAAAACAGGTGGGATACCGCATATGTAGCGATTAATCGGCCAAAATCCGATATAAAGCGACAAAACAGGTGGATACCGTATATGTAGCGATTAATGGGCCAAAATCCGATATCGGAAATAGAGCGGAATATCAGGTGCAATGCCGAGACGAATTCTCGGGCATCGGCAAGGCATCGATCTTATGGGAAATCGACGCCGCGATGCCGAAACGAGATTTCATGCTTCGGCCCGATGAAATTTCTACCACCGGGTTGTTTTATAAAACAAATATTAGATATCATTCGAATTCTAAGTACGATGTAGGATTACCGATGCTTCGGATATGCAAGAGTTCCCGATGAGGCACAATGGGGTATGGGGCAATTTGTGTCTTTGCAACTTCGTTTTCTTTGAACATTTGCATATAAGCCTGTGGTCTATTGCTCGTTGTTAACAGGATTTAATTAGTGCTGTCGATGTCTATTGGGGCTGTTCATTAGCTAAAATTCTGCCGGCTGAATATTAAACCGATTTAATTTTCTGCCGGTAAATAGTTTTTGAACGACAGTATATATGTACCGAAACCGCAACTGAAAACTCAGCCGATTTATTCTACCGGCAGAATTTTCAGTCGGTTTCGGAATTGTAGAGTCGTTCAAAAACCATTTACCGGCAGAAAATTAAGTCGGCTTATTCAGCCGGCAGAATTGTATCCTAGCTATTGAACAGCCCCATTGTTTTGCGTGGCTGACTGATTAGTGTTCAATGTGCGTCTGTTGTTGTTGTCGAGTTAACGTTGAGGCTTTATACTGCCATTTGCCGTGGTCTGAATACGTGACTAGCTGTGAATGGACTCTCCCCTTCGGTACGTAACTATCATCGGTTAACGTGTTATAATACCTTTTGCAATAAACTTATATTTTGCAATTGCTGATCTTCTTATCAAATGTACAACATACCCTATACCCAATTTTTCATGCTTAACTCGGAAATCTTAGTGGTGGCCATACCAATTGAGTATTTGTACAAGTAACTGTATTTGTACTATATATGGTGTCTACTGACCGATGATTTGTTTGTCTCGGTCAGACGGACATCAGCTATCTTCATGGAAATTAAACATGGTTAAGCTCCCTGAACAATTTCTGGCATTATTTTTATATACTAAATCGGTATTCCAATTAAAGCTTTCTTTGATAAAAAGAAAAAGAAAACAGCCACTACTTAAGATTATAAACAAAATTCTCTCCTATAATATCAAGACAATATATTTCGTAAAAAATGTCATCTAAAATCTATCAAAGTACATGTCCATCTCGAGACGAATTCGAATGCCACACATGAAAAATGTGTATTTTATGTTTCAACACCAATTTATCACATAATTCACAAAAAACACATAAACACATAATAATAATTCATAAAACACATAATTCACATGATGAGAGATTTTCAAGGATATCTTGAAGAAAAGTCATTCGTAGCTAGAAAATCCTAATTTTTCTAAAAAAAAAATACCTCTGACTTTCACAAGAATAAAGAACACGAAATTTTTGACTCAACGTTGATACTGTGATGTGACATATTACTCCCCAAGATTAGGTTGTTTTGATTAGCCTTGTGCATATTTTATGACATTCTACATTGCATTTTTACATGTACAGTGTATACGGCACATGTCTATTCTCGTTACCAATATTAGGTTCAAACAATCTTGATTTTTTTGTAAATGTTGCTCTGTCAGTCTCGTTAAAGAATCTCGACAGGTTGCGTCAAAAATCTCGCATTTTATAATTCCTGTAAAAGCCAGAAGCTATTTCAAAAATAGTAAAAAGTGCAAATGAAATATTATTTGAAACTCTCGATTCTGTGATGGCCTATGTGATCAATGATAAATGTAGGCCTATTATTTGTGTTATAGATATAATTATTCAATCATATTCATAAATTGCATTCATATCAGGTGTTTTAATTTTGATCATATACTGTAATTCTTGAAAAACTAAACATTGCTTTCGTACATTCCTATTCAATATTCAATTAATTGCAGGGAGGTAAAGTGCAGGTGATATTCTGAGATATCAAAAAATACATCTATCGATATAATATTTCAAATTTACTAACAGAAGTATCAGGTAATATTCTTTTTGTTAATTGTTAATTATAATAAAGTCTGAAAATTCAATGCAAAGTAAAAACACAGTACATTATAAATTTAAGTGATATAATTGCCTAATTTACAATAATGATGTGATATAAATATAATGCAATGATGATATACTAATAATTATAATATGCAATATAATAACTAAAATATGTTATAATCATGTTATATAAGTACACGTATGTAATGTAATTTGATAATTTCGATGATTTAATGAATATTATAGCATATCATTATTATCATTCAATATATGGCATATATTTGAAAATTAACACCGCACAGATCCGTCATCTGCCGACTAAGTCTCCCTGCTGTGATTGAGTAAGAAGATAGACGTGTTTGAGATTAAGATGAAGATAAAGTTATGAAATCCTGACAAGGACGCATGGTTCGTTCTCTACAGATGTTAAGAATCATTCAAAAGTTCAGCAAAACGTGTCTACGAACTCGGAGGAACTCGACCAGGATTCGCGTTTCGGCCCCTAAATCCTGAACGCTCAGACCTGTTTGAGTGGGGCCCTGCGCATCCATCATGTACAGACTCAATGACACTGACTCTAAATGTTAATGCAAATGAAACAGTAAATAAAATGTACGATGAAAATGAAAGAAGATTAATTATGAATAGCGGTAACTATTCAGACTGAAGAAAAATCACATAATAATCAAATTGAAAATAAATAAGAAATTACAATGATAATGAACTAATAGCGGAAAAAATTCAGAATAAATGAAAATGACATGATAAAAGATAATTGAATTGAAAATAAATATATAAATAATTACAAAATTATAATCGAGACTGTTATGGCATTACAAGCAAGAAAGATTTGTCACAATCGGCAAAAGGACAGTGTACGGAAGTCTGGAGTCAAGGAATCCGGAATCTTTCATACATGTAGTCATAATCGGTAGTTCATGTCAAAGTCGATAAATTTGTTGTGTTGAAGGATTTGTAATCATGCATCTTGCCATATGTTCGTTGCTTAAAGGTTTCGATCATCATCAAAGCGTGCAGTAATTTGTTTAGCGGCATAAAGTCCGAATTTTCTCAGAATCTTGTCATGTCTATGCAGTGCTCTTTCTGCGGATGTTGGTAATTCCTTGCTGCTTTATCCTCTTTATCTTGGTAATCTGAAACTTTTCTTCGATTTCATGACGAAATCTTCTAATGAGGAGCAGATGCGACCATATGAGCTGACTGCTGAAAACGTTAACTCCAATTTTGTGGTGCATTCTCAGGAGATGTCAAAAGTGTTACTGGAAAGTTGAAGTCGTCCACTTTGTGATATACAGCAGTCTTAAGGCCAGTGCTGGTAACTTTTAGCTTAACGTCAAGATAATCTGCTTTTTTATTATCAAGTCCGCATCTGTTAGCTTCTAAGCTATCTGGATAGATACTTGGAATAATTTTGTCCAAGCGCTTGTAATTGAAGATACATAAGTCATCGATGTATCTGGTGGTCTTGGACAGTAGTCGTGCTACTCCAATCTTTTTCTGTTTTATATTCAATGCCTTAAACTGATGAAAATGATCTATCAATATCGTTACCTGTATAGTCAGAAATTTAGGATTGAATTTTATGAACTACAGGGGGTGGACAATTTTCCGAATTGTTTTCATAAATGGGCAGCTCGTGTTTTTTGCCTAGGCAGCAACCACCAAAACACGAGCTCCCAAATGTCTGAATACTTCATAAAGAACTCGCTTTTATTGCCGGTATGTGGTTATTTAAGCTTGGGCATCGAAGCGATGTTTTATCAAAGCCCAACAGAAGTGTCAGTGGCACTAAGCGCCGGCTATTTTAATCACAATACACTTCATTTTTCAGATTGGTCAATTAACTGGAGGAGCGATAAAATCTTTTGGAATTTTCTTTTTCCTAGCCTGACCATAGTAAATAGTAGATAGTCTGATCTATAGTAAAAATGAATAGCTCAATATTTTTGAATAGAATGCATTAAAATTGTTTATGAATACATTTTTAAATTTCCTATTGATGTTTACGAAGCATAAGTAAAATCGTTTAAGTTTGCTCTAAGAATCTATAGAGTTATAGCTTCTGGACTCTGGAACTGCATGCAGACGATTAAAAGTATGCGAAATGTTGATTTTGTCAGTCTTCATCATAGCAGAGGATAGCATTCATCAAAGATTAGGTATTGAATCTCTTTAAATTTTCATCTTATTCAATGATTTTTCATTTTATGGAACTTAAACTTGGCACGTCTTTTCATGTCACAAGGCTTGATATGGATTAAGTTTATTCAAATATTAAATAAGTTAAAAAAATGAAATTGTTTAAGCTCTATATTCAATGCCTTGAACTGATGAAAAATGATCGATCAATCTCGTTACCATATTTACATTCTGAAACAAGTTGTAAAAAAAATAGAACTCAAACAATATTTCTGTTTCAGAATGCATTGAACCTCCGATAAATAGTAGACATGAACTGGTCAGTTGCCGAATCATAAGTGAAATTTTTTAAGTCCTGTTCACTCCTGATCTGTATTAAATGTTAGTGTTTATGTGCACGCATTCGTGCCATGTAGCATCGCCCTCTCAAGGCCGAAGTACTGGTTATTGCTTCTATTGTAAATTATCGACCATAAAAATAAAACGGAGCTTGCACATCATGTCTTCTGAAAACATAAATTCGCTCCCGATCAGACTGGTCAACTGAAGTATATATGTATAAGCACCGGTATGTATAATGCATGTTCATCTATTTGTTTAGAAGTTCATGTCATCGCGACGAATTAGCAAACATTACAGTAGACCACAAAGTTTATTTCATTACTGTCACATACGAGTACATGTAATTTTCCGCATGCAGCATTGTTCTTTTTATGATACAAAGCAGCGGTAAGTCTATCGAAGACGCCTCTATCCGCGGGACGGGGTCGGGTAACACCAGCCAGCCCGTCGAAGACATCACTCAGCAGCAAGGCTTATCTAAATGTATTTTCTGTGTTTCCCACTGGAAACAAACATTCGTTACTCATTACCATACACTACTGATTCATCGTATCTTTATTTTCAGATTCCCTAAGAGAAGAGAAAATTGGGAATGAGAAGACGATTGAAGAGGTGATCGAGAAAATGTTGAAGGATGCAACTGACCGCGGCAGAGGGAGGTGGAGGAGGCGACAGTCCGGGTCGAACAAGTTCTCCTCGCCAAAGCCATTGCGGGTGGAAGCAATTGCCTGCCACACCAACGAGCTAGGAGTCGCAGAGCCTGCACTGGAAGGACGAGATGTTCTGGAGGAGAAGTTGAATCGAACAATTTCGCCTAAAATCATATTGGACTTGTTATCCGAACATTTTTAGTTTTAGTATAGAAATCCAGATGATTGTTGATATAGATTGTGTAGTGCGCCATTTCTAGATTTCATATGTATTTTTTGTAATATGATGTTATTGAATGAATGCTGTCTTCGTTTTCAACAAATGTTAATTGGCCTAGCACAGGTTGTAGTTCAGGACTAGGAAAAGCGTGTGTAGTTAGCGGTATAATTTTTATACGACTGATTTAGATTGTAAATTAATCGGCTTATCGTCTCAAGTCCTATAGTGATTATAGAGCGACAAAACAGGTGGGACACCGCACATGTAGCGATTAATTGGCCAAAATCCGATATCGTATATAAAGCGACAAAACAGGTGGGATACCGCATATGTAGCGATTAATCGGCCAAAATCCGATATAAAGCGACAAAACAGGTGGATACTGTATATGTAGCGATTAATGGGCCAAAATCCGATATCGGAAATAGAGCGGAATATCAGGTGCAATGCCGAGACGAATTCTCGGGCATCGGCAAGGCATCGATCTTATGGGAAATCGACGCCGCGATGCCGAAACGAGATTTCATGCTTCGGCCCGATGAAATTTCTACCACCGGGTTGTTTTATAAAACAAATATTAGATATCATTCGAATTCTAAGTACGATGTAGGATTACCGATGCTTCGGATATGCAAGAGTTCCCGATGAGGCACAATGGGGTATGGGGCAATTTGTGTCTTTGCAACTTCGTTTTCTTTGAACATTTGCATATAAGCCTGTGGTCTATTGCTCGTTGTTAACAGGATTTAATTAGTGCTGTCGATGTCTATTGGGGCTGTTCATTAGCTAAAATTCTGCCGGCTGAATATTAAACCGATTTAATTTTCTGCCGGTAAATAGTTTTTGAACGACAGTATATATGTACCGAAACCGCAACTGAAAACTCAGCCGATTTATTCTACCGGCAGAATTTTCAGTCGGTTTCGGAATTGTAGAGTCGTTCAAAAACCATTTACCGGCAGAAAATTAAGTCGGCTTATTCAGCCGGCAGAATTGTATCCTAGCTATTGAACAGCCCCATTGTTTTGCGTGGCTGACTGATTAGTGTTCAATGTGCGTCTGTTGTTGTTGTCGAGTTAACGTTGAGGCTTTATACTGCCATTTGCCGTGGTCTGAATACGTGACTAGCTGTGAATGGACTCTCCCCTTCGGTACGTAACTATCATCGGTTAACGTGTTATAATACCTTTTGCAATAAACTTATATTTTGCAATTGCTGATCTTCTTATCAAATGTACAACATACCCTATACCCAATTTTTCATGCTTAACTCGGAAATCTTAGTGGTGGCCATACCAATTGAGTATTTGTACAAGTAACTGTATTTGTACTATATATGGTGTCTACTGACCGATGATTTGTTTGTCTCGGTCAGACGGACATCAGCTATCTTCATGGAAATTAAACATGGTTAAGCTCCCTGAACAATTTCTGGCATTATTTTTATATACTAAATCGGTATTCCAATTAAAGCTTTCTTTGATAAAAAGAAAAAGAAAACAGCCACTACTTAAGATTATAAACAAAATTCTCTCCTATAATATCAAGACAATATATTTCGTAAAAAATGTCATCTAAAATCTATCAAAGTACATGTCCATCTCGAGACGAATTCGAATGCCACACATGAAAAATGTGTATTTTATGTTTCAACACCAATTTATCACATAATTCACAAAAAACACATAAACATATACAGTGTAATATATTCATAAAACACATAATTCACATGATGAGAGATTTTCAAGGATATCTTGAAGAAAAGTCATTCGTAGCTAGAAAATCCTAATTTTTCTAAAAAAAAAATACCTCTGACTTTCACAAGAATAAAGAACACGAAATTTTTGACTCAACGTTGATACTGTGATGTGACATATTACTCCCCAAGATTAGGTTGTTTTGATTAGCCTTGTGCATATTTTATGACATTCTACATTGCATTTTTACATGTACAGTGTATACGGCACATGTCTATTCTCGTTACCAATATTAGGTTCAAACAATCTTGATTTTTTTGTAAATGTTGCTCTGTCAGTCTCGTTAAAGAATCTCGACAGGTTGCGTCAAAAATCTCGCATTTATAATTCCTGTAAAAGCCAGAAGCTATTTCAAAAATAGTAAAAAGTGCAAATGAAATATTATTTGAAACTCTCGATTCTGTGATGGCCTATGTGATCAATGATAAATGTAGGCCTATTATTTGTGTTATAGATATAATTATTCAATCATATTCATAAATTGCATTCATATCAGGTGTTTTAATTTTGATCATATACTGTAATTCTTGAAAAACTAAACATTGCTTTCGTACATTCCTATTCAATATTCAATTAATTGCAGGGAGGTAAAGTGCAGGTGATATTCTGAGATATCAAAAAATACATCTATCGATATAATATTTCAAATTTACTAACAGAAGTATCAGGTAATATTCTTTTTGTTAATTGTTAATTATAATAAAGTCTGAAAATTCAATGCAAAGTAAAAACACAGTACATTATAAATTTAAGTGATATAATTGCCTAATTTACAATAATGATGTGATATAAATATAATGCAATGATGATATACTAATAATTATAATATGCAATATAATAACTAAAATATGTTATAATCATGTTATATAAGTACACGTATGTAATGTAATTTGATAATTTCGATGATTTAATGAATATTATAGCATATCATTATTATCATTCAATATATGGCATATATTTGAAAATTAACACCGCACAGATCCGTCATCTGCCGACTAAGTCTCCCTGCTGTGATTGAGTAAGAAGATAGACGTGTTTGAGATTAAGATGAAGATAAAGTTATGAAATCCTGACAAGGACGCATGGTTCGTTCTCTACAGATGTTAAGAATCATTCAAAAGTTCAGCAAAACGTGTCTACGAACTCGGAAGGAACTCGACCAGGATTCGCGTTTCGGCCCCTAAATCCTGAACGCTCAGACCTGTTTGAGTGGGGCCCTGCGCATCCATCATGTACAGACTCAATGACACTGACTCTAAATGTTAATGCAAATGAAACAGTAAATAAAATGTACGATGAAAATGAAAGAAGATTAATTATGAATAGCGGTAACTATTCAGACTGAAGAAAAATCACATAATAATCAATTTGAAAATAAATAAGAAATTACGATGATAATGAACTAATAGCGGAAAAAATTCAGAATAAATGAAAATGACATGATAAAAGATAATTGAATTGAAAATAAATAATTACAAAATTATAATCGAGACTGTTATGGCATTACAAGCAAGAAAGATTTGTCACAATCGGCAAAAGGACAGTGTACGGAAGTCTGGAGTCAAGGAATCCGGAATCTTTCATACATGTAGTCATAATCGGTAGTTCATGTCAAAGTCGATAAATTTGTTGTGTTGAAGGATTTGTAATCATGCATCTTGCCATATGTTCGTTGCTTAAAGGTTTCGATCATCATCAAAGCGTGCAGTAATTTGTTTAGCGGCATAAAGTCCGAATTTTCTCAGAATCTTGTCATGTCTATGCAGTGCTCTTTCTGCGGATGTTGGTAATTCCTTGCTGCTTTATCCTCTTTATCTTGGTAATCTGAAACTTTTCTTCGATTTCATGACGAAATCTTCTAATGAGGAGCAGATGCGACCATATGAGCTGACTGCTGAAAACGTTAACTCCAATTTTGTGGTGCATTCTCAGGAGATGTCAAAAGTGTTACTGGAAAGTTGAAGTCGTCCACTTTGTGATATACAGCAGTCTTAAGGCCAGTGCTGGTAACTTTTAGCTTAACGTCAAGATAATCTGCTTTTTTATTATCAAGTCCGCATCTGTTAGCTTCTAAGCTATCTGGATAGATACTTGGAATAATTTTGTCCAAGCGCTTGTAATTGAAGATACATAAGTCATCGATGTATCTGGTGGTCTTGGACAGTAGTCGTGCTACTCCAATCTTTTTCTGTTTTATATTCAATGCCTTGAACTGATGAAAATGATCTATCAATATCGTTACCTGTATAGTCAGAAATTTAGGATTGAATTTTATGAACTACAGGGGGTGGACAATTTTCCGAATTGTTTTCATAAATGGGCAGCTCGTGTTTTTTGCCTAGGCAGCAACCACCAAAACACGAGCTCCCAAATGTCTGAATACTTTATAAAGAACTCGCTTTTATTGCCGGTATGTGGTTATTTAAGCTTGGGCATCGAAGCGATGTTTTATCAAAGCCCAACAGAAGTGTCAGTGGCACTAAGCGCCGGCTATTTTAATCACAATACACTTCATTTTTCAGATTGGTCAATTAACTGGAGGAGCGATAAAATCTTTTGGAATTTTCTTTTTCCTAGCCTGACCATAGTAAATAGTAGATAGTCTGATCTATAGTAAAAATGAATAGCTCAATATTTTTGAATAGAATGCATTAAAATTGTTTATGAATACATTTTTAAATTTCCTATTGATGTTTACGAAGTATAAGTAAAATCGTTTAAGTTTGCTCTAAGAATCTATAGAGTTATAGCTTATGGACTCTGGAACCGCATGCAGACGATTAAAAGTATGCGAAATGTTGATTTTGTCAGTCTTCATCATAGCAGAGGATAGCATTTATCAAAGATTAAGAGTAGTAAGCAAACGGCGAACACCCGACCGGCGCCCCCCCTCTGGAACGACAGAGGTTGTAGTCTGTCGTGGTGTGCCGGCCAGGTTGGTCCACGTTCACAAAATGTTCGCTGACTCCCCCCCCCCTCTGGAACGACAGAGTGTCGTGGTGGACTTGGGCGACCGCCAGGATTTGTCTTGAGGCTATAGTGTGTGATGTTTTTCGTGCAATCTGCTGAATGTTGGGTTGTAAAATGGGCTGTTTCGAGTGGAAGGAGTGGTCGGATGAGAAAACGGAGGCCAGATTCGGATTCAGCGTGAAATTCTGCATCGGTATGGTGAATTTGAACGCAATCGGAGAGAAAAATTTTCGCTGACGTCCCCCCCCTCTGGACAGCTCGCTTCGATCTTGGCTTCTAGTGGACGGATTTTGTCGTGCCATAGCTCGTTTGAAAGATAAGAGTGAGACAAATTCAGTGAAAGAATCGGCTTGTTCATATCTGTCTTCGTTTAGATGTGAGACGCCATTTAAGATTTTGGGACATTGGCGAAAAACGACAGAGTTAGAATTTGGGACGTTTTGGGCTGTAGCTTCAAAACGAAGCATCGGATTGGAAAACGGATTTCAGATTTGGAATCAGCGTGAAATTCTCTATCTGTATGGTGAGTTTCAAGGCAATCGGCGAGAAAAAATTTTCAACATTTTTCGAAAAAACGAGTTAGAATTTTTGCGATGGCTGCCTACTGTAGAGCCAAAACGAAGCATCGGATGGGAAAACGGAGGCCAGATTCGGATTCAGCGTCAAATTCTACATGGAAATGGTGTATTTCCAGCTCAATCGGAGCACTAGAACCAGAGATAGACGGGTTTTTAGTGTTTGGATGATGGGTATTACGTCATCAGCTGATCGCCACACACTATATAAGCTGGGAACCGACAGAGACTTTTCATTTAGAGGAGAACGATTGTCAAAGGTAGGTCGTCTCTCTGAGCTCCGATGATAGCTTCGGACATTCCAAATTCCGAGTTTCTGTAAGAAACCGACTTAGAAAATTTCATTGCTGATATCAGCTAAGCCGTCAGACTTAGAGGTTAGCCAGGAGATGGCCTTCGTCTCCAGGCCATAAAAGACTCCAAAACTTTAAAGGCTTGTTACTTTGCTTCTACAAGTCCGTTTGACTTGATTCAAAAAAGGTTCGGTCGCTATTGACCTGCCCTAAGTGATAGACTACTTATAAAATTTCATAAGTAGTGCTAAAAAGTTGAAAAATTTAAATTCGCTATTTTTGGCAATTTTCGGGGTTTTCAAACCTTCTGATTTCAATAAAGACCTTTATAAAGTTGTGGGAGGCGAGCTTCGGCTTGGAATTTGCAACCTTTGTAAACAATCCACTGGTTTTCATGTCAAAATCGGGGTCCGGATACCAACACAGTGATATGACGCACGCTCTGTCCGCGGGAGGTTGGATTTGTGGGCCGAGGCCTTTGAGTTGGGATAAGATCCCCTCTGAGTAATGCCTGTAACGGATTCAAAGGTTCGACACTTTCCACCAATCTCACAATTTAGCTGTATGATTATAAGAATGACTGCCAATGTCGCCTGTTAGTAATTCTATTTCATCCTTCCTTTACAGATACATAAGTTACAAAATGGGAGGCAACTCAAAATTTTTATTTAAAAAGTGCTCTTGCGGAGAAATAAAGAGGGGTGGCGAATTCATACGCCACATTAATAAGTATAAGAATACTCCTCACTTCCACGAGGAAAGAGCCGTTTTTTCCGGCTGTACACATTGCCTGAAATTTTTTAAAGGCAAGGAGCATGAGGCATTTTACATCGCCCACGCCGAATGTCCGGTCAAAAAGGCTAACAATTATACGACATCAGACATCGGCAAAGTGATCGCGTCCTTCTTCAAGAAGAAACAGTCGATCTAGACGCAGCACTACAAGAGGCTATTGCAACAATTTTGGAACCTGCTGCTTCGGCCACTACCTCATCGACAGCAGAAGAGAAGGCCCCACTAAGCGATTTGGACAGCTCAGATGACTCCGATTCTGAGGAGGTCGTCATCACTAAAAACGCGGAAGAGATAGGAAAACCGACAAATCAGTCTTCCCCGAAAAAGAAAGTGATCGCACCTTCCCCAGTAAAGAAGGGGATTAAGCAGCAGATGAACAGCTGGAATAAGGATGAGCAGATCGCAAAAGTGAGCCAGGATTATGCACTCACGAAATTAAAAGATGAGCTCACTCGTTACAAAAACGAATGTTCGGCCCTTAGGGATGACAATTTCCACCTGAAGGGTCAGGTAGCCAAGATTCGGGCCCTCAAGACCCAAGTAATTAACTTAGAACCTTTCCGCGAAAGGGCGCTTGCCAGCGAAAAACGAGTTGAAGAGCAGGCGACGTACATAAAATCACTAAAAGCTCAGGAAGAGGTGTCAAATTTAAAAATCGAGCAACTAAAGACTAGCCTGACTGAGAGTCAGAAGAAAGAAGAGGACGAACAACGCCTCCACATTCCATCATCAAGAGCAAATAGTCGACAGCGTCATCCTTGAAGGGAGGACTTGATACAATAATTGGGGGGGGGGGGGGGGGGGGGGGGGGGGGGTTGTAAAATTAGAGTGCTACGATGGGCGATGCGGAGATGCGATGCCTGCATCTTCAATAAAACATGATGGTGACACAAAGAATTACGCCACCGAAAGCGAAACTGCCTGCCAAATACTTGCCTCAGCCACCAACATCGAAGGTTCAATCTAACCGGTTGAATTGATTATGGTAAGGTAATATCCATCTCTATCCACTTTGAATATAATTCCATCTAATTTTCCTTCTAATTTTTCAGATACGACGAGAACGAACCAACGCTCTCTTAAGGCCACCATAGGGCAAGACATGATAGAACCTCCACGCGGTTTGCCCTGGGCAGTCTTCGGACTGGCGAATACTATCATTAAGTTGAATCTGCTATCAGTCAACTTGAACGTTGCATCACATTAGAGGGATATAAAAAAGCCACTACCTCTCAGTTCATTTCATATACAATAATGGAGACGCCAGACGCTGCAGTCAACTCTCCTCGCGGACTGCAGTTAAGAACCTCGAAATTTATTTAATGAATTTTGCTAGAAAGAGGAGCAAAACAAGTCACACAATCTTCTGCTCAGATTGGCAATGCGAAGACAGCAAGTGTTTGCCGAATCCAAATGGAATGGCGCTACATTCCATCCACCTCCGATCGCATAACACTACCATTGAAGTCGAACACTGTCCTGAGGTTAGAACGGTTTCGACTCTCTCTCCACAGAATCGGTATGGATAAGATTGCTGATGACGAACTCCCGAGAACGAACCACCACCGCTCTCTTAAGGGCCATCATGGGGCAAGACATGATAGAACCTCCACGCGTTTTGCCCTGGGCAGTCTTCGGACTGGCGAATACTATCATTAAGTTGAATCTGCTATCAGTCAACTTGAACGTTGCAAATGAAGTTCGGTGTAATACTTCCTTTCGACGGGCGTTCCTGTAAAGGGCGGCGGTGAAACCCGTAGCTATGTATACCGCAAGGGACATTCGGCAATGGTCAATCTTGTTAAACCTCTCTGCGTCATGTATGCAAGTGATTGCCTCTGTCTCAACGTAGTATGCATTCGCGCCAGGGCGACATTTAGCCGGCTGTCGAAGGTTGCCTAAAACTTTCCATTGCATACGTTATGAAACCATAGTCCTCTATCAAAGAACACCTGTCTCCTAGAAATGAGACGAATTTGAAGCGACGATGAATGGGAGAAATGAAATGGGCGTACACTCACGCCGCCACACGCAACATAACAACACTTCACTCTTCCGTAAAGTCGAACAAGCTCTTTACACATGGATCGCAGTCGATTGCTATCCCTGTATCAGAAGTGTAAGCTATCTTTAATTTTATTTAACACTATTTCATCTACCATCATCGCCCATATGAAATCGTTATAAAAGATTTGACAAGTTAGAACTAACGTGCTACATTTCCAAAAAAATGAAAAGTATTCCATGTTAAATCAATCCACTGAAGTCCCATTCAAGTAATTCCAGTATGAAAAGCAAAGATAATACGAAATAAAATTTATTATTGCATGTATTTCAAAAAGGTCTTCATCGTCAATATCGTCCCAGAGTCGGTCTTCACATAGATCACAAAAACAGTTCACTTTGTTTCAATCGTTCTTCCACTGCAGCCTCACTTTGTCGATTATACTCCCACTCCGCCAATAGTTCGTGGCTGGGAGTTAGGGGTTACCACTCCCCTTAATGTGGAGGAATTTGGTGCTGGTGATCTCCACACATCGTCAAGTATCGTACGGGAAATACTTCCACCTCAACGCCTGTTAAGTGTCGGGACAACTCCTTCTCACATACAACTCTCCTCTCCTCGTCCGCTGGTGATGACAACTTTCTGATATTGTCCCACGGTACACCTTCTCTACCTCACCCTTCGTTGGAGCGTTTGGTGCAACGACGCCTTTGATGATGACAGGAGAAGAGAATTTTGTTTGGTGTGGGTCGGAGGCTTGTCTGTAGACTGTGAATAATGACTTTGAAATGTTTCCTAATTCTTAAGTATCAACAATAAAGCAACCAATCAGAATGAACAGCAATGTATGATGACTAAGAAAGTATATATACGTAAAGTGACATCCTATTATTTCACTCTTTCTTTGAGACGTATAAGTGATTGTATTCTCTAGCAGAATTCTGTTATTATTTGATGTGTACAAGTGAACTGCTAACTCGTGAATTCCATCTTTTGGTGAAGTCACTTATCTTGTTGAAGATCAACCTTAAACTGATTTCGTTAGAAAGGTAAGTTGAAGATTTCCTCTCCATCTCCCTCAAACGTGTGGCTAATAGCATCTTCCTCAAGTTTCAGGCATCACTTCATCACCAACGGACCCTCCCTTCTCGAGGAAAGTTAGAGTTGTAGAGACAAGGTAGGTGTAAACAATTACAACTGAACTTGAACAGAGATGAAAGAATGATTTCATCTTTCAGTGATACCAGTCCCCTCTCGAGCGAGTCCATGTCAACATTGTCGCGGGAATGCAACTCGGAAATGTGCAGACTGTGGCACATCCTTCACGAGGAGCGTGATCTCGTCCGACACATCAAGCGAGTGTTTGTAGACCGAGTCAGCTCAATCCCGGCAGTTGGGGATGATTCTGTTAACGATGTCTCTCTTTTCTTGCGATATATTGCATCATTCTTTACCTCACATTTTGAACTATCTATACATAGAACTTCGACATACACACAAAGTGAACTATAGTTATAACTAACACGCTCCTCTATCCGACTCTCTTGAAGTGTGGATAAATAATTAGTGAGGAACTACCAGATGGAATCCTCACAACCATTACTGACTTTGAAGAATGGTTTCATCAAAATTCATCTTTGAATTTGTGCGCTCTTCACAATTTAGCCAATTTTAGGACTGAAGGCGCTCATCTATCTCAACAAGAATAAGACAAAAATCGGACCCACCAATACTGGTCAATAGTAGAGAGGTTCGGAGTTTCACAACCCTCCTCTCCTGCAACCGAAGTTTGTAGACTGCGAGTCCTTGGATAAATTTTCATATCCAAGGGTTAAAATAAACATAGAATAAATTTAACGGACGTGATAGTGGACTCGTTTTTGATGGTAATTGAGACCCGCCATGATTAAAACCACTTTATTAGAGAACTACTCTGGACGAGGCTCCTTTAAACTTCCGGACAAAGTTTAAAAAATAAAACAGCAGTCCCATTTTTTTTTTTTTTTTGTTTTTTTGTTTCCCCCCCCTGTAAGATTGCGAAATCGCGCACTGTTTTAAGTATTGCCGTCCTCTCCATTCTCCACTATAATGATGTACCAGAATAGCGATACCGCAAGAGTAAGTATCAACAGTGGGAGAATGAATTAAAAAGTTTGATGGACTGCAAATAGTGAAGATATGAAAATTAAATGATATAGAAAAATTTGAATAAATTGAACAACATCAAAATAGTGTTTTCTCCATGTTTTGGGAAAAGGGAACTTGAAGGGTGTCCGCAATCAACTATCGCGTTCTGCCGTTGTTATGAGCACGTTGTCACCTTTTATTAGTAAGACAGGATGATAGTGAGAAAAAAGCACTTCTGCGGTATTCCCAAATTTCCGCTTATACCACCACTTAAGAAAATTCTAGGGATCATCAGAAGATTTTTACTGTGACAGACTGCTTCGCAACTTTAGGAGTAAAAATAAGTTTTGAAACTCATTCACGAATGGTGATATGGCGAGGTAAACTAACAAATGGAGCGCATGCCCAAAGATATGGAAGTTTTCATATAGAGAGAATGGCTATGAACTAAGTTCCTCTTCGTGTCTTATACTATGCTGACATCGAATCTATATCGATGATATCAGATCCATCAAGCCAGCAGCCAATTTCATGCTAATGAAGTATGGCATGAACCATCTTCCAAATAGAAAAAATAAAGCACGTCTGGCAAGGCTGAGGATAGTTAATTTACCAATTCGCAATTCCACGAACAGGCTGTTAAAATTTCAAAAAAAGTATGATGGTGAACTCTCTATCGTCAGATCATTGCATATGAACAGCAGATGATCACAGCAAAATTTGATAGTTGCAACGTATTGTGGCCCCCAAATGTAGAAAACATTTGTATAATGATAAGATTAAAGAAAGTGCGCGTCCATGATCACATCACTGGTAAATTTAGAAACGCCACTATGTTCCAAAATGCAATTTTTCACTTAGGACATGGAAACGGCGTACATTACCCGGTCAATTTTCCATAATTTTCAAGGGCTACGACAGCCATATGATAATAAAAGGAGGTTTAGTCAAATAAAAAGAGTGGAAAGGCTTGATGTAATAGCACAAACGAGGAGAGAAATTATGCCATGACAGCAAAAGTCCTGTCGATAAAACTAAAGAAAATAAGACGGTCTAAATTTTGATATCCACTATATTAGATGTAAATTATGATGCCTCATTGCTCTCTCGTAACAATTCTAAATCTTTCACTACACAACTTCTTAGAACCAATATCAAAATTAACCGATAAAGTCATATCCGGAAAGGAGTCTTTCATATGTTATATTGATGCGATTAGTAAACTCGGCGAGACTTCTCTTCCGCCCATAGATAAATTTAAAAATGATTTGAGCGGTGCAGAATGTAAGACCGAAGATTATGATCATGCACAAGATGCATGGATAAAATTTGACTGCCATACATTTGGCGAATATATGATTGCCTACCTTAAGTTAGATGTATTTTTGCTGGCTGATGTATTTCAGGAGTTTCGACGAGTGGCATTAGAAGAAGATAAGTTAGATCCCGTCCACTTTGTCAGTCTGCCAGCCATGTCATTTAAGTCTGCTTTTAAAATGACTGGTGAGACCATTCATCTCTTACAAGATCCAGAGATGTATAATTTATTTGAGCGAGGAATTCGCGGTGGTCTCACATTTGTAAATAAACATAGGTTAAAATCAAAATTAGTAGGCGATGATCAGACTCATCTTAAGTATTATGACCAAAATAATTTATATGGTAGTTCACTATCCAAACCACTCCCTCACTCTGAGTTTAGCTGGTTAGATGATAGTGAAATTCAGCATCTCTCCAACCCTTCTAACATACTAGCAATTCCAGATGAAGGTGATTGGGGATATTATTTTGAGATAGATCTAATCTATCCAAATAATATTAAACATAAAACCGTAGATTTTCCACTCGCACCCGAATCAGGTGAAGTGACCAAAGATATGTTTTCCGACTTTATGAAACAATTTCATAAAGATTTAGAATCATGCGGTCAACCCGACTATAAGCCTTGCCGCAAACTTTTACTCACCCAGTATGATAAGGAAAACTATCTAGTCCACTTTAGCATCTTAAAATTTTATTTAGAAATGGGTATGATTTTAAAAAGAGTTCACCGCATTATTAAATTTAGACAGAAAGCCTTCCTCAAACCATATATTGATAGCAACAGCCAGAAACGTGCACTAGCCCAAAATAATTTTGAAAAAGATTTTTATAAGTATAAGAATAATAGTCTATTTGGTAAGACGATGGAGGATGTTAGAAAACGTGTAAACTATAAACTAGTCAATGATGTTACAAAATTTAAGAAATTGGTCTCATCACCTCTATTCATCGATAGAGACATTATCGATGAGGACCTTGTAGGTGTTAAAATGATAAAATCTGAAGTTGAGTTGTGCAAGCCCATCTATATTGGTCAAGCTGTACTAGATTACTCTAAGCTTGAAATGTACCAACTCTTTTATAAAATACTAAAACCATGTCCTCTCGTAAAAGAGGTTCGTTTGTTGGGTGGTGATACAGATAGTTTCTTCTTAGGTATTACCACTCAAAAAGATTTAAATTTCAATGAAGTAGGAAAATCTTTAGAAAGATATTTTGATACATCAAATTATCCTACTGATCACCACTCTACTCCATCAAAAATAAGGCAAAACTTGGCTGCTTTAAGGATGAGACAGCAGGGAAGGAAATAGATGAAATGATTCTCCTCCGTCCAAAAATGTACAGTATGAAATTAAAGGATAGCGACGATAGTATTAAGCGTGCTAAAGGCATATCAAGATCATTGGTCTCTAACATGAAACATAAAAATTTCAGGAAAGCCTATAGAAATAAAAATATAACGTTTGTCAATATGACAATCTTAAAATCTAAGTCGCATGAGATCAAAACTCATACTTTTAGGAAACGGGCGCTTTCAGCATGGGAGGATAAGAGGTGCTGGTTAGAACACAACATATCTCTTCCACATGGACATCCTGACACAAACATACCACCACCCAAAAGAATTAAACTCACACTACCACATTCAGGAGACGTCTTAGCATAATCATCCTTAACTTAGTATTTTTATGTTGATTTCTGTAGATAAACATTGCTGTTTTATGTATCGCATGAGATCGTTTCTTCCTTGTGAATATATGCCTACAGTCAGCCCATTCCCCCTATATCTGTGAAAAGACTTTTTCATATACATATTTTTATTTCAATAAACATATCACAAGGACTTCACTTTGTTTTCCGAAACACTAAAGTTACGAGGGATTTAGTATCTTTCACATGGATGCACTCTTGTAAACCATTGGTAATTTTGATAGCAATAGAGGGTATAGTTTGTTTGACGACGGGATGATAGAAAATAGATTCAAACATCTTCTCGACTATTCCATATGAAGCGTCTTTATCATGAATGAAATCACGTAAAATGTATTCTTTTTTCTCACCAACAGAAATAGGTAGAATCAAATCACTTTGAATGTAAAGGTGCTGTTCATGTTTATCAAGTGTCATTGGTGTTTCTATACCAATCGTATGCGCAGCAGCAAACACAGTTTGTAGCATTGAAAAACCAAAGAGTTTTTTCAAATTTTTACTCAATTGACATTGAATGTCATCACCCAGTTTCAGAACAACGCGTTGATTTTCAATTGAAAACGAAATGTGGTGTGTCTTTACATCATATTTACTTTTCATCACATGCTTCAACTTCTGTTGTATATAAGGATTTACTACATGAATGAAGCTTTCAACTGTATGATATAGACGCGGCATTATATTGATAGCAACTTTAGATTCTTCATAAGACTGGTAAATTTTCTTGATGCGATCCCCATAGATGTCCACCCACCATTCATCATTAACTGAATCAGCTTTAGTGTGATATTCATGAGAAGCATACACCACACCGCTTCCAATAATAGGTGTATAATGTCTTACAAATGA
>CAJQUW010009394.1:0-22798 GCA_907163375.1 Prostheceraeus crozeri
TGTGGCAATGAGTGAAATCTATGACATTATATGTACGTTTGTTTGTTTCACCAGCAAACTGTTCCTTTAAATACCCTAACGATCTAATGAAAACTTTGTTATCTGGAGAAAGGATAATTATGAAAAAATACACAGAAACTAGTTTACGACCGACCGATGCGTAAGTGCTTGTTTTTTGATTCTCTGACATGGTACATACGGCAAAGTCAATAACTGGATGAAGCATGCGACTCTAACTGAAAACATTACATTGGGCGACTAGGATGTTTGATATCCTGAGAGTGTGAAGTAGACTTTTCTATGCAATATAGCTAATACCATTTTACTAAAGTAGGAATAGGATTTGACAAAACTTACTAATATTTGCATTACTAAAGTTCTAGGACTGAGCTTGCTCTTTTTTCTTTTGAGTTATTGGCTAGCGTCATTACTGGCGTTCCTGCGCCCACACCTTTCCTTCACACTCCAGGCGAACCACCCAATTTGCCATGGGATACTTGGATAACGTACTTTCGACAACTACCTGCTTGCCGTAGGACTAGATGTCATTTCACCCCCACTTGGAGGAAGCTAGGTGTAGGGCTCTGTTGATCTCGGTGCCTAGGATCGGAAGGTCAGAGGATCTTGTACACGTTTGACAGCTCCAGTGTTTCTAAACTTATGCCGACCTAAAGAAGGTCATGAAGAACTACTTTGGGGGATCCACCTCTAAGTGGACATACCTGACTCAAACTGCATGAGCGCATGCAGCGTCAGGGCGAGTCGATCGAGAGTTTCACTTCTGATTTGCGGCAGATTGCCTCCAGTTGCGAGTTTAAGGTTAGTACTGGGACCGCTCAACGGAATCACTGCTTGGACAATTCATTATAGGTTGTTCATGACAACCGGGTTAGAGAGAAGCTTTTACTTCAAGATGACAGCAAGCTGACGTTCGTCAGGCGCTGTCGACATTGCCAAAGAGTTTTGAGGCGTGTCACGCAAGAACAGCTCCACTTTTAGAGTCACATGGATCTGTTTTCTAGTCATGCAGCACTCCATAATCCGTTCGTCTAGACAGCGTGATCGTTTTCAAGGTCACAAGCAAAAATCAAGTAAGCATATCAGTTCAGGTAGACCAGCACACGCGATGCTATCGTTTGATGGGTCTCGATAAGCATGTTGCCACGTATGACCAATGCCCTGCCAGAGAGATTAGTTTGCAATTTTTGTAAGAAGATGGGTCACTTTTCAAAAGTCTGTAGCAGTCGACCTAGAAGTCAGTCAAGTCACAGTACGCAATCTGAGCTCCAAGTCGTTCTAAACCGTGGTCAGGTCCAGGAGTAGAGGTGTTAGAGTGAATGAAAAATCACCGATGGGCCAGATGAAGAAATCCACTGTTTGATAGCGTCATCGCTTCACAATTTGCAATTTGGGTAATCCTAATCACGATGAGAAGTTCACATCGAGTTTGATTGTGCAGTGCCAGGTTCTCTCAGTGTGTTTTGGATACCGGTTGTGGCATAAACATCATTCCACATCAAGTGTTCTGTCAACCGTTTTGGTCTCAGAAGAGAATTCAGGATGCGCTTCATCATCATTGTGCCATCAGAGTGTTCACTTATACAGGAAGAAAGAGAGTTCAAGTTGCGATGGGAAAGAGTAGAAATTTTTTGCACTTCTGCTGACGGCAAAGAGAGTTGCACAGTACCCTTCTGTTGTTGTCTCACTGAGAGAGATGGAAGTATTGTTTGGCCGTGGACTTGAATGAATGAGACGCTCCTCATTGAGTATAACCTGAAAAGGATCTTTGGGATCTACTTTCTCCAGCCAGATCGAACTTGAATGTCAACATTGAATGCATGCCTGTTTTCTCTGAACTCTCCGCAGACAATTGAACCACCACATGTACCTTCTAGTGTCTACAAAATCTATCTGTCAGGAACGAGTTATGTCAGTCCCACTGCTCAGGTTTCTCATGGCTGATCCTGATTCTTTTGCAAATTTCACAAGTGATTCGTTTCTACATCACTCACTTCCCCTGCTTCTCAGCCAGATGTCGTTGCTCTAGGATGCATCAAAGGCTACAGCTCACAAAGTTCGTGTAAACTCGGATGTTAGACCTGTGCGCCAGTTCCATTGCGCCAAATTCCTTTCTCGATTCGGAATCAGGTCTCTGATTGAAGTGAAAGCGTTTACTTGCATTGGCCCGTATGTCATTGAGATGAGTTGAGGCATCTGAGTGGATTTCCAACCTGGTCATAGTACAGAAAGCGAGACGGGAGGAAGCGTTAGAGTATGTGTTGATTTGCGAGCCGTGAATTCAAGCGGTCGTTGTTGTAGATGGCTAGTCCGCTCCCAAGGATTTGAGGAAGTACTGCACTCCATGGAAGGAAATTCTTCGACTTTTTCAAAGCTAGATTTGGTCACATGAGGCATACTTGCAACTACCACTCCCATATAGGAAAGTCGAGATTTGACTACGTTCATAGTACCTGACGGTTTTGTTCCGCTTCAAGCGATGCCCTTACGGGTTTGGCCTCATGTCCATCTGCTTTCCAGTCCGGTTCATGTCCAAGATTCTGAAAGGTATTGACGGTGTTGTATGCTACCTGGATGACGTTTTGGTCACTGGACCTGTCTACTGAAATCCACAACCAGAGATTAAGGGCAGTGCAGAAACCGACCTGAATGACCACAATGTGAAGCTGAGATTGAAGCCAAGTGCATTTACGGTGTCGAGCAAGATCAGCATACTTAGGACACGATATTGACAGGACATGGCATCAGAGCCCTCATGTGAAAAGGTCAAGGCACTGATCGATGTCCCCCGCCCCAACGTCATTCACTGAGCTTCGCACGACATTGGTTTTTTGCTTTCGGTTTGTTTACGCAAAACACATTCAAAATTTTTCAACCATTGGTAGAACCTCTGCGGTGTTCTGATTTGTTTAAGTTCTCCACAGTTCAACGTTGGTCCAGGAAGCTCAAGTGACTTTTGACAGAAGAATGAAGCTACTTATAAGTCAAAGTTCTGCCCTAGCACCTTTTGATGCCAATTATTGACCAGTCATTTGTGTCGATGATGCATCAAAATGTTGTAATTGGAGCTACGCTCTCGATTATTGATCCTCATTTTGGAAAGAGAACAGTTGAATTTGCATTTCCCCACCAGAGGCCTCTCAGCATCAGGAAGAAGTTTTCCACAACTGTGAAGGAAAGTCTTGCGCTAGTTTGGGATGCGAGAGTATGGAAGGACCGTACCTTTTAGGAAGAAAGTTTGTGCTTGAAAATGACCATGAACCCGCTTCGCATGATTTTCTCCAAGAAAGGGTTTTGACCGAATGAGTTTGCGACTAGCTCCGCTGGGGCAACGAAGACTCATGGCGTTTCAATTTCGATGTGCAATCATAAGCGAAGGTTGTGATACAACACAATCTCCCAGATTACTGCTCTCGTTTGTCGATTTGAGGACATGGTTTACTTGCTATCGGATGATCAGGATGAAGGGACTTAGCTATTCGTTCTGTCCATGTCCAGTAAAAAAAATTTCCAAGATGCGTTGCGAAGTCATGTCCAGATCTGTCTAGGATAAGAAATTTCATTGAAACAGGTTGGCCAAGCAAGAAGAACATGCTACGAATTTGCGCCATTATTTTCTGATTCGAGATTGAACTCTCCATTCACCAGCATCAAGTTTATGAGAGCGGAAGAAAGAGTAGCTTGCTCCAGTTTCTGCTAGAAGGGAGACGATTTGATTGACATAGCACATGAATACTCACATGGCGTATTCAGAAAACCAAGACGAGACTCAGGTCTATGTATTGGTGGCCAGGACTAGGACAAGCAAATCGAAAGAAATAGATTAGGAACTGCAGTGTTTGCCAGATGGCAAGCAAAACTTTCAAAGAGTGGTCCAGCTCCTTCAAAAGAAAATTTGCCCTCTTCCAGAGTTTCCGTGGAGAGGGCGTGATGTCAATTGACATTAAAGGGTCCTATGTACTTACTTGCCTTCATATCTAAAAAAGATTATGCATATTGTTTGTGATTGATCTCCACAGTAATATGGCCCTCTGCTGAAGTTTCCTTTGCGTTCGTCTGTTGTGAAACTGATAAAGTCATTGAAGTTTTGCGATCTCGGTATTTTTTTCGCGCTAGGGAAAGGATTTTCCAGAAGAGTGTGTTGTCCGACACAATGGGTTGCTCAGTTTACATCCACATCGTTTTCTGATTTTCTGTTGCAAGTGGAAATATGTGTTTCCTACATTCGCGCAACCCATTTACAATCCTGAGGTCTCAATGCCGTCGTAGAGAAGGATTTAACCGCACACTGGGCTGAAACAGATCGGAGTTGGCTTTGTTTTCAGAAGACTCCGATGTACCTCAGTACATTCGTCAGTTCCTTCTTACCTACCGATCCTCGCCACACTCAACAACTCTTCTAGTCTCCCAGTTTTCGTCTTCACAATAGGGAAATGCGAACACAGCTCAGTTCACTAGTTCATGTGAAACCAAGAAGAAGAAAGTTCGATTCGAAGAGCCATTCAGGGTCAGGTGACCGAGTCTGTGTGTTGAAGCATCCGAGATCAGGAGAGGATCAAGCGTTGGTTTAAAAGTCTCAAGAAACATTGGCAAGTCGGTCTGTCATTCTCGATGATTGGCCAAGACAGAAGTGTGGGCACACGGAAGCATGTGTCGACTGATCGATCGAACAGCCAGGATGGAAGAAGAATGCGAGCTTGCCGGAGACGTTCCGCGAGAAGTGCTCGTGGTTTGCCGTTGCGAAGGACGTTAGTGCCAAGACGAGAATGGAGGAAGGCGACAAAAGTACAAGAAGACGAAGGGACATGTGCGAATACGAGAAACTTTATCTACTTACTAGCTGTGGTTTGTGATCGATAGTGGGATGAACATTTTGTAAACGGATGTTTTGTCACGTGAAGTCCCCGTTATCAAATCTTTTTACGCTCTAGCGGTTAATGCAGGTTTGTTGCTGATGTGTCGTGTTTGACATTTTTCGAACATTTGACATTTGTTTTTCCTACAGGAGGGAATATGTGGCATAGTGAAATCTATGACATTATATGACGTTTGTTTGTTCACAGCAAACTGTTCCTTTAAATACCCTAACTTCTAATGAACTTTGTTATTGGAGAAATTTATGAAAAATACACAGAACTAGTTTCGACCACGAAGTGCTTGTTTTGATTCTCTGACATGTACATACGGCAAAGTCAATACTGATGTGCATGCGACTCTAACTGAAAACATTACATAGGCCAACAGTTTTTGTCCTTCTAGTGTGCTCTTTCCATCATTCAAATGTAACAGCAAGCGTTCGGACTGATTAGCCACTCACCGCTAGCCTATTCTTCGATTAGCCCTCCTCCATTCCCTCACAACCAATGAGAAGCATGCAATCATACGTTTATTGAAAAGATAGATCTTCTTTTGGATTCCACGATCTATTCTATCTTTTTTATTGGAAATGTCGACAAATTAAATTGTCTTCAAAAATATATATTCTCCATTTATTGAAGGAAATCATAGGAATGTTGATAGGGCTTTTAAATATGATTTAATCTAATTTTTACTATTTTTGTTGTTGGATCATATTGGATGCTTGGGTCTTTCGCATTTTTTTTTTTTTGAAACCTTGGCATCTCTGGTTCGGGCACTTCTGATGGATAGACCTACCCTGACGATGTCCTCATTCAACCAAATACAAAAATTCTTTCACAAATAAATATTAATTCAGGTTGTGGGCTCGTTAGTGGTTATGTGTCTTCATTACCCACAGGTATTACACACAAAGAGGAATTGAAACATTTATTTGATGCTCTTGAAGCAACTAGATAAGTACCTTCGCTGAAACAGAGCGCTCCCCTTCAATTTTCCAATTCAAATTTAATAGCGATCATTTACAGACACTCGAGCAGGGCATTGCAATTAGTAACCACCGAATTATGTCTTTCTGCTTATTGGTTCAAAAAGCGCCTATCTAATGAATAATTTGACCGAGGTGCTTATATTAAGCACTTGTACATATCTAAAATTTCCTAATAATTCTCTTGTCGAGTATTGATGGTTATAGTTGATTGACTTTAACAGTACAACCTCGCTGTGTTTATAACGAATGTTTTGTGTGGAATATGTTGGTTTCTCAATTATTTTCTGCAATTGATTTTCAGAAAATAAATATGTTATGAAGTTGGTAAATAGAGAAAAATGTTTTAAAATTGCGAAATAATCTATTGTTTTAGCTGTAGGCCTCTAAATACCATTTGATTATCTCTGAAAGACTATTGGTTAACTGTATATCTGTGGAAATTTATCACTAAAATAATATGACATGTATTCAAAGGGCTTACCCACACCAGCCCTTTCATATTTGTGGACTTTTTCTTGAAAAATAGGTACCGGCACTCATAAAATGTCATGGAAAACAAGAAGTCAAATCAAATCGTTTGATACCCCAAGGTGAGTTTTAGCCTATATTAACTACGTATTGGATACGAAGAAACTTAATTGATCAAAAGAAAACCTGCGTGTGCAATGAATTTATTCACTATCCATAAAATATCAGAAGTGCTTAATTTTAGGCACCTTTAGGTAATCACAATTATCAAACGAACATTCACGGTTATGCAACTCTGTGCTCAGAAATCATTTATGAATGAAGGTAGGGACTTTTAAAGTGAAAACTCGAGAGCTTTCAGATGGCTGTAATTCATGCAAACATCATAGTTTTGAAATGGATTGGAAATATGAAGTACCGGCCTGGGCTATACAGCACTACTGAATTGCATATATTACCTATGACTTTTGAAGCAATAAAAAACGGGAAGCGACAAATCATAAGTTATAGTACTCCTGTTTTGTTTACAACAGTGCATACAACAGGCATTTCGAATTACATTCATTATCACTAAAGAGAAACAAATAAGTGCTTAAAGTTAAGCACTTTTCGAATTACAATGTCTCGTGATTACTGTTTCTATTCAGAACTGTTAAAAAAACTCTATTCTACTCTCTAAAAAAGTTATTCTACTCTATAACTGTTTCTATTCGAAAGTAAATAATAACGTCAATTGATCTTCTTATTGAATTGCAAGAAATATGAATTTGCTTAAGTTTTGGAAGACACCATTTTAAAATAGCAAGGATATCTTATCGTCGATTAGAATCTTTCAGTACCGGTATACGGTCATCCAATTATGACACCAATTACATGAAGTACAAATGCCAACATATATGTAGCCTACATTTATATATTAATACAAGTCTTTCATATACATGTAGGCAGACTCTATGATCGGCTATCGATCATGATGATTTCTTCTTGGTGTGTCGTTTCGGAGGAACACCATCATTGCTTCAGCCACCATTTACGCTTTGAAGAGGGTTTGCATAGGGTAGAGTGGGGTAAGACGACCCCCTTAAGCGAGATTTGACTGTTCAGGAACTATTGCACTTCTCTCCACCAGATCTTACCATTATGAATTATTTCACTTGTGGCGACAAGCTGTTTCATTTCCAATTTAGTTTTAGGAAAAACCAGGTTTTATCGGTTACAAGAAATTTGTGTACGTTTTTTAAAAAATCGCGGTATGACAACTAATAGCCAGTCAACAGCTTCCCATTGGTCAACAGTCATGACTTATGACATTACAAAAGTTCACTCATGAAATCAAAATCGTCTTCAACTAATACCAATAAAATACAGAGTGATGGCATATATACAAACGACTCTCAGGTTGATACACATATATATTTACATGAAATAGACTAAACACAGAACAGATACATGAAGGACATCAACTCAAATAATAATATTTACATTATTAAATGTAGCCTATGTGATACAAAATCACCACATTTCCCCCCACCGAACACATTGAAATGGGGTTTGAGCAGTTATCTCGCAATGTCCATTTAGGAAGACACGATGAATGTCACCTGTAATATTGGCTTCATATAGCTTTGTCAATAATCCAACGTTATGCATAATAACTAAGTTTGGCTAATAAGAAGACAGCCGAGGTAAGTTATATTTTCAATAGTTTCTTTAATGGGATTGCAAAAGTAAAATTGTTATGTACACATTTACATCAGTTTCGTGACTTACATAGGCAAGAATTCAGGAAATTACATACAAATGTTACACAGGATTTCACTATAAAAAATAGGATTATACAGGATGCACTCGGGTGTGATCGAAGATTGGATTATAATCCTTGCTATACCACATTTGAGTAGCACCTCCATCCTTCAGTCACACTTGAATAACACCTCCATCCTTCACTCGGGTTCGCTTTCGGAAGAATTCGAGTAGCTTGAATCGTCGGCTTCATATGATCTCCCCCTCCGAAGTCGATTTCGAGACAATCGGTCTGAAGATTTCCTCCACCTTGTGGACCGGACAGATCGTTGAAGTTCTGCCATTCCGGAGCTCGATCCTGAAGATTCCCGAGGTCTGAAATGACTAGAATTTCCTGCCGATGGCAGGATATTACATTACAGGATATTAATATTTACATTATTGAATGTATGTGATACAAAACCACCATACAGTGTATGCAGTAATTACATGGACAAGGACTATAGCTACACATTCTGAGAAGATCCTGTATTTTTCGTCTTTCAAAAAGTACCAGAAGTTTTTAGCTGATTTTGTCTTCATGTCGACTTGTAACGACTTATTGACAACTTTTGAATTTCGTCATTAGAGGATTTTTCTCAGCTACATTTCTGTGAAACATCATCACATTGGGAGCACTACTTCGCACAATACATCACATAAACTATATTCTTGGCTGCTGCTCTGCAGCTGCTTTTCACGTGTCTATCAGAGTCGCGTGATAGCGAAACTGCCTCTGATTCCTCATCTTGGGATCCCTGAAATTTCTTAATTCTCACAGCCCTAAATGCTTACAGGAAAGATGATATCAGTTGGGTCATGAATTTCATTTTGGCATGACTAAGACTAAATCGCGACTACGTACGTGTGTACATCTCTTGATACATTCACACAATAGAAGCACTTCCGGACCGCAGATTCGATATCTCGATCTATACCGAGCCATCAGTATGACGTACGTAGTCGACGTGTGTGAAGTTAGCGGAACCACTCAGCGGAACCATTTTTTATTATAGCTTAATTCTATTCGAAACAGCTGCTAGTTTGTAAATTTCAGTCTCCTGATTACGAATCTGAGCTCAGATTTCACAAATTCACAGTCGCTTTTGAGAAATTAAAGTTTAAATATAAAAGTGGTCCCGCTGTTGAAGTTAGCGGAACCATCCAGCAGAACCAATTGCTGAGTCTCGCTGATTGACGCAGTAAATCAATTTCTTTTGGTCACTACCGATCAATTTTTGTAGTGCTCGATCACGAATATGTGCCTCATCTTTCAAAACAGTGCAGATTTAACCCGGGAAATCTGAATTTCACTTTTTCTGCAAGCTGATTGTGAAGTTAGCGGAACCATTTTTTAATACAAAGAATTTCTCAGCGAAATCATCCTCTCCAACTCATTTGAAGCTCCTAATCACAAATCTGTAATCAGATTTGCAAAACTCGCCCGCATTGCAAAGATATTCCTCTATCTGGGTCCGCTGTGAAGTGCCCGGAACCACCTACTGGCATTAAAATTTCAATTCTAATTTTTGCACAGAATCACTGCAATAGACATACCAAGAGAATGGAATTGCTTCACAGATCACGGTTTGACGTCCTATTTCACTGGAGAATAAGTACTTGCCGAGAAAAATGGATTTTACGGTTTTCATGGACTTTTCTGCAAGCTGATTGTGAAGTTAGCGGAACCATTTTTCAATACAAAGAATTTCTCAGCGAAATCCATCCTCAGCCCAACTCATTTGAAGCTCCTAATCACAATTCTGTAATCAGATTTGCAAAACTCGCCCGCATTGCAAAGATATTCCTCTATTGGGTCCGCTGTGAAGTGCCGGAAACCACCTACTGGCATTAAAATTTCAAATTCTAATTTTTGCACAGAATCACTGCAATAGACATACCAAGAGAATGGAATTGCTTCACTGATCACGGTTTGCCGTCCGATTTCACGGGAGAATAAGTACTTGCCGAAAAAAATTGATTTTACAGTTTTCAAGGATTTCATCGGAATCTCAGAAAAAATCCAACCCTCTCCAGATCAGCCGAACCATCATTTATTACAGCACAATTCTACTGCACCATCACAATGTGTAATTACCTTTTGTGCGCTTTCCTTCTCGGTGCATGCTGTTGTGCCCCTGAAGTCATTAGATGTTTGAAGAAGACGGTTTACAAGTGTTCGTCCATCGGAACGCTGGTATCGCTAATTTCTCCATGTTTGTTGTTTGTAATTACGAGGTTAGTTAAAGAAAAACTTTCATGTTGTCCTAAAAAGGATTCAGAATCGCTTCATTGTTGAAAGATTGCAATGCTTTGTAGCTATTGTGCATATTAATTCATTTCGTATCAAAAAACATAAAGTCTTAGTAGGATAACATTTTTCGGTTCCATGCTGTCAAATCTCTGCAGCGGATTGGTAATTCATTAGATAATATCCTGAGGTGATAAAAGATAAGAAACTTGCTAATAAGTGCGATTCTTGCATAATGAAAAAATCACGTGTGTGAAGTTGGCGCAACCATTTTTGTTTTTACTGCGCCACTCCCAAAAATCACATAAACCACACAATTCGAGGTCGCTGATTATGTGCCACTACTCGGTTTCACGAAATTCAGCCTCCTTTGGCCAGAAAACGCAATTCAAATTTCAAATTGGTTGCGCTGTGAAGTGGCGCAACCAATTTTTCTGACTTTCATAAATTTAGCGCATCAAGCGACAAAACTCATAACAAACGATGAAATATCCATGCCTAATTATGTGCCACGCCAAAAAATTACTAAAAATAATCGATCTTCAGGAAAAATCAAGTTTCAAAATTTTATTTCACCGAAGTGTGAAGTTGGCGCAACCAAATTTGAAATCAAAATTACTCACACACAGGCAGTTATGCTTCACATAAATAGTACCAGCGGATGTGCCAGGTCAACATTCATCAGAATCAATCAAACAAAAGCAGTCTTTCACCCGCTCTAAAAGAAAACATTAAACATCAAATCACATGACAAAGCTTATAATAAAATATTGCACAACCCGCGCAACCATTTTTCATTTCGAGTGTGCCATTCCTGAAATGCATGTTTCTAGTACAATTTGGGGTCGCTGACTATGTGCCACGCATCAGTTTTACTAAATTCGGCCTCCTTCACTCGGAAAACTCAATTCAAACTTCAACTACATCACACAAGGATTCCAGCGCAGGCCCTTTTCGAGTTGAAATTACTCTGCTCAAACGCCGTTTCACATCAAATAAATAGCACCATCGTGTGTGCCAGGTCAATATTCATCAGAATCAACCAAGCACTCGAAATGAAAAATGGTTGCGCTGACTCGAATTGATCTGAGCTTCAGCTCGATCATGTCTAGGCCTATACATGGCGGGAAATCATATGTTTTTGAAGGATGATATTTTCTGATTCAGCAAGTGAATAGGTACGAGTGTTTGGTCGATTCTGATGAATATTGACCTGGCACACACGATGGTGCTATTTATTTGATGTGAAACGGCGTTTGAGCAGAGTAATTTCAACTTGAAAAGGGGTTGCGCTGGAATTATTGTGTGATGTAGTTGAAGTTTGAATTGAGTTTTCCGAGTGAAGGAGGCCGAATTTAGTAAAACTGATGCGTGGCACATAGTCAGCGACCCCAAATTGTACTAGAAACATGCATTTCAGGAATGGCACACTCGAAATGAAAAATGGTTGCGCGGGTTGTGCAATATTTTATTATAAGCTTTATCATGTGATTTGATGTTTAATGTTTTCTTTTAGAGCGGGTGAAAGACTGCTTTTGTTTGATTGATTCTGATGAATGTTGACCTGGCACATCCGCTGGTACTATTTATGTGAAGCATAACTGCCTGTGTGCTGAGTAATTTTGATTTCAAATTTGGTTGCGCCAACTTCACACTTCGGTGAAATAAAATTTTGAAACTTGATTTTTCCATGAAGATCGATTATTTTTAGTAATTTTTTGCGTGGCACATAATTAGGCATGGATATTTCATCGTTTGTTATGAGTTTTGTTGCTTGATGCGCTGAATTTATGAAAGTCAGAAAAATTGGTTGCGCCAACTTCACAGCGCAACCAATTTGAAATTTGAATTGCGTTTTCTGGCCAAAGGAGGCTGAATTTCGTGAAACCGAGTAGTGGCACATAATCAGCGACCTCGAATTGTGTGGTTGATGTGATTTTTGGGAGTGGCGCAGTAAAAACAAAAATGGTTGCGCCAACTTCACACACGTGATTTTTTCATTATGCAAGAATCGCACTTATTAGCAAGTTTCTTATCTTTTATCACCTCAGGATATTATCTAATGAATTACCAATCCGCTGCAGAGATTTGACAGCATGGAACCGAAAAATGTTATCCTACTAAGACTTTATGTTTTTTGATACGAAATGAATTAATATGCACAATAGCTACAAAGCATTGCAATCTTTCAACAATGAAGCGATTCTGAATCCTTTTTAGGACAACATGAAAGTTTTTCTTTAACTAACCTCGTAATTACAAACAACAAACATGGAGAAATTAGCGATACCAGCGTTCCGATGGACGAACACTTGTAAACCGTCTTCTTCAAACATCTAATGACTTCAGAGGCACAACAGCATGCACCGAGAAGGAAAGCGCACAAGAGGTAATTACACATTGTGATGGTGCAGTAGAATTGTGCTGTAATAAATGATGGTTCGGCTGATCTGGAGAGGGTTGGATTTTTTCTGAGATTCCGATGAAATCCTTGAAAACTGTAAAATCAATTTTTTTCGGCAAGTACTTATTCTCCCGTGAAATCGGACGGCAAACCGTGATCAGTGAAGCAATTCCATTCTCTTGGTATGTCTATTGCAGTGATTCTGTGCAAAAATTAGAATTTGAAATTTTAATGCCAGTAGGTGGTTCCGGGCACTTCACAGCGGACCCATATCTTTGCAATGCGGGCGAGTTTTGCAAATCTGATTACAGATTTGTGATTAGGAGCTTCAAATGAGTTGGAGAGGATGGATTTCGCTGAGAAATTCTTTGTATTGAAAAATGGTTCCGCTAACTTCACAATCAGCTTGCAGAAAAGTCCATGAAAACCGTAAAATCCATTTTTCTCGGCAAGTACTTATTCTCCCGTGAAATTCGGACGGCAAACCGTGATCAGTGAAGCAATTCCATTCTCTTGGTATGTCTATTGCAGTGATTCTGTGCAAAAATTAGAATTTGAAATTTTAATGCCAGTAGGTGGTTCCGGGCACTTCACAGCGGACCAGATAGAGGGAATATCTTTGCAATGCGGGCGAGTTTTGCAAATCTGATTACAGATTTGTGATTAGGAGCTTCAAATGAGTTGGAGAGGATGGATTTCGCTGAGAAATTCTTTGTATTGAAAAATGGTTCCGCTAACTTCACAATCAGCTTGCAGAAAAGTCCATGAAAACCGTAAAAATCCATTTTCTCGGCAAGTACTTATTCTCCCGTGAAATCGGACGGCAAACCGTGATCAGTGAAGCAATTCCCATTCTCTTGGTATGTCTATTGCAGTGATTCTGTGCAAAAATTAGAATTTGAAATTTTAATGCCAGTAGGTGGTTCCGGGCACTTCACAGCGGACCCAGATAGAGGAATATCTTTGCAATGCGGGCGAGTTTTGCAAATCTGATTACAGATTTGTGATTAGGAGCTTCAAATGAGTTGGAGAGGATGGATTTCGCTGAGAAATTCTTTGTATTGAAAAATGGTTCCGCTAACTTCACAATCAGCTTGCAGAAAAAGTGAAATTCAGATTTCCGGGTTAAATCTGCACTGTTTTGAAAGATGAGGCACATATTCGTGATCAGCACAACAAAGTTGATCGGGTAGTGACCAAAAGAAATTGATTTACTGCGTCAATCAGCGAGACTCAGCAATTGGTTCTGCTGGATGGTTCCGCTAACTTCACAGCGGGACCACTTTTATCTTTAAACTTGAATTTCTCAAAAGCGACTGTGAATTTTTGAAATCTGAGCTCAGATTCGTAATCAGGAGACTGAAATTGACAAACTAGCAGCTGTTTCGAATAGAATTATGCTATAATAAAAAATGGTTCCGCTGAGTGGTTCCGCTAACTTCACACACGTCGACTACGTACGTCATACTGATGGCTCGGTATAGATCGAGATATCGAATCTGCGGTCCGGAAGTGCTTCTATTGTGTGAATGTATCAAGAGATTCACCTGTCAAAATTACTGAGTGGGAGATAAGACCTTGATGTCATCTTGCTAAGGACACCGCGGGTCCGAAGACAGATTGCAATGGCAAAACATTTTATGTTTTGGCAATTGTTAATGCACACAGTGAAAATGTTGCTGCAAAGATACTGCAAAATATGAAATCTTCTGATGTGATTCAATTCTTACAGACTTTATTCATGACATTTGGATTTTGCATGAAATTGACTACGGATAACGGAATACAGCTTACTTCTGCACTATTTCTTGATTTTTTTCCGTTCACATGGAATCTCTATTCTCCTAACTACCAAACATGATGCGTTAAATGAATGCCTTAACAATATGCCAATCCGCGTGCTTACATCGATCTCCTACCGCAGAATGATCCTCCCTCTCAATGAGGAATACCTTACGTCAAAGAAGGAAAAGATTCAAAATAAAGCAGAAAAACGTGGTGAATATGCTACTGATCGACGCAAACCTCTGAGTTTACCTAATTTTCTGGTTGGTGATGGGGTTCAAACAAAAAGCTCCTGGACCTATTCTTCAAATTTTGTCTCCAGTTGGACCACATTCCTACAAACTAAATGATAAATACACTGTTAATGCAAGACATTTACGTGGCATCAGGAGATCAACATGTGCTGATAGTAGTGACTATGTGAATGTTACTGTTCAGTAAACTTCTACGTCTACTAGTTATCCTTAGCAGATCTGAAGCTTCAGTTCATGAATTATCAAAATCAAGCGACAAAATTCATAGCTTGAGATCTTCATTAGCAAAAATGATAGCATATCCTTCATATGAAAAAGTACATGCTAATTTCTGAAAGAAAAATGCTCATACCTATCAGAGTTCTCAGATTAGCATTATTGACAATAGAAGAGCATTCCTAAGATCATTAATGCTGAATTTATTGATGCACAATGTTACATTTATTTTTGCGAAGCATGGCTGTAGACATTGCGCATTACATGCAGACATGTACAAGACACGAGTAGGCCTAAGAAAGAAGCTGAGAAATCACCAAACACCAAAACAGGAAGCATTAAAAAAACCAATTTCTTTTAACTTTTTTCAAAATTCATTCTTCGCCATGCTCGCCTCGTGCGTTGTTCTCTTAAAGATTTACAGCACACAAAAACGATGCCATGACTACTCAAAGATTTCTAAATACTCGCATCGGATACTGATTAACTCGGCGCGCCGGAGGAGTTTTCTATTTATAGATTGTCTTTCAGTCGAGCGCGCAGCTCACCGTGAGAGGGGGTTCTATTAATAGATTTGTCCAATTCGAGAGCGCCGCGCGCCGGAAGAGTGCTCTATTTTTGATTCTTATAAATCGGAGCGCGCCTCGGCTGATCATTGCGCTGTGCTTCCCCAATCGTTCGCTGTGGTAATTCCCACTGACTGATCTATTTTTAAAGTAGCTACTCTACCAGAGACCTAGGTCTGTCTACTCTATTCACATGCGGTAAGCTGAAAATATCCCCATCAAGTGTATAATGAAAAAAAACAAATCTAGCTGACTCACTTTATTTCGGATAAATCAATCAAAGATATCATCCATGTCCAGGCAACGCTGAGTATATGCAATTGATCTGTTTCGCCACTGAAAACATTTAACAGCCGCTACTGAGGACATAGCATCCTCAATATGTCGTCGTAAAATGTTCAAGCGATGCTGTTGTAAAGTTAAACCGGCAGTGTGGGCGGCAGAATGATCACTGAAGTTTATTTGAGTACTTGGATCAGATAGTCGCCTTTTGGAATCACTCTTGAGACATGATATTGCTCTCTCTCTCTTTGTCATGTTCAAAAAGGGACTGTATCGTGGAAGTGGATGGAGTTCGTGATTTTCACTGAGAGGAGCTGGCGGATTCCTGTGGGACGGAGCATTGTCGTAGATGATGAAGAGGTTCTCCTCATACGGAAGAGCTTCAACTTCACTTAAAAAGTCGGAGAAAGAAGCAGTAGTCATCCCACCATCGATGAATGCGAAGTGCACGAGACCGAATCGCGGAGAAACTGCAAGACATACAGTCAAGTTCTTGCCTCTGTTGCCTTCGACAATTCTGACTGCCCTGGTTCCACGCGTTGAGCGTCCTTGTGTTCTCGCCGTCCACAGATTAAAACCGCATTCGTCGATGTACACCAAATCTCGACTCATTCCGTCGCGCAGAAACCACGACACGAAATCGGCTCTCTCTTGCTTGACCTCAGCAGTATTCCATTGCGTCGGTACTGATCTTAAAAGCTTCACGGTTATGAGAGAACCGTCGAGGGCACGGGAGATCGTGGTTAAGCTAAGTTGAGCTGGTAGGGATGGAAAGGCATCAAGGAGTTTCCCTCTCAATTTCATAAAAGTCGCTGTCGGCTTTTCTTGAATGAATGCCACCAGACATTCTATCATCTCCGCGGTCAGTATTTTTTTACGACCGCCACTATGAGGTAAAGATTCAACGCGCCTCTCTCTACAGAAAGTGTTAACTATGCGGTAGGCAGATTTGCGATTCACCCCAATTTCCCGTGCTAATTCTATAAAGTCTCGCCCATTTTCATAAGCATTGATGAGATGCTGCCTGTCGGAATTCGATATTCGGCGCGACATGACTGCAGATCACTGTAATGTGAAATATCAACAATGAACCAAAGCTCTTAGTCGTTTCATATTTAAGCTACAAACTGCTCAGTGATAGCTGAGTTGCCATCGCACTTCATTGTTTTCGACTAAGGCCATCACACAGCAAACAGCATCGACTGTCAGCTGCAACGCGACAACCATAGAGTTGTGACAACTGTTTTTGCAGTTCGTTGGCCAGCGACTTTGCAATTTCTATTCTTTTAGCTCAGTTCAGCGAGCCGAATCCACTCGTGATGACGTCAAATCTTCCCTAACGACGCCGTGCCGATCTGAACAGACGCTTTACACGCGTGCAACTATTTTGCAATTTGTGACACCAGAAAAGGGAAAAGGTGTAATTGCACAGCCACCTGTATGTGATGTGTGGTGTAATCTACAGGAGACATGTATATCTATAAACCAATAAGCATGTAACATGTAGCCAGTATGAAAAACAGTTCATACCAGCCAATATTAACTTAACGGAGATTAACTTTTCAGAAAAAAACTTTGGTCTCTTACCCTCCTAGGCTTAGATGATGCCATAGCTGTATCCTCCCTAGGCTTGGATGATGCCCTACTCTATGGATGATGCTTTTGAATACTATTTCATGTTTGTATTTTATATATGCTTTGGTGACATAATACAGGTTGTCAATGTCGTCTGTTTTTAGTTTGATTTTTCGGCATTTGCAATTGGCAATTCTGTTTTTCTTCCCAGATATTCTGCTACTTTCCATTTTTTCTAAATAATTGATAACTTTCTTTCCCAATTTCCTCCCTCCCCTTCAAATTTCAGAAATCGCCAGTACGAGTTACTCTCTCTGGTTTACATTCCCTGATAGTCCTGATAAAGCATTTTTTGTGTAAATCACTTATCTACCAGACATGTAACAAAATGTTAATTTATCCTTGTTAAGTTGAGCTTCGCCTCTTCGTTCTGGAAATGGTGAATTGATCTGCTACAAATCTGCGGGTCAGCATTCAGCATCTACCTCAACCTCAAGGACAAAAAGACGTTCACATGATGTAGCCAAAGACAATATCCAGATATCAAGAGATATATGCATCTTATTTAATCATGAATTAAAAATCCTCCAAGAACTCCTGTATGCTAAATAATCAAAACCAACTACCTGTCATCATAGACTCGATCAGTGTAGAACTCAATACAACGCTCAACAGTGTTTAGTCCGGATCGGCCGCCGGCTGCGACTACATATTCCCAGTTTCTAACTAAGTCAAAGGCCTGGCTAAAGATGCTTTTCATAAGAATTCTTTAATGAAAATTACATCCCACAGGCATGGAGAACAGCCAAAATTAGCGCCAGTCCCAAACCTGGAAAAGTCTGCAGCTATCGACCAACTTCTCTTCGTGTTACAAGCTGTTCGAAAGGATTGTTTTGAACTGAATCAAACCGCAAGGTGAGAAGTTGCTCAACATTGAGCAGGTTGGCTCCCAAAGTGGTCGGTCTACTTACGGGCAGGTTTTGTGACTGACTTCCTTTACTGGGAATTGTCACCAAAAGAGACTTCAGACTGGCGCTGTCTTCTTCGACCTATCGGCGGCCTACGCAACGCATGGCATAAAGGCCTCCTCTAAAAACTTAGTAGATGCTCACTTCCATGGACTGTTAACATCATTGAATGATTCTTGCAAAACCACCGTTATCGGGTTTATTTGGGAGATGACAGAAGCAGACGGATGCGGCAAAAGAATGGCCTGTCTCAAGGATCAGTCTCAGCACCTACTGTCTTCAATATTTATATAAACGACATCTATCGACAACGACCAGAAAATTCGTGTATGCGGATGTCATTTGCTGTACCCACCGAGCTCGAACTATTCTACAGAATCAACGCCACATGCATGAATGAAGGACCATCTCTAAATTGCAGTTGACTTATGTAGTCGATGAGGACTACAACCAAGCCGCGTAATAGACTGTTTCTACCTGTTCTACCTAGACAACCGTCGAAGCGGTCACCAATCATCAGCATGAAGTTTCATCAAATTCGCATGACAGCTTGAATGTAGAGCATGATTTTCTCAATGCTGTGTAAGTTTTGCAGTTGAATATTTATTTTTTCTGTGTCAGATTTTCTGTTTTCTTTTTAATATTTTCTCAATATTTTGATGATTTTCTTAATAATTTAATAATTTCAGTCAACGATTTTTGTTCAATGCTTGGTAGCCTGTATAATACCACAAGGCCTGCTGAGTAGACCTATCTATGTCTGAAAATATCAAGTCTCAAAAATATGGCTTAAAGTAAAAAAAGAAATTAAGCAAGTTGTGTTTCTGGTGTAGGCCCTAGAATGCACTAAATCGTATTTTTGAAAATGATAGGCGAACGTCCAAAAGGACATGCAAGTAGGCCTTATTATTGATCAGAGTGGATTACTGTCGTAAGATCAGATGACACTAACAGAGTGCATTCGAAAAACATCATTGTCTGATGATCCATTTGCTTATTGTAGAAAATGGAATGCGAATAAAAAAGCAAGTGCATTACACTGTAGAAATGAGCAGTTAAAATACGGTCAACATGATCATGACAACGACAAAAGCTGCAACACGCAAGATTACGTTGCTATATCAAAATGCCACATCAATTCAAAAGTAGACTTGACGGAAATACCTTCATTTGCTACTGAAAAGTAGATCTGCAATAGTTATTACAATTTGTGCGCCTACTATTGATGCAGGGTTTCTTAGGGCCATTCTCGGTGTATAAATTACACCAAGAACTTGCCGAAACCAGTGCCAGGCGCGCCAGATTCGAGGTCGACACGCCAGCTTGCCGGAGGTAGGGTCCATTCCAAAATTTCTGAAATCAGGTTTGCCGAAAGCAGTGCCAGGCGCGCCAGCGCGTCAGACATGATCTATTCCTAGAATTTCCGAAATTCGGTTTGCCGAAGGCAGTGCCAGACGCGCCAGACACATGAGCCATTTTTAGAAATTCAGAAACTGCGCGTGAAAACGAGTCCGGCGCGCTCCGGCCTCTATAAATTTGCCGGACACCCCTGTACAGATTCCAGTTCGGCCCAATCATGCCAGTAGTAAAATTGGTGCCTCTGCGTGTTGTTGATGAAGGACGTTTTTGCAAATATTTTTGCATAGAGATATTTGTGGAGCCGATGTTGTTGAAGTGCAAAGACTTTCTATGACCATATTTCATTCCTCTCGTTTCCATTTCTATGTTTGTAAACACTCAATTCAATCTTTGTTTGGCGTCCTACATGACTCTTAAGTTATCAATAGATGTCAAATTTGAACATTGGAATTGAATTGAATTTTGTCATCCGTAGCATGGGAGAGAAGTGGTAATTGCTAATATCGATTTGAAGATTGCGTGTTATTCTTCTTATCACTGAATTTGTGAGATACAGTAGTAGCAAATGAAAAACATATTAATTAAATGAAGTTGAGTATTTCCAAGAAAATCGAAAAGATGAAATGGCGCAGTAGACAGTTTGATGTATTAAAACAGTAATGGAGTATAGGAGAAAATGAGTCTCTCCCAACCACCAAAGTAGAATGCGAAGTTTTCAATGCAGCAGGTTTGGAGATCCGTTGATGATATTGTGATCTGATGTCTGTGGAATAGTGATATATCTATGACTGCTACCGTTTTCTGTATCTTTCTGGTGACTTTATCAGAAATGAATCATGCTTGCTCTATGAATAAAACAGAACTTTTTATCTGCTGGTATCTATAGAAGGAATGCTCATTTTCTATTTCAGATTACCTAACACTCGGGTTTCAATAGACTACAGCAAAGATGAGTACAGACTGCTAGCGTGTAAATGAATCCTAGTTATGCTAGTGAAATCAGTGCTATTCAGTTTGCAAATACAGATAGGTGAATCATGGGTGAATCAGAATAATCAACATGTAGGCATCGCGACAGAGTAAAGGCCCATGGCTGAGGAGAATAACGATATGGTTGACGTCAAAGTCACTTGCTGCGGTGATAAATGAAGAAAAGCCCGATGTGGCTGTCGAGCCAAAAGGCGCAAAATGGCAATGATAAAAGAGGGTCATCCTATGATCTGACGTCTTTGTAAAATACAAGGAATACTTTGTTGCAAAGGTATCCAGGTGCGATTGATTGGACAGAATTTTTATTGATGAATATGCAAAATCTGCGCATATTGCAACATATGGTGTACTTGATCCCTGATTAATAATGAAGCACTGTATGGACAATCCGTGTTTTAGGCACTGCTTCAAATCGGAGATGAATTTCGTAAATACAAGCAATAGCACGCATAGAATACAGTACTACGATGACAATGGCTATCAATTTTCTTAAATTTTGTTTAGAACAATCAAAATTACTGTATCTCTGATGTTCTGGGAATTCTCAGAATCAGGTGTACTATTCAGGAAGTGTACGCCACTCCATCTGGCTGTGTGAACAAACGTTACGATCACTGACTGCAGGTATTTCATTGCTATTTACGGTATTGACCTTTTTTAGAAAAATATCGGATGTATGTTTGCTAAGAGACAGATACTTCAGCAAAACGTAATCACTGTTATAGGGCGTAATACCAGTGATAAATAATTCTAATCAACATGCGGGAGAGCGATGCGTGCAGAAGATGTTAATATCATGTTAAAACTTGTAATGAACCTGTAATGAACATTGTGTATGTAAGCCTACACCTTAATCTCGAGTCTACTACAGAAAGCAACATAGGGACGTTTATGTGTTAACCTAAACGGTGAACGTCAAGCAGTTTCAAGTGACGATTCTCTTCTGTCTCAAACAGCGGAGAGTTATGACGTCACAGTTGGCGTCAACAGAGCCGCATCAAATGTTTGATTCCTCTGACTCACTACTTGACAGAATCTGATAGCGAAATGCGAGATAGCAGATGGAGTACCGTTAGCATTCTACACTAAACAAGCCGACATACATAATTAACAGCTCACGTCTCCACACCTCCCCAGGTCCCAAGACCTAATTAATGCACAAAATCCTCCCACCAGTGCGACGCTCTGACGCTTCTGACACAGCATAACACCGACGTGCTTCGACAGGCTATCAAAAACCAGCTACCTATTCACCAACTCCAACACGCCTCAATCAACTAAATATGTGTGTGAGTGAGAGTAGTAGATATGAGTAGACAACCCAAACCCCCAAATAACACTAAACGTCTCCCTGGTATGAAAAATAGATAAAAATTAAAAATATTATTTATATTAGAGGGTTTAAAGAGAAAAAAAAAAGATAAAAGTGAAGGTAAATAAAAGAATGGTAAAATAATAATTAAAATATATAAAAAAGAAGATAAAAAATCATCAAATGAAATATTACATAAGAAAGTCGTGAATAAATAAAATTAGACTAAAAAAAATAAAAAATGAGTGAATTAATTAATTAATTAAGAGTTTAGGGAATTTTTATATGTAGTTAAAATAGATGAAAAATGGTAGAGTAATATAGGTATATTTTGTGTAGTAGTAGTTATGATTATAAGTAAAAGTTAAATTTAAATGATTAGTTTATAAAAATTATAATAATATTAGGTATTGTTTTGGTTTTTTGGTTTTTTGTTAGGGTTTAGTTTTTGGGTTTTATTTTAGAGTTGTTTTTATATTGTTATTTATTGTTTGGATTAATATTGTATTTATTGATTGTATTATTGTTTAAAATTTGGGGGGTGTTTTATTGATTATTTTATGAGTGTTTGTTTTGAATTTATATATTATATTATAGTGGAATAGTTTTTTTTTTTTTTGTTGATTAATAATTGAATTGTTTTTTTTTTTTTGTTTTTTTGAATATGTGTATTAATATAAAAGTTAGTTTTATATATTTAATTTATTTTAAATAATTAGT
>CAJQUW010009395.1:0-23678 GCA_907163375.1 Prostheceraeus crozeri
AGTAGTAAGTAAAACTCCACTTCTGGATAGCGCAAGATGGCCGCCATCGCTGAGTCCCCCCCCCTCTGGCACGGCAGAGTGTCGTGGTCGGCCGCCGTGGTGCTTCGTGTCTGAGTCCCCCCCCTCTGCAACGACAGAGTGTGAGACTCGGGTGAGTTGGTCCGACCGCCTGGTTGACGTGGGCGACCGTCTAGGTTGACGTGGGCGACCGCCAGGATTAGTCTTGAGGCTATAGTGTGTGATGTTTTTGGTGCAATCTGCTGAATGTTGGGTTGTAAAATGGGTTGTTTCGAGTGGAAGGAGTGGTCGGATGAGAAAACGGAGGTCGGATTCGTATTCAGCGTGAAATTCTGCATCGGTAGGGTGAGTTTCAAGTCAATCGGTGAGAAAAAATTTTCAACATCTTTCGAAAAAAGACAGAGTTAGAATTTGGGACGTTTTGGTGTGTAGCGCCAAAACGAAGCATCGGATGATAAAACGGAGGTCAGATTCGGATTCAGCGTGAAATTCTGCATCGGTAGGGTGAGTTTCATGTCAATCGGAGAGAAAAAATTTTCGGCTGACATCCCCCCCCCTCTGGACAGCTTGCTTCGATTTTGGCTTCCAGTGGACGGATTTTGTCGTGTGATAGCTCGTTTGAAAGCTAAGAGTGAGACAAATTCAGTGAAAGAATCGGCTTGTTCCTATCTGTCTTCGTTCAAAAGTTAGAGCGGTTACAAGATTTTAGGTCGGAGCTCACCTGAAAAAATCCTAAGTGTCAGAGTGGCTTTGTATGGGAAAAATTTTGAAAATTTTCCAAAGTGTGGAATTTCGACCTGGGACCGTCACCAAAACATTTTTCATCAAATTTCACTGACCTCCCCCCCCCCCGACAGCAATCTTCTAACTTTGGTTCTAGTGGACGGATTTTGTCTTACAGCTACTCGTTTGAAAGAGGAGAAAAAACTGCTCGACAACATTTTTTGTTGCGAGTCAATCGGACCAGCCGTTCAAAAGTTAGAGCGGTTACAAGATTTTAGGTCGGAGCTCGCACACCTGAAAAAATCCTAAGTGTCAGAGTGACTTTGTATGGGTAAAATTTTGAAAATTTTCCAAAGTGTGGAATTTCGACCTGGGACGTCACCAAAACATTTTTCATCAAATTCTGTGGAATGAGGGGGGGGGGAGGTCAGTGAAATTTGATGAAAAATGTTTTGGTAAAGGTCCCAGGTCGAAATTCGGAAGTTTTAAATTTTTCAAAATTTTCACCACACTGGAGCTCTCACACTTAGGAATTTTTTCACTTGTGGCATGTTACATGGACATGTGCTGGCGGACCAACTTCCCGTGGTCATATGAGAATGGTTCAGGTGTTATATTGTAAAGAATGATGAGACGAATCGTTTGCAACAAACCGCATGTCGCTACGATGAATACTTTCGGAGATAGAGCTATTTTAAGTTTTCTTCCGAGCATATATAAACCCCCGACAACGTAAGTCTGATCACTTCATCGAAAGACGAGGTAAGCGACGGTCGTCGCTCTGAGCTCCCGATATCGGGTGTTTCAAAGGACTCTATCTTTTGAAGTAGGCAAGCTATCTTTCTACTTCAAAGTTTGTATGATAGAGTTTGATAGTGTCTTTACTACTGATAAAATTTTTTAAAAGTAGTATGAGTAGTAAAATGCGGAATTTTTTAAAAATTCTTAATTTTCACTTTTTTCAAAGTTTTAACATATAGACTAAGGTTTTCAAGTATCCTGAGTTCAAATCTGCTATCAGATTTGAAATTTAACTAAGTCTAAGGCAGCTTTAAGGGGTTAGATCCCAGCTACTGATCACTACCTTTGACTCGGCGTTCCTGTTACCACTTCGGGGCAGTGACAATGATGTCTTCAGCTGTAAAGAGCGGGTATCGGGGAAGATCTCTCACTTCCCTAGTGATCAGTACAAGGCCTTCGGGCTGTCGACGGGATCGAGTGCCACTCACTACACTCACATCTATCATTCCTCACTAAGTGTTGATATTATGTTGAATGTTGACTAAGTTGAATGTTGAATGATGATATTATGTTCTAGGCTGTATACTACATTCAAATCTGCTATCAGATTTGAAATTTAACTAAGTCTAAGGCAGCTTTGAGGGGTTAGATCCCAGCTACTGATCACTACCTTTGACTCGGCGTTCCTGTTACCACTTCGGGGCAGTGACAATGATGTCTTCAGCTGTAAAGAGCGGGTATCGGGGAAGATCTCTCACGTCCCTAGTGATCAGTACAAGGCCTTCGGGCTGTCGACGGGATCGAGTGCCACTCACTACACTCACATCTATCATTCCTCACTAAGTGTTGATATTATGTTGAATGTTGACTAAGTTGAATGTTGAATGATGATATTATGTTCTAGGCTGTATACTACATTCAAATCTGCTATCAGATTTGAAATTTAACTAAGTCTAAGGCAGCTTTGAGGGGTTAGATCCCAGCTACTGATCACTACCTTTGACTCGGCGTTCCTGTTACCACTTCGGGGCAGTGACAATGATGTCTTCAGCTGTAAAGAGCGGGTATCGGGGAAGATCTCTCACTTCCCTAGTGATCATACAAGGCCTTCGGGCTGTCGACGGGATCGAGTGCCACTCACTACACACTCACATCTATCATTCCTCACTAAGTGTTGATATTATGTTGAATGTTGACTAAGTTGAATGTTGAATGATGATATTATGTTCTAGGCTGTATACTACATTCAAATCTGCTATCAGATTTGAAATTTAACTAAGTCTAAGGCAGCTTTGAGGGGTTAGATCCCAGCTACTGATCACTACCTTTGACTCGGCGTTCCTGTTACCACTTCGGGGCAGTGACAATGATGTCTTCAGCTGTAAAGAGCGGGTATCGGGGAAGATCTCTCACTTCCCTAGTGATCAGTACAAGGCCTTCGGGCTGTCGACGGGATCGAGTGCCACTCACTACACTCACATCTATCATTCCTCACTAAGTGTTGATATTATGTTGAATGTTGACTAAGTTGAATGTTGAATGATGATATTATGTTCTAGGCTGTATACTACATTCAAATCTGCTATCAGATTTGAAATTTAACTAAGTCTAAGGCAGCTTTGAGGGGTTAGATCCCAGCTACTGATCACTACCTTTGACTCGGCGTTCCTGTTACCACTTCGGGGCAGTGACAATGATGTCTTTAGCTGTAAAGAGCGGGTATCGGGGAAGATCTCTCACTTCCCTAGTGATCGGTACAAGGCCTTGGGGCTGTCGACGGGATCGAGTGCCACTCACTACACTCACATCTATCATTCCTGACTAAGTGTAATGCTTTAGGAATATGACTGTACTACATGATTCAAAACTTATACTAATTTCATTATCTTACAGTTAACTAGAAATCTGAGTACTTACAGCAAAAATTGTGAACAACGATAGAAATAAGATGTTTCACATTAAAATGTGCGTATGCGGTCGAATCAACCGCCGAGACGGTCTCAGGGACCACATAAGGAAGGCAGGGGCCGACCACATGGTTATCCTGATTTTTTTTATTTTTAAAACAGGGTTGCCTGTGTGAAGTGCAGGTGCTGTTGGTTGTTGGGCATGAGGCCGAGTTTTATCGGAGGCATGGTGAGTGTACAGGAGGGTTGGTGACCGATTTGAGATTTGTGGAGTTGATGAATGCTGAGAAGGAGCGAATGTTGGAGAAAGAGGCCAAGAATGTTGTTGAGAATGCTAGTGGGAATGTTGTTGAGAATGCTAGTGGGAATGCTGTGGAGAATGCTAGTGGGAATGCTGTGGAGAATGAGGTAGAGGATGCTGTGGCCGGTTTGAAGGCTGACAAGTGGCGGAAGAGAGTGTTTGAGAGTGATGATGAGGAGGATGTGGATTTGGATCGGGAGCGAGTGGGGGGGGAGGTAGTGTGTGAGGAAGTTGAGCTCTTCATCGTCGGAGGTATCCAATATTGTTATTAGCGACCCCCGAAGAGCTCATCTTCCCCAATAGTGAAGGGTGGTGGGGTACGGAAGCAGTCGGCGCGGTGGGATGAGGACATGGAAAAGAAGCATGTGTCGCACGCGCCGCAAGCGGCACATGCTTTGTTTGGTAGATCGCTACGAAAGTTTGAAGAAGGTGAATGAGAGAACGTTGAGTGAGTTGAGTGAGCTGAAAATGAAGGAGGTGAAATGTAAGGAGGTGGCAGATGAGAATATCCGTATGAGGCGTGTTGTGAAAGAGTTGAAGGAGAATGTGCGAGTGTTGGAAGACAAGAATGATGAGTGTGAGAAGAGGGCGAGTGCTGCGGAGAGGAGAATGGGAGAGGCAGAAGCGAAGTTTGAGGAGATGATGAAGGAGATGAGTGTGTTGAGAGCGAAGAATGTTGAGTTGGAGAGGACTGTGGCTCTGCGGGGTGATGAGAGGCAGGCGTTTGAGAAGTTTGAGCGCATGAGGGATGAGTGGGAACGTGTGAATTAGGATCGTTTGTTTGAGTTCCACATCCCTATTCGGGATAACCATCTGGCCGGCGAAGTCCTCGTCAATAAAAGCCTGACGAAAGCATTGTATGCTATCATGGACATCCGAGCAAGAAATGCCTCCACGCCACACTAAGAATGCGCGGGCATCTGCACAAATTTTCAATCAGGAAGCCCGCGAGACTGCCTAAGATGACTAACTTGGTAAGTGAAAAGCAAATAAGATAGTATATCCTATTCTAATACATATCATTTTCATTGCAGATCTTTGCCTGCCTTCACCATCCCATCAATTTACTCCCGAGAACGAACCATCGGCTCTCTGAAGGGCCACCATGGGGCAAGACATGATAGAACCTCCTCGCGGTTTGCCCTGGGCAGTCTTCGGACTGGCGAATACTATCATTAAGTTGAATCTGCTATCAGTCAACTTGAACGTTGCGTCGCGTTAGAGGGTATGGGTATATAAACCACTGCCTTCATTTCATTTCATTTCAATCATGCAGACGCCGAACAGTCAAGTCAGCTCTCCTCGCGGACCGCAGTTAAGGCCGCGAAATTTATTTGAGGAGTTTGTCAGGCTAGAGGAGCAAGACAGAGTTTTTAATAATCTTGCTCGGATTGGCAATCCGATGACAGCAACTGCTGTCAATCCAACGGAATGGCGCTACATTCCACTTTTTAGCCATGTGCCAGCTAGTGTGGAAGTCGACGGTGCTACCAAAGAGAGAGTCAAAGACTCTCTCAGAAGAATTGGTAGGGTGTAAGATGACGTTACTCCCGAGAACGAACCATCGGCTCTCTTAAGGGCCACCATGGGGCAAGACATGATAGAACCTCCTCGCGGTTTGCCCTGGGCAGTCTTCGGACTGGCGAATACTATCATTAAGTTGAATAACTTGTTATTTTTTTGGTTTTTTTTTTTTTTTTTTGTTTTTTTTTCTGCTTATCAGTCACTTGAAACATTATGCAGTCGATTGCTATCCCTGAAGCATTCTGATTCGCTGTTGAGCAATTCATTGTTGAAAACCCTATATAAGCCAGAAGATTGTAGCGCTTCTCATTCAATTTGAAGTCACGATGGAAGCGACATCTGCCGACACAAAAACATTCCCGTCTTCACCGATGAAGACAACGGCATTCCCAACTTCATCATCCTCGACGAGTGGGATTGAAGAGGATGAGAAGAAGGGGAAGATCAAGAAGATCATTTGGACGGATGAGGTGTGGACTCCTAAAACCACCCGCATCCGAAGGTGCCAGATGCACCAGTACGACCTCGGCGGTATAGGGTCTATGACAACCTAGCTGTCATACCTATTGACTATTCAAGCCAATAGTCAACTTAATTGTCACCGAGAACGAACCATCGGCTCTCTTAAGGGCCACCATGGGGCAAGACATGATAGAACCTCCTCGCGGTTTGCCCTGGGCAGTCTTCGGAATGGCGAATACTATCATTAAGTTGAATCTGCTATCAGTCAACTTGAACGTTGCAAATGAAGTTCGGTGTAATACTTCCTTTCGACGGGCGTTCCTGTAAAGGGCGGCGGTGAAACCCGTAGCTATGTATACCGCAAGGGACATTCGGCAATGGTCAATCTTGTTAACACAAAAAAAAAAAATAAAAAACACAGAACAAGAGAGAGCTGCTGAGTTAAGAGGTGAAGATCAAGATGAAAAACAAAAACAAAAAAAACAAAAAAAACCAAAAACAAAAAAACAAAAAAAAAAAAAAAACAAAAAAAAACATCGCCTCTCATCAACCTCTCTGCGTCATGTTTGCAAGTGATTGCCTCTGTCTCAACGTAGTATGCATTCGCGCCAGGGCGACATTTAGCCAACTGTCGAAGGTTGCCTAAAACTTTCCATTGCATACGTTATGAGAACCATGAGTTCTACCTGTCCTAATGAGACGAATTGATGAATGGAATGAAATGGGAGGACACTCACGCGCCACACGCAACATAACACACTTCTCTCTTCCGTAGTCTAACAAGCTCTTTACACATGGATCGCAGTCGATTGCTATCCCTGTATCAGAAGTGTAAGCTATCTTAATTTTATTTAACACTATTTCATCTACCATCATCGCCCATATGAAATGTTATAAGATTTACAAGTTAGACTAAGCGTGCTACTATTTCCAAATGAAAAAGTATACATGGTTAAATCATCCACTTAAGCCCATCCGTAGTCTAACAAGCTCTTTACACATGGATCGCAGTCGATTGCTATCCCTGTATCAGAAGTGTAAGCAATCTTAATTTATTTGACACTATTTCATCTACCATCATCGTCCATATGAAATGTTTTAAGATTTACAAGTTAGACTAAGCGTGCTACTATTTCCAAATGAAAAAGTATACATGGTTAAATTATTCACTAAAACCCCATTCAAGTAAGTCAGTATGAAAGCAAAGATAATACGAAATAAACATTTATTATGGCATGTATTTCAAAAGGTCTTCATCGTCAATATCGTCCCAGAGTCTGACTTCACATAGATCACAAAAACAGTTGAGCTGTTTTAAACGTTCTTCTGCAGCGTCCCTCACTTTCTCAATGTACGCCCACTCCGCCACGGTTCGCGGTTGGGAGTTAGGGGTGTACCACTCCCATATTTGATGTAAGTGCGACTTGCTGGTCATCTCCATCACCCCTTCGGCATCATATTGTAAATATTTCCACCGTATGCCTGCTAGGTCGGGCAACTCCTCTTCATCGTCCTCCAATAATGATAACTTTCGTATATTGTCGAGATTGTATGTCTTCTCCACCTTCGCCTTTCTTGGTGCATTTGGTGTAACGAGCACCTTTGCTGATGTACATGGAGAGGAGAACTCCAATGCGGTATTTGGTGTTGTTGGAGGACTTGTCATGTTGTCTTCGAATAATGATAACTTTAACATTTTTCTAATTCTTAAGTATACACAAGCAGCCAATCAGAATGAACATCCAATGAATGAAGAGAATGAAAGTATATAAGCAAAGTGACATTCAGGTCATTTCATTTAATCTGTGAATCATACAAGTGACGAACGCACGATCTCTCTCTTTGACTATTATTCTGTCTTGATCATATTTCATTAAAATGGTAAGTTAAAGATTTCCTCTCTCATCTCCCTCAAACGTGTGACTAATAGCATCTTCCTCAATTTCAGGCATCAACTTCATCACCAACGCCCTCTCTTCTCGAGGAAAGTTTAGAGTTATTGAGTCAAGGTAGGTTGTAACACTACACTGAGGCTTGAACAGAGATGAAAGAATGATTTCTCTTTCAGGTGATGTGAGTTCCAGCTCAGGACTCTCGCGGCAAGGCAACGAGTGGGAATGTGCCGACTGCGGACATATGTTTACAAGGAAGCACAGTCTCCTTCGACACATCAAACAACGTGTGTGTCAACGCAAAGCGGCGTCAATCTCCGGAGGTGAAGTTGATTCTGACGATGACATCTCCTTTCCTTGCGATTTGTGCCCTCTTTCTTTTGATAGTCACTTTCAGCGATCTTCGCACAGACTTCAACACACGATGCAAATGATCACTACACCAACGGTACCTCTACCATCTCCCTCATTAATGTTTCACATAATAATTTAGTACGCGACTACTGCATGGAGTCCAATACTCAAATAGTAGATTTTCCTGAGTGGCTCCTTCAAAATTCTAACATTATCGAAGCGCTCTTCAACAATTTAGACAATTTTAGAATGAAGGCGCTCATCTACCTCAAACTAAAATATATTAAGATAGATTTTCAAACGGGTCAAGTGACGGAGAGAATACAGTTTCATGTTCCTTCCTCTTCCGCAACCGAAGTTGTAGACTGCGAGTCTTGGCTAAATTTTCACATTCAATGTTTTTAAAATCAAATGTAGATAAATTCAATCAACGCGACAGCGCTCTCATTTTTGATGGTGTGGACTCAGCCATATTCAAAATTTCCCTATTAGAAAGTCATGCAGCTCGAGCACATTTAAAACTACCAAAAACGTTGTATAATAAGAAAGCTGTCATCAATGTCGATTGTAAATCACAGTGTTTCAAATATGCAGTCCTATCCATCCTTCACTATAATGATATCAACGCGAATCGAAATCATACCTATAGCTATAGTCAGTGGGAGGATGAACTAGACTTTGAAGGTTGTGATAGTAACAACATGAAAATCAAAGATGTAGAAACGTTCGAAAAACATAATAAGATTAAAATTGTCGTTCACGTGTGGGAGAAGGGGTTGAAGGGTGCCCGCTATAATTCACGTTCAACTTTTTGGGTTATGAACGTGTAGTCAACCTCTTATTAGTAAAACAAGATGCAAGATGATAGCGAGGAATGGCACTACTGTGGTATTCCCAAAATCTCTCGCTTGTACACTCACTTGGGGCACTCTAAAAGAGGTGAACATTTTGTATGCGACCGCTGCATCCGCTCCTTTTGGAGTAAAGATAAATTTGAAACTCACTATGAATGGTGCAAGCGAGGTAAATTACAATGGAACGCATGCCCAAAGATAAAATATTTTCACATAGGGATAATGGTGACGAATTAAGTCCCCTGCGTGTCATTTACGCAGACATAGAATGCTACATTGATGATATCATCCACAAGCCAGCAGCCATATCCTGCTATGAAGTATGGCATGACCACTTTAGGAATAGACAAAACAAAATGCATACTTGGCAAGGTGAAGATTGTATTTCAAAATTTCTAGAATTTCTCGATAAAGCTGCTAAATTTCAACAATCATATGATTCCCAATTGCAGCGTAAGTCACTACATATGTCAGATGAAGACAAACAGAAATTTGAAATTGCACATCCTGTCCTAAATGTCATAAAACGTTTGATGATGATAAAATTAAGAAAGTGCGTGATCATGATCACATCACTGGTAAATTTAGAAACGCACTCTGCTCCAAATGTAACTTTTCACTTAGGTTGAGACGTCGTGTACTACCCGTCATTTTCCATAACTTTAAGGGCTATGACAGTCATATGCTCATAAAAGGAGGGTTGAGCCAGATGAAATCGTGGCAGTTTAATGTAATAGCACAAACGAGAGAAAAATTCATGGCAATGACAGCAAAAGTAACAGTAGATAAAACTAAAGAAAATAAGACAGTCTTCTTCGAAATAAAATTTTTAGATTCATTCCAATTCATGTCAGCGTCACTAGCTTCTCTCGTTCGTAATCTCAAGTTTCTTCCCCATAGTCAAACTTTGAAGAAACACTATCCAAACTTAACGGATGAAATAATCACTCCAAAGGAGTCTTTCCTTATGCGTATTTTAGCTCAATGTCTAAACTAAATGAAACAACCCTTCCTTCCATTGACAAATTCCAAAACGATTTGACGGGTGAAGATTGTCCAGTAGAGGACTATGAACATGCTCAAGAGGCATGGTTAAAATTTAATTGTAAAACGTTTGGCGATTATATGATCGCTTACTTAGAATTAGATGTCATTTTGCTGGCTGATGTCTTTCAGGAGTTTCGACGAGTGGCATTAGAAGAAGACAAATTAGATCCTGTCCACTTTGTCAGTCTACCAGCCATGTCCTTTAAATCAGCCTTTAAAATGACTGGTGAGACCATTCATCTCTTACAAGACCCGGAGATGTATAATATATTTGAGCGCGGAATACGCGGTGGTCTCACATTTGTAAATAAACATCATATAAAATCTGAAACAGTAGGTGATGATCATATCCACCTAAAGTACTATGACCAAAATAATTTATATGGCAGTTCACTGTCTAAAAACCACTACCTCATTCCGAGTTTAGTTGGTTAAATCAAAATGAGCTTGAGTATTACTCCAACCCTTCAAACATACTGAATATTCCAGATGAAGGTGATTGGGGATATTATTTTGAAGTGGATTTGATTTATCCAAATAGTATTAAAAATAAAACTGCTGATTTCCCACTTGCAACCTGAATCTGGCGAAGTGACTGAAGATATGTTTTCACCATTCATGTCACAATTTCATAATAACTTAACAGAGTGTGGACAGCCAAGGTACAAACCATGCCGCAAACTTTTACTCACCCAATATGATAAGAAAAATTATCTCGTACACTTCTGCATATTAAAATTCTATTTAGAAATGGGCATGCTTCTAAAGTCAGTTCACCGCATTATCAAATTTAGACAGAAAGCCTTCCTCAAACCCTACATAGATAGTAACAGTCAAAAACGTGCACTCGCCCAAAATAATTTTGAAAAGGATTTTTATAAATATAAGAATAACAGTCTATTCGGAAAGACCATGGAGGATGTTAGAAAACGTATGAATTACAAACTAGTCGTTGATGAACAAAAATATCACAAATTGACCTCATCACCTCTTTTCATTGATAGAGACATCATCGATGAGGATCTTGTAGGTGTTAAAATGATTAAATCAGAAGTTGAGTTGTGCAAACCCATCTATATTGGGCAAGCCGTTTTAGATTATTCCAAGCTTGAAATGTATCAACTCTTCTACAAAATATTAAAACCATGCCCTCTCGTAAAAGAGGTTCGCTTGCTGGGTGGTGATACAGATAGTTTCTTTTTAGGAATTACCACTCAAAAAGATTTAAATTTTAATGAAGTAGGCAAGTCATTAGAAAAATATTTCGACACATCTAACTACAATCCCCACTCATCCACTCTATTCCATACAGAATAAAGCCAAACTTGGTTGTTTTTAAGGATGAAACAGCAGGAAAGGAAATAGATGAAATGATTCTCCTCCGTCCTAAAATGTATTCCATGAAACTAAAAGAATGTGCAGATAGTATTAAGCGTGCTAAAGGTATATCAAAAATCCATTGTTCATAAATGAAACATCGGTCCTATAAGAAGGCCTATAAAAAATAAAACTATAACGTTTGTCAATATGACAATCTTAAAATCTCAAGTTCATACTGTGAAAACGTACACATTTAAGAAACGAGCACTTTCAGCATGGGAGGATAAGAGGTGTTGGATAGGACATAACACATCTCTTCCACATGGACATCCTGACACAAACATACCTCCACCCAAAAGAATAAAACTCACGCTACCACATTCAGGAGATGTATTGACATAATCAACTTTAACTCAGTATTTTGATGTTGCTTTTTGTAGATATACATGGTTGTTTTATGTATCGCATGAGATCGTTTCTTCCTTGTGAATATATGCCTACAGTCAGCCCATTCCCCCTATTTCTGTGAAAAGACTTTTTCATATACATATTTTTATTTCAATAAACATATCACAATGACTTCACTTTGTTTTCCGAAACACTAAAGTTACGAGGGATTTAGTATCTTTCACATGGATGCACTCTTGTAAACCATTGGTAATTTTGATAGCAATAGAGGGTATAGTTTGTTTGATGACGGGATGATAGAAAATAGATTCAAACATCTTCTCGACTATTCCATATGAAGCGTCTTTATCATGAATGAAATCGCGTAAAATGTATTCTTTTTTCTCACCAACAGAAATAGGTAGAATCAAATCACTTTGAATGTAAAGGTGCTGTTCATGTTTATCAAGTGTCATTGGTGTTTCTATACCAATCGTATGCGCAGCAGCAAACACAGTTTGTAGCATTGAAAAACCAAAGAGTTTTTTCAAATTTTTACTCAATTGACATTGAATGTCATCACCCAGTCTCAGAACAACGCGTTGATTTTCAATTGAAAACGAAATGTGGTGTGTCTTTACATCATATTTACTTTTCATCACATGCTTCAACTTCTGTTGTATATAAGGATTTACTACATGAATGAAGCTTTCAACTGTATGATATAGACGCGGCATTATATTGATAGCAACTTTAGATTCTTCATAAGACTGGTAAATTTTCTTGATGCGATCACCATAGATGTCCACCCCACCATTCATCATTAACTGAATCAGCTTTAGTGTGATATTCATGAGAAGCATACACCACACCGCTTCCAATAATAGGTGTATAATGTCTTACAAAATGACGCAAGGTTGGAGAGAAATAAACTGTAAGTTTGTCATTATATTTCTGAATAACCAACTTATTTTTTGTCCGCCATAATTTTTCTCTCCATACTTCTTACCCACAGTCTCATTCCATCGTTTTACTAACTCAATAAGTGATAAAGGTTGAACACCACGCTTTTTCAAAATGATGCGTTCTTCGCATTCTACAACATCTTCATCAAATATTTTAAATCTATAATGAAATTTGTTGATTCGATTTGAATAAACTTTTTTAACATTTGCAGTAGCAATTGACGTTAGATGTAGTCCATGACCAAAACCAAGATGTGGATAGAATTCACTATCCAACCTCAGCGTAAGACCTTTAGTAAAAGAATGAAAGCGGAGGAACTGTCTCCCACTCCAACGATACGATAGTAAACTCATAAGCTTTCTGATTTTTATTCTTCATGATGGAAGTATTACCACTGTTGAATGCCTTAATAATTTTCTCATTCCCAAATGGTTCATAAGAATCTGATTTTATCTGAATCCATTCATAGTTCCACTTTCCATCTGATGTTAAATTGTATGGGAACTGAAATGCATTATTCATCGTTATTCCATCATGGGTGCGAGGAGTCAATATCATTTCTTCCAAATCATTCACATTCTGAATATTGCTATCATAGCAAATACTAGAAACGCCAACCTCCATTCACCTTCTAAATGCAGTGGCCGATTTAATTCTACTCGATAGTCTGATGGTTTATTTTTGGGAAATTTATTCATAGAAGCATTACTGGGCAAGTAGATTAGAAACGAGTCCTTATTTTCACTTTCCATATTATTCACATTGGAAAAATATATTAGCATACGTTTGCATTAACTCTTCATTCGGAAATGGAGTGTGATACTTGTCACAGCATCTTTATGAAAAGGGATCAACGCACCAGCATCGTCATAAATGGCAATATCAATTTGTGGGATGTAGTTTGATTTCAGCTTTGTATAATGCACTTTCTTGAAAGTATGCTCAGATAAAATACTGCAGCTTTTTGGCTGGTATGGTATCATTGCTAGCAATGGAGCTTCAACATCTCCCACACGTACATCTTCACCAATATTGGAATATATCTGAAAATAGTTAATACGACGCGATAGCGACATGTCTGCGCTAGCTTTGGTTACAGTACCACTTTTAAAGATATTTTGATCAAAACCCAAAAGGTCCATTAGAGTTTTATCCATAATTAGTTCAATACCTTTTCCACTTATAGTGAGAGACAAAGTACCTTCTTTTTCAGAAAATGAAATATGTTGGTCATTAATCACTTCATTTAAATAATCTACAACCAATTTAACCGAAGTAATAATGCGAGGCATCAACACTCTTGTTTCATGTAAGATACCACCTAAAGGCTCTACACACTTTCTGTATAAAGATAACGGTCCATTCTGTATCAAATTGATTTGACCTTTCACATGGTAAATGTTGCATATCAGATTTTCCATGAACAGCTGCAGAACGATGTCGTAAGAACTGATGAAAATCTTTTGAACAAACTAATACTAGATCATCATCATTTAATTTGCTTATTGCAATATGATTAGATGATTTGATATAAGTCAATGTTGCCACTTGTTTACCATCAACTCGAAGGAGATAATTAAATTTCTTCAATAATGTTTCAGGAGTCATGTTTGTCTTTCTTGGCTTAATCACAATCTTCTTCACCAACGTCTTCTCATTTCTTGGAATAAGATCTAAATAATAAGCTTCCTCTCGATATATTAACTGTTTATGACCACTTATGTGGTAATTAACGTTAAAATTATCATAGCTTGTTAAGGCGCTAGCGAGGGTAACCTAAATCATTTCTTAAACTTGGACTTAAACCAACAATCCAATCTTTCTCAACTACATGATGTACATAATTATAATCATCATTGTGTGGAGTAAATTGGACAATATGTTTACTCGCTTTATTCAAGAAATCATATATAAACTTTTTACATGATAAGAGATCTTTCTTTGGCCACTGTGGAATGTATACTCGGCAGCCCTTTTCACATTGGTAAGCAGCTGTACGCCTCATATTAATAGTCATCACCTCATGATCAAAAGTATAGACACAGTTGCTATAAACAAGTTGAGTGACACCCACTTCCCAATTTCCATTTAGCTGTTGTGCATGATCAATGGGAGTAGAAAAGAGTGCGGCTCGATTACTGGTAAATCTCTTTGTAGCCGCATTGCTAAGCAAAATATGATAAAACGACATTTTTATATTGCTAATCTGCAACTTTGCATAACATCATGAAGACTTGGATTTTGGACTCTCTACAATATATCAGAGTTGATCGTGATGGAAACGTACATTTCAAAAATTCTCATGGTCATACATCAAGAGGAATTACATTAACATGGCGACAATTTGTCAACCTCAATGATATCATGAGGGATTTGGAATATTTTGAAACATTAAGATTCATCTCCTTGGGTGATCAAGTTTGGCTTCAACATTACAGAAATGAAATTCAAATCTACCATTCTCATTCCGCAAACTGTTTCTCATTTCGCAAATACAATTGGGAGAAGTATAGAAGATATATACATCGCTCCATCATGACATTTATTCGTCGTGAGTTCATCGCCCTACTATGCAAATCTTAATCAGACATGACTACCACACATCATGAGTTGGAAATTAGATTCCCTACAACATATTGAAACGGATCATGATCGAAACGTCTATTTCAAAGATTCAACTGGAAATGTGAGAAGAGAGTTTGCTTTATCTTATCGTCATTTTCAATCTCTACATCATATCATGAAGGACTTGAAATACTTCTATATGAAAAGACATTCACGTATTGGAAATCGCATCTGGCTGCGCGTCAACAATCGGCGAATTCAACTCTATCATTCCCAACTTCATACTAACTTCACATTTCATCAAGGTAGTTGGGAAAAGTATAAAAGGAAGGTACATCGCTCAATTTACTCATTCTTTCATCATGAAGCGCCATCACTACACCATCGTCAACATTCTCCGTCGCTTCAGACTCTACACCAAAATCGATCTTTTTCTGCGCATTGCATAGCAGGGGAAGCACAGATCCAAGTTTTCTGCGCATTGCATAGCAGGGGAAGCACAGATCCAAGTTTTCTGCGCATTGCATAGCAGGGGAAGCACAGATCCATGTTTTCTGCGCATTGCATAGCAGGGGAAGCACAGATCCAAGTTTTCTGCGCATTGCATAGCAAGGGAAGCACAGATCCAAGTTTTCTGCGCATTGCATAGCAGGGGAAGCACAGATCCAAGTTTTCTGCGCATTGCATAGCAAGGGAAGCACAGATCCAAGTTTTCTGCGCAATGCATAGCAGGGGAAGCACAGATCCAAGTTTTCTGCGCATTGCATAGCAGGGGAAGCACAGATCCAAGTTTTCTGCGCATTGCATAGCAGGGGAAGCACAGATCCAAGTTTTCTGCGCATTGCATAGCAAGGGAAGCACAGAATCCAAGTTTTCTGCGCATTGCATAGCAGGGGAAGCACAGATCCAAGTTTTCTGCGCATTGCATAGCAGGGGAAGCAGAGATCCAAGTTTTCTGCGCATTGCATAGCAGGGGAAGCACAGATCCAAGTTTTCTGCGCATTGCATAGCAAGGGAAGCACAGATCCAAGTTTTCTGCGCATTGCATAACAGGGGAAGCAGAGATCCAAGTTTTCTGCCCATTGCATAGGAGGGGAAGCACAGATCCAAGTTTTCTGCGCATTGCATAGCACGGGAAGCAGAGATCCATGTTTTCTGCGCATTGCATAGCAGGGGAAGCACAGATACAAGTTTTCTGCGCATTGCATAGCAGGGGAAGCACAGATCCAAGTTTTCTGCGCATTGCATAGCAGGGGAAGCGCAGATCCAAGTTTTCTGCGCATTGCATAGCAGGGGAAGCACAGATCCAAGTTTTCTGCGCATTGCATAGCACGGGAAGCACAGATCCAAGTTTTCTGCGCATTGCATAGCAGGGGAAGCACAGATCCAAGTTTTCTGCGCATTGCATAGCAAGGGAAGCACAGATCCAAGTTTTCTGCGCATTGCATAGCACGGGAAGCAGAGATCCATGTTTTCTGCGCATTGCATAGCAGGGGAAGCACAGATACAAGTTTTCTGCGCATTGCATAGGAGGGGAAGCACAGATCCAAGTTTTCTGCGCATTGCATAGCAGGGGAAGCACAGATCCAAGTTTTCTGCGCATTGCATAGCAGGGGAAGCACAGATCCAAGTTTTCTGCGCATTGCATAGCAGGGGAAGCACAGATCCAAGTTTTCTGCGCATTGCATAGCAGGGGAAGCACAGATCCAAGTTTTCTGCGCATTGCATAGCAGGGGAAGCACAGATCCAAGTTTTCTGCGCATTGCATAGCAGGGGAAGTACAGATCCAAGTTTTCTGCGCATTGCATAGGAGGGGAAGCACAGATCCAAGTTTTCTGCGCATTGCATAGCAGGGGAAGCAGAGATCCAAGTTTTCTGCGCATTGCATAGCAGGGGAAGCAGAGATCCAAGTTTTCTGCGCATTGCATAGCAGGGGAAGCACAGATCCAAGTTTTCTGCGCATTGCATAGCAGGGGAAGCAGAGATCCAAGTTTTCTGCGCATTGCATAGCAGGGGAAGCAGAGATCCAAGTTTTCTGCGCATTGCATAGCAGGGGAAGCACAGATCCAAGTTTTCTGCGCATTGCATAGCAAGGGAAGCACAGATCCAAGTTTTCTGCGCATTGCATAGCAAGGGAAGCACAGATCCAAGTTTTCTGCGCATTGCATAGCAGGGGAAGCACAGATCCAAGTTTTCTGCGCATTGCATAGCAGGGGAAGCACAGATCCAAGTTTTCTGCGCATTGCATAGCAAGGGAAGCACAGATCCAAGTTTTCTGCGCATTGCATAGCAAGGGAAGCACAGATCCAAGTTTTCTGCGCATTGCATAGCAGGGGAAGCACAGATCCAAGTTTTCTGCGCATTGCATAGCAAGGGAAGCACAGATCCAAGTTTTCTGCGCATTGCATAGCAGGTGAAGCACAGATCCAAGTTTTCTGCGCATTGCATAGCAGGGGAAGCACAGATCCAAGTTTTCTGCGCATTGCATAGCAGGGGAAGCACAGATCCAAGTTTTCTGCGCATTGCATAGGAGGGGAAGTACAGATCCAAGTTTTCTGCGCATTGCATAGCAGGGGAAGTACAGATCCAAGTTTTCTGCGCATTGCATAGCAGGGGAAGCACAGATCCAAGTTTTCTGCGCATTGCATAGCAGGAGAAGCACAGATCCAAGTTTTCTGCGCATTGCATAGCAGGGGAAGCACAGATCCAAGTTTTCTGCGCATTGCATAGCAGGGGAAGCACAGATCCAAGTTTTCTGCGCATTGCATAGCAGGGGAAGCACAGATCCAAGTTTTCTGCGCATTGCAGAGGAGGGGAAGCACATATCCAAGTTTTCTGCGCATTGCATAGCAGGGGAAGCACAGATCCAAGTTTTCTGCGCATTGCATAGCAGGGGAAGCACATATCCAAGTTTTCTGCGCATTGCATAGCAGGAGAAGCACAGATCCAAGTTTTCTGCGCATTGCATAGCAAGGGAAGCACAGATCCAAGTTTTCTGCGCATTGCAGAGGAGGGGAAGCACAGATCCAAGTTTTCTGCGCATTGCATAGCAGGAGAAGCACAGATCCAAGTTTTCTGCGCATTGCATAGCAGGGGAAGCAGAGATCCAAGTTTTCTGCGCATTGCATAGCAGGGGAAGCACAGATCCAAGTTTTCTGCGCATTGCATAGCAGGGGAAGCACAGATCCAAGTTTTCTGCGCATTGCATAGCAAGGGGAAGCACAGATCCAAGTTTTCTGCGCATTGCATAGCAGGGGAAGCACAGATCCAAGTTTTCTGCGCATTGCATAGCAGGGAAGCACAGCTCCTAGTTTTCTGCGCATTGCATAGCAGGGGAAGCACAGATCCAAGTTTTCTGCGCATTGCATAGCAGGGGAAGCACAGATCCAAGTTTTCTGCGCATTGCACAGCAGGGGAAGCACAGATCCAAGGTTTCTGCGCATTGCATAGCAGGGGAAGCACAGATCCAAGTTTTCTGCGCATTGCATAGCAGGGGAAGCACAGATCCAAGTTTTCTGCGCATTGCATAGCAGGGGAAGCACAGATCCAAGTTTTCTGCGCATTGCATAGCAGGGGAAGCACAGATCCAAGTTTTCTGCGCATTGCATAGCAAGAGAAGCGCAGATCCAAGTTTTCTGCGCATTGCATAGCAGGAGAAGCACAGATCCAAGTTTTCTGCGCATTGCATAGCAGGGGAAGCACAGATCCAAGTTTTCTGCGCATTGCATAGGAGGGGAAGCACAGATCCAAGTTTTCTGCGCATTGCATAGCAGGGGAAGCACAGATCCAAGTTTTCTGCTCATTGCATGGGAGGAGAAGCACAGATCCAAGTTTTCTGCGCATTGCATAGCAGGGGAAGCACAGATCCAAGTTGTGCACAGGAAACTCAAGATCTCAGCACTATCAGCATAGGCCTTCATATTCTGCATACTTTCATTTATTCCTTCACGCTGCCTCAAGAAGACCAAGGAGGATTAATCACTCAACGACTGCTGACCAGGGCTGTCGAAAATTAATTGAAATTGGCGCTCGTGAACAATGAATTATTTGATATTAATCTACAGGTTAAAGAAATCTATAGGCAGAGATTGGATGCCTCGCAGATAATGAATAGTTGTTGAATAATGGATGAACTCCCAGATGTTGGAAGCGTGTGTGCGTGTCGCGTCTTGTTGTCAAAGACAGGCTTTCGTACGAGTATTGGACTGCTGAGAAGCAAGAATTGTTCAGATATTGAAATTCTCTGTGCGAGCTTCTTCATGGTCAAGTGCTACGTGTCGGAAAAGTCCTTCAATCAATATTAAAGAGACATAAAAGTCATCCACAGAGCATCTAAATGCTGTGAACCTAAGTGGAGCATTATTGCGGACAAGTGCACCACAGAGAAATGTCTTTCTGAGAAAACACTTTATAGAATTCGAAGCACGAGTCAGTCAGCTAATTGAGATGCAAAATTGATGCAATCAATTAATTGATAATTGGAAACTGAGTAAATTGATGATAATAAATAATAGTAATAGCAACTAATAATAAAACGCGAGCAAGTCTTCTGAAGAAAATTATTTCAATTCAATTGCTGTGGTTCTCTGAGGAAAATATGTGAGTGAAAGAGCAATGCATCAATCAATTGAAATTGGAAACTGAGAAATCAATTAATCGATATTCAATTCATTTTTGATCATCCCTGCTACTGACCCAGTGATATCCACTGAACATGTTCATCAAATTCTCTGTCCCTGTTGCATTTCTTCGCATATAAGTTTGTTTTTGTTTGCATTGCACTGAAATCATTACGATTTTGACTGATTACATGATTTCGAATATCGTCATTGTGGAAGACATCCAGATAAATTCGACATGACTGGGAAAGACGACTGAGGAGCAGGACTGGGAATTATTCAATACCAACAGAAGAACGCAGTGGAAGCGTTGAACTCCTTCACCAAAGGGCTGACTCAAGGCCGAGAGGAGCAGGTTGAAGCGTGAAGTCATTCTCAATGAGTAGGAACACTTGCCACATTACCACTAATAGAAACACATTGCGCAAGTAAGTTCATAACTCTCATTTGAAAAAAATGAATTGAATAAACAAGTTTTTGACTTACTAAAGGTTGAAACTGAATTGCAGGAAAGGGAGTGACACTTCAGTAAGATTGCTGAAGAAAAAAAGTTTGCGACATTTTCAAGATAACAGGGAGAAACTGAATAGCACTAAATGTAAGAGGCAACTTCCGAAAACTGTTTCTCCTCCGGAAATTCCTTATAAAAACCTCGACAGCAGAGAAGGGCAAATAGGAACATGAGGAGTAGAGCAAGGTGAAGCAAGGAGAGTTGCACCGGTGGAAAGTGATGAACATACAAACGAAACGGTCCATTGTTTTGGCTCCATTGGAAGATACAGCATCTAATAGTGAAATTGAAGCAGTAAAGACGGCAAAAATCTTGGGCATTACATTTGATGATCAGCTAACGTGGCACCATCACATTAAGAATGTCTTGAGCCGTGCCAGGAAAAGACTGTACATGCTCTACTCTCTTAAACGGATTAACGCTCCTCAGCGCATCATGTGGCTGGTATACTGTACACTCATACGATCGGTAGCCAGCCACAGCTTTCCTGCATGGTGTAGCGTTAACAAAACTTGTTTCCGGCAGTTAACCTAATTTGAAGAACGTGTTTTCCGAATTTTTCGGATTAAGGGGACAATCAAATTTGCTGATTTTTGTGACTTGATGGCAAGACGCCTATCAAGTAAAGCGATGTGCCCTCAGTATCCCTTGCATGTGATATTTGACAAATCATCACCTAGGTTTTCTACTCGCAAAGGATTCCTTCACAGGAAAGTGATGGCCAAATCCAAGCGGTTTCAGTCGTCTTTCATTAGATTTGCTTAACTTTCTTTCATGTTTTATCTTCGGTAATGTTGTACATGCCACTTCCGAATCTTGTTTTGAAGTGTATTTTAAAGCCATATTATCATTATTAATACTTATCATTCAGGAAAATGGATAAATGATTTCATATTGAATTGCTCCAAAATATCGCATGAATATTCCGACATAATTCAACTCTCTGATGATATTCACAGCAGGTTTTCACATTCGTGCTTCTACATTCAGTCAGTGATTGCCTCATGGATTTGACCAGATGATACAAAAGAAAATCCTTAAGATTTCCCTGATGAAAGCATTGCGATACATGTGAATCCTTACATTGCACTTTTATTTAAAGTCAATCCTGGCGCCGGCACCTGTTTTCAATGCAAAAAGACTAAATTGACATTTTATGCACATTCTTGCCTATTGAGCGGAAATCACAAAGCTGAGAATGATAGTTTTGGCATAGTGTGTGCTCAGGTCATCATCTGTGTTGGTATAACTGACATGCTTGCGAAAACATCTACAAATACCTGCATATGTAAATGCGAAAATTTAAATAAAGAATCATTCGGTCCTGTATCGTTGTAAGTGACCACTTGGTCTTTCTAGTGTTAAAGCTAAACTGCATGCTGCACACGGTCTCTCAAAGGAACATTTTGAAAGGCATTGACTTTGATTCAAGTATTTCAGGCAATATATTCTGGTGGGTCATTTTCTTCCATGTGCCACAATAATCCATCAAAGTAAATATGTTTTAATATTTACGATGCTCTTTTTCATTCATTTAAAGCTGTTCTGGAAACAGGAGTCGGTTATTCTGGAAAGCAACCGATTGATGACAAATGGAAAATCCGCGTGGTGAACTCCTGTCCCCCTCCCCACGAGGAGAATGTTCAAGTTCATGTTCCCCTGTTCAAGTAGCGAAGAGAGCGCAGACACTTTCACCGTCAATCTCCTTGAATCTATCCTTGAATCTCCTTGCAGCAAGCCGCCGCGTCTAGGAATAACAAAGACTTCTGGCAATCTGTCAATTGTGTCGGCAGGCGACCTAAGAAGAATACAGCTCTCCAAGCCGACATTTCTGTTGACGAGTTCGCAGCTTACTTCAAGTCAGTTTTTCAGCTGCCACCGACTGATAAGGCGCCATTGCCATCCACAGAGGATTTACGTAGACACCCGGTAGTTCTATCTCCTTATGAAGTCGAGACGCAGCTTCGTTGTGTCAAGACGAAAAGTTTTGGACCTGATGGGATCCCGTTCTGGGTCCTCCGCTGTCTTGCACATCTCCTTGCTCCTCCAATAACCATCTTATTCAACCGCAGTCTGGCCGAAGGCCGCGTCCCCAGTTGCTTCAAGATCGCCGCCATCCAACCTATTCCAAAGGTAACCCACGCGAAAACTGTGTCCCAATTCCGCCCCATTTCTCTCCTTCCTCTTCTGTCCAAGACTCTTGAAAGGATAGTCGTGAAGAAATGGGTCACACCCTATCTACAAAACATTGACGATACTCAGTTCGCCTACCTACCCCAACCTGGCTCGGGGTCAACATGTGCCACTACCGTTACATACATGAGCATTCTCCGTCATCTCGATCAGTCATCCGGTGCCGTGCGTGTCCTCTCCATTGATTTTGCCAAGGCCTTCGACAAACTGCCCCATAATACCATCCTATCCACCATCATCGACTTAAAGCTACCTTTTGAGGCTGTTTCTTGGATAACTGACTTCTTATCCAGCCGACTCCAGTGTGTCGTGCACAACAACGCCACCTCCGAATGGTTCTCCGCACCCAGCGGAGTTCCTCAGGGAAGCGTGCTCGGACCGTGCCTCTTCTGTGCTGTCATCGCATCGCTACGTCCTGTGTGTTCTAACACTCGTTATGTTAAATACGCTGACGACGTAACTGTACTACACTTTATGCGAGATGCACACGAAGACAACCTCCAACGCGAATTCGAACACATTTGCCAGTGGTCGGCTAGAGCGGGGCTTCCTCTAAAAACTTCCAAATCCGTGGTGATGGACATCGCCACCAGAACTGGTATTCGACTCGAGGAAATTGCGGACGTTGCAGGAACTGTCATTCCAAGCGTGACCTCTATGAAAATCCTCGGTGTCCATTTTGCAAAGGATCTTCGCTGGGATATTCACTGCAAGGAGATCTTCAAGAAGGCCTCTAAACGCATTTTTGTCCTCAGAAATCTGAAGAGAGCAGGTTGCAACGCTCAGATTTTATGGAGAGTCTACCGACAAACTATCCAATCCCTTCTCACCTAATCCGTGCTGCTGCAATATGTCCCAAAAAGGTTACAAGTTCCTTGTCAAAGTAGAGAGACGAGCCTCTAGAATAATTTTCGGTACTTCCCATGGACCAGACTCAATAACTACTACTACATTGGCACGCACCAACCAAAGGTCTGGGACCCGCCTATTCCACAGTGTTATGACAACTATCAACCACCCTTTGTGTCAATTTTTCGACGAAAGGTGCCCAACTCACAGGAATTCTTCCACCCTCAAAAAACCCAGATGCCGTACTGTCCGCTTCTCCGACTCTTTCATCAAGTACTGCTCTACGTGTTCATAATTTCCTCTCTCCATGCTGGTTATCATGCTTCATTCATTCATTGTCTCTTTTGTATCATGAACTCTCCATTGTTTGTAACTGTTTCATGCCTCTGTACTGCGCGCGCCGCAGATGTGTGCCAATAAAGTTATTATTATTATCTACAGGTGG